>JAJOZX010003689.1:45000-457962 GCA_023014485.1 Bathynomus jamesi
CTTGAATTTTCTTAAGGAAGGAAATATCGTTGCTCGGGGCTTCAAAGTTTATGGGAGCCTCGAACCATGCTGGTCCGTAGACAAGAGCAACAAAGAAGGCCATGGTTCGAATGGACTTCTCTTCCTTGGGGGACACCTTAAACTGAGGTTGAAACATGAATATTTGGAGACAGTATATTGCCTTTGACATCCAGCGAGCATGGTGTATGGGGCCAGGCTGTCCAAATCGAATCCTTCGCTGTGGTGTCCCACCTAGGAAGACTACGATAAGCTCCAGGAGTCGGCGGTAGTCGTCGCGGGGTTGCGTACACTCAATAGCTTTTATGTAGTAGTCGAGAGCTTCTTCTACCCATTCAGGGTTCTCTTTGAAAAGTGCACTGACGTTGTTGTCCATCATTCCAGTCTTGAAGTTTGCTTGATTGACCCACTGCCAATTCTTTTGGAACCGTTTAAAATAGGAGAACCTCCGGACCGCTGGACAATCCATGAACTGTCTTGAAAACGTCTCTGAGAACGACCTCCAAGATATGGTGTCTGGAAGCAAGGTGGAGTAAATTTCTTCCCAGTCGCTGTTCAATCAGAGTGCAAGCTCCACCAATATGCCCCGTATTGCTTGGAGTCGTATCAAAGCTCATGGCGACGACTAGGTCTTCGACCTTCCAATCCTTCAAGGCCTGAACCACGGCTTCTACTTGCGCCATTCCTGTTCCACATGCGAACTTCGGAACACCCAGGAGTTGGATGTTCTCTGACGATGACGAAACATCCTTCCCAGAGATCAGTACTGGGAGACGATCGACGTAGTCATTTTCTGTGAGCAATGGAAGGAGTTTCCTGTCCCAATGAACAACAATTCCAGTATTGGCGCCAGAAGAAGAGACAGCTTGTTTCAGAGAAGTGATGTGATCACTACGATGTCGCATACGGGTTCTCCTGAATGTGGAGCGACTGATGGCCAGTTCATCAGTGTTCCCTCCAAGGCTTTTCACAGTAGCTGCCACGATGTGAACTGCCTCACGATCGCTGGTGTTGGTTCTATCCAGGGCGGCAGCGAGACCAGGGGACATGAAGTTCTTAGGCCTCGTTTGAGGTGCAGGACGAGCAGTGTTGGGCATCGATACCTGAAAATCGCTAAAGCGATACCGATACATCGATACATGAAGAACGTCTTAGGCGATACCGATACGCCGATACTTTCTAAATGTCTTAAGCGATACCGATACCGATACATGCATCGCCGATACATGTATCGCCAGTACATTTTTATAATTATTCATTTAATATGTAGGTATTAGATATTATTGTTTATACTAGTAATTTGTACGCACTGTAAGTAAAATCAACGACATTTTAATGGGTTTTATAGATGTAAATAAAAAACAATTGCTTTATTTAATGAAAGTATGTTTTAATTTGTAGGATACATGAATGACTGAAAATATTACACAACAATTAAAAGTAATTACTATTACCCTTCAAAAATACCAGCTGGCTAAACATCTGGTCAGACAGTCTATTCCTTTTTGGAGCGTGAATGTGACCAGCCAAACTAAACAACCGTTCTACAGGAGCAGAGGATGGTAGTGGTGGGGTGTTATACCTCAGGAAGACCCGTAGAATTCTGGGTACTGCCTCAGAGATTGGAGAGAATGACTTCCGTCACACAGAATCGCTGCGTTACAAGTATGAACCTGTTTAAACTCAACACCGAGTGGGCGTGGCCAATAGTGTTGCAACACAATGAGCGTTTCTATATTATATGAGCGTTTCTATATTATGAGCGTTTCTATATTATGGTTAATTAATCTCAATAACACAAGTACAAACGTGTTTAAACGTTGCGCCGTACTGTGTGACGTGACCAGTAGAGTAGTACTGTCATTAAATAAATATTTAATAATATTATTATTATGTATATTCATAAATATAACTCAGTAGTGTCATATTATAACATCTATTTAAATATTAAAAATTCTTATTAATGTATCGATGTATCGAAGTATCGATTTTTTTAGATACATTTAAGAAAATTGACCTTAGCGATACCGATAAATCGATACTTTTGTCAAGTAGCTAAAGCGATACCGATACCGATACAAAAGTATCGATCGATACGTATCGGCGATACATGTATCTAGATACTGCCCATCACTGAGGACGAGGAGCTGCATTTGATGGGCCAGACACCTAAAAATCCGGATCCATTCCAACTCGAGGCATCTTCGGAAATGAACGAGGGCCTTCATCATCAGAAGAGGTGCTGGTTGACTCTAGCTGAACGGTCTCTTGCTCTTCACGCATCTGCTTCTCTGCTACTTCCTTTTGCTTTCTGGCCTTCTTCTTAAGATACTTCTGTTTCATTTCTCTCTTAGCCAGGGCTTCGTCGACTCGTCCCATATGAAACTTGCGTTCCCTCTCTTGGTCTTTCAAGAAGACTGTTTCCCCTATCCGGATCAGTCTTTCTACATCATGATGCTTAATGTTGAAGAGCTTTCAAGTTGTTTGAGAACTCTTGTTCCTTCTGTATTTGTGGCTTACTTCTCCTGTTGGAACCTTTTCCAACTTCTCCCAAGGGGACAGGATTCCATTCAGGGTTCGTTTGATATTCCACTCCTCCTGAGTAGGGATGCGGGCCATTCCCCAGATATCCGTGATTTCCTTCACACCATATTGATGCAACTCGTTTTTCGTAGGAGTTGGCTCACTCATTTTCAGGAGATTAAAATAACGTTGGAGAACTTGCCTAAGAGTAGGCAGACGGGACTTAGGAATCACTTCGATGGTGCCGCCAACCAAGTAGATAGTTGTTTTCTTACGCAATGCAGTTGCCATCATCACAACCTAGAAAGAGAAACCAAAAATTTACATTTTTTATTACTATGGAAATAATGTAGAAATACAGCAACTTCAAACATGTAGACTTTTAAAGTCACACTTTAACATTAAACATGCACTAATGTACATGAATTTTCGGCAAAAATTATTATTCAACATAAACCAAAAACAATAACGCAACAGTAATATAGCAATTTTAAGCGTCATACCAATTTATAACGCAATAGAAAATATAGCAATCTTAAGCATACACAGTTTTAACGTTACTCTTTAGGATTAAACTTCCACTAATGTACATCTCTTTCCAGAAAAAAATTATTATTCAACATAAACCAAAAATAATAACGCAATAGTAATATAGGAACTTTAAGTGTCATAGCAGTTTATATTGCTATAGAATATATATTCACCTTAATTAAATATTGATATTAATTAATTATTAATTAAATATTAATTAATTAAATATTCACCTGAGTCATTAAAAAGCAAGCTAAGATAAATGATTCCCAGTGATGCGTGAACAATTAATACACCCTATCCGATTCTTGCGGGAGTGAGTGTTATTATTATTATTAGTCTGTTTTCTGTGCAGCGAACCACGAAGGGTCATTCGCACACACACATACACGTATTACACTAAGTATAAGTGACTAGAGATGTTGTGAATGAGAGCATGAACTACGAGATGAAAAAGGATATTACGAAAGCCAACTCCATCTTCAGTTCTGGGCCTATTTCCAGAACACACAAGGACAGAATGATGATATGGCCTGTTAGTAAGCTAACTAATGAGGTGAAACTATGAGGGTATAAACTAACAACTATTGCACCATCTATTAGTAGGAGAAATGACAATCACAGGTATATTATTTATGATCAAGAACATTAACCTATCACAACAACACAATACCACACTGGAAAAATTATACAAAGGTAGCAGTGAATAGATCAAATGCTATCGTAAAAGTTGGTGATACGAAGGGAGGTTAGTATTATTTTAAGAGGAAAGTCCTCCGATTAGAGGATAAGAAGTGACAAATTCATGTTATACCTTCTGTAATATTCAGTCAAAGGAGACCGATCTCTCTCAAAAACAGGGCACTCAATGAAAAGATGATGTAAACTCATTAGCACTTGGCAGGAAGTACAGAAGGTTCTACGAATGTTAGAAAAATAATGTTGATGAGTAAAGTAACCGGTTCCCAGTCTCACCCTTGCCAGTACAACTTCGTCCCGTCGTGACAATCCCTTGGGGGACGAATGTCCATTGCTACTTTAACTATAGGTAGGTGGATTGAAAACTGGCTAAGGAATAGGCGGCAGAGGGTGGTAATTAAAGGGGCTAGTTCGGGTTGGGCCTCGGTCACTAGTGGGGTTCCTCAGGGTTCCGTTTTGTGGCCACTGTTGTTTACCATTTACATAAATGATATCGACGGTGGCATCGTCAGTCGGATCGCCAAATTCGCTGATGACACCAAGCTTGGGGCCAATTGGGACGCCCGAAGCGATCGAGGAACTGCGTGCGGACCTAGGTAGGATAGGAGAGTGGTCCGAAAAATGGCAAATGCCGTTTAACTTGGGTAAATGCAAAGTGATGCACATTGGCTACGCCAATCCCAAGTCGGACTACTCGATGTTGGGCAGTAATATCGAGGTGACTGATTTAGAAAAGGATTTGGGTGTGCTAATTAGCAGCGACCTTAAGTTTACGAAACAGTGTGTAGAGATGGAAAAGAAAGCCCAGAAACTATTGGGTTATATCAGGAGGCAATTTCAGTTTCGGAACAAGGAGATTGTGCTCTCACTGTACAATTCCCTTGTTCGGCCGTACCTGGAGTATGCTGTGCAGTTCTGGTCGCCCACCCTCAGGAAAGATATTGAGAGGCTGGAGCGAGTGCAGGCGAGGGCCCCAAAGTTAATCCCTTCCGTTAGGCATATGGGCTACAATCGACGGTTACGCGCCCTAAACTTGTTTTCGCTTGAAACTCGGAGGCTGCGCGGTCAACTGATCGAGGTTTTCAAGCTCTTACGAGGGTTCAACGATGTCGATTTAGAAGTATGTTTAGTTTAAATGATAACCCAACTCGCAACAATGGTTGGAAGTTGGATTTGAAACGGTTTAGGACTAGTGTGTGTGGGAATTACGTTACGTATAAGATCTGTGACACATGGAACAGGTTACCTTCGGAAGTTGTGAACAGTTCCTCTGTGGATCAGTTCAAGAAAAGGTTAGACGAAATCTTGCACACTATTTGAGTGTGTAAAGACATTTAGGACCTCAGTCAAGGTATTTTCTTCAACCTTTTTCCGTACCTGCCTCTGGCAGGGAGGGAGCGGAGGGTGGGGAGAGAGCCTTCTACTTTTCTATCCAGTTTTCTACTACTGCTAGCATAGTTGAAAGACAAAAATTTCCCTGGCACCCGTTGCCATTGGTACCTCCTCGGTATGGGCCGCAAGGCCTTTTGAGGTACTTCTTTTCCTTGTAACTCCTTGTAACTAGGGTCCCATCTCCTATATTAAAGTGTTGCTCCCAGTAATTTTGCCACAGTGAATTAATGGTCTTCCTTATTTTGGTTCTAATTTGTGAAAAAGTTACTAATGTCTCAAACTCTGTGCCATAGATATGTGCAATGTGCATTTCTTGCAGTCTCATCAGCATATTCATTTCCCACAATTCCTTTATGACCAGGAATCCAAATAAAATGAACCTCTGTTGGGTCCAAGAGATGCAAGAGGTGTATTATTTGATACAGATGATAGTTTTTGACAGAGGTGTTAGATATAGCTGAGGTGAGAGAGAAGATAGTGAATCACTGCAGATGATAATTTTATTAGTACTGGGATGAACTGTCTGAATATACAGGAGAGCCCTGTAAATGGCAAAAAGTTCAGAGTCAAATATGGGTGTGCCATGAGACAGGACAAAAGAAAAGTCACTTTCTTCAATGCAAACTGCCTTAGCTGAACCCACGGGATCCACTGAGCCATCCGTGTATATTACAGTAGCAGGGAGGAGTCCATTAAGTATGTCTGAATGATGATTGGAAAACTATACTACTTATTGAGTGCAAAGGGAAGATGGTCAAATCAAAGTGGAATGTCACGTTTTCTGAGCAGATCAAATACTGACATAGCACCACATGGTATGTGTAATTGTGAGAAGAGTTTTTGTTCTGCTTACAAAAGGTAAAGGGAAAGGCCGGGACAAATAAAACTGATAAATATAGAAGCCATCAAAGAGCTTATGGACAGACCTAGGGGAAAAACTAGCACATTTACTCATAAATAAGACCTAATAATTGTCTCCGAGAGGCAAGTGGCAGAATACCAGCCTCAGCCTCCAATCTATCTACAGGGGTACACTTTAGTGCACCTACTACCAATCTTATGCCTTGATACTGAAGACGATCTAACTTGAGTAAGTGAGAAGAGGCAGCTGTTTCGTAGAGAAATGAGCCATAATCTATTCCTGATCGTATGAGGGTTGAATATAATAAAAGAAGGGTCTTTCTATCTGAACCCCATGATGTGTGGGCAAGCATCTTCATTAAGTTAACCGCTAGTTTACACCCCTCACAAACATAGTTTATATGAGGACCCCAGGTGAGAGAGGGGTCCCATGTCATTCTTAAAAATTTGCTGGTATAGACACGAGCGAGTCTCTGATTTGCTAATTTTAAAGGAGGATGTTCTGAGACAGGTCTGTGAGTAAATATCATGTAATGACATTTATCAGCTGAAAATTCTAAACCTCAGAGGGTTGACCATTCCATTATACAGTCTAAGGCTGTCTAAAGGGATGAGGTACAGGTGTTGAGATCAGGAGAGGAATATCAAATGGCACAGTCATCTGCATAGAGAGATCTTTGTACATGAGCAGGGATATTAGAGACTAAATCATCAATATACATAAGAAAGAGAGTAGGACTCAATATACTACCCTGTGGCAAGCCACTTTCGGTTTCAAAGGTGTCAGAAATACATCCTCCATAGGACACTATTATTTTACGGTTGCTAAGAAAATTCCTGATAAATATTTGAAGATTCCCTCTTATCCCCATGTTGGACATTTTGAGAAGCAGTCCATGATGCCTTGCAGTCATAAGCTTTATGAATATCTAAGAAAACTGCTGTGGTAAAGTTAGATTGTAAAAAACCTTCACGAGCA
This sequence comes from Bathynomus jamesi, assembly GCA_023014485.1. Classification (NCBI taxonomy): domain Eukaryota; kingdom Metazoa; phylum Arthropoda; class Malacostraca; order Isopoda; family Cirolanidae; genus Bathynomus; species Bathynomus jamesi. Next base: position 52,004 of record JAJOZX010003689.1, read on the forward strand.
GCAGCTTCTAGTTGTGCTAAAGAATCTATAGTAGAGAGACCTTTCCTAAAACTATGTTGGCTACTGGATAGATTATTATTCTCCTCTAAATATAACTGAAGTCTCCGATTGACCATTTTTTCCAATATCTTACATATAGAACTAGTTAATGCAATGGGTCGGTAGGATGAAGGAGCCGTAGCTATCTTGCCTGGTTTCAAAGTTGGTAACAAAAGTGAAGTTTTCCACAGATCTGAGAATGGGTGATTTATCCAAATTTAGTTGTAGATCTGCAAGATTTTCTTCAACTCAGTATCAGGCAGATTTTGAATAAAGGAATATGGGACTTCATCAATACCAGGAGCAGAGTCCTTAGCATGTAGAAGCACATATTTGAGTTCAGCAAGGGAAAATAACCTATTGTATTCATGAATATTCAGTGTAGAAAAATTAACAGCTGTTAATTCTGCCTCTGTCATATGAGTAGCAAAGGGTTCTTTGTAAGTAGTAATACTGTTCACAGTAGCAAAATGTTGCACTAGTAAATTGCATACTTCTTTGGGGAGGTAATCATATTACCATCATCCAATATAGTTATGCTCTTAAAAGAGGACGATGACTTAAAAGCTTTCACCTTTCTCCACACATATGAGATGGAACTATTAATTGTCAAAGAAGACAAATATTTGCCAAGAAGTGCGTTTTTGCTGCTTTACTACAAACCTAGCCTGGGCTCTTGCCCTCTTATATGCAATGAAATTCACTTGCAGTGGGTATTTAAAAATCCGTAATGCTTTTTTACGTCTGGCAACAGCTGTGGCACAGGTGGCATTCCACCATGGGTTGGAGTAAACTGGCTTTGTAATATGTGGAATATACTTTATAGGTATGTTCTTTTGTGCAGCCAGAACTAGAGATGATACAAGTTCATGACAAGCAGAGTTAACATTAATGTGTACCATTAACCCTTTACGGACGAGTCCGCAGCATTTGCGGTCACTCTTGTTACCAGAACGTATAGGTTTTATTGTTATTGAAAACTAAATATTTTAGTAACTAGTCACTGAAATGATACACATTTTGTGTTCCTTTCCCGACAACTAAATGACATCTATATATAAACACGTAGAAACATTTATAGAAACGAGGCATTGTAGTACAATTTATATTATTATTTCTGGTGGACCTTAAGGTACCATCCATCGTTAAAGGGTTAAGGAAGGTATGTTAACATCCTTGGCATAGCTTGCCCAACTGGCTCGCTGTATTTCCCATCTGGAGGTACTTTTGATTGGAGAATGGCAAGACAATGACTGGGGAACAGCTATGTTAAGATCTGTAACCATAATGGAAAAGTGTCACTATCCATAAGACAGGAGTGCGTCTGCCATTCAAAATTATTGTAAATATTAGATGTACATATTGAAAGATCAATATGGGAACACTGACCACTGGAATCAGACATGTAGGTAGGTTGTCCACCATTTAAGATACATAAACCCTAATTATTCACAAGTTCAGCAATAAGTCTTCCCCTACTATCAAAAGTATCAGAGTCCCACATGAAGTGATGAGCATTAAAATCTCCCAATATAAGGAAAGGGGATGGAAGCTGTCTGACAAGTTGGAGAAGATGATCTTCAGGTAAAGAGAAATTTGAAGGAATGTAAAGTGATACAACAGACAAGGTGGTTCCATTCAACTGTACCGTAACACCAATGACTTTCAGATGGGAATTGGTATCTAATTTAGTGGAGAAGCAAGACTCATGAACCAGTAGAGCAACCCCACCACCACATCTATTTCTATCCTTTCTTTAAAAACTGTAGTGTTTAAAGGAATATTGTACAGAAGGATCCAGAAAGGTTTCCTGAAAGGCTATGCAGGTGATTGAAAAATCAGAGAGCAGCATCTGAAGGGAGGGTAACTTGGGGAGAAAACTTCTTAAATTCGATTGTAAAATCCTGAATGTTAGAAATTAGTGGTATCAGGAATGTTAATCCAATATGAACAACTGTTACAAATTTCTAACATTTCATATACACACATTTATAACTTAACCCTACAGAAAATTCTGTCCATAGAGGGTTAATTGATCTGGAGGCAAGAGTGACTAAGTATCTCCAAAGAGGACCCTAAATCCATCCCTTGAGTCTGCATGAGACTTGGAAAAAACCAAGCCTTGTGAGATTTTGTGCCATTCTTTGAACGATAGTTTTAGGGGCAGAGTTTGATTCCATTAAAGTTTTATAATCACTTAAAATTTTCCAGAAGAAATCAGGTGGGCACTGGCTTGTAGTGGTGACCAGTTTATTTACATGGGAAGTTCTGACTTTGGAAGTTAGAGTTGAAGGTTCTGATCCCGATTCAAGAGAGAGTGAGGAAGAAGAAGAGGAAGGGGGAAGATTTTGTAAGTCACATTTTATCTCAACTGAGACCTTGGTAGGAGGAGGAATATTCACCAGACTAGGTGGAATCGTACAAGTATTGATGGATTAGAACTAGAGGATGTCCTGGAAGGCGCTCTAACTGACTGAGAGTAAGTTTCATTAGGAGAAGCTGACATATGTTTCGGTCTCCGAGAGTAATAAATCCTTTTGGTCTCAGAAAAGGATACCTTAATTACCTTATTGTCCACTTTAATCTGTACAATTTCCCTCTCTCTCAGCCAGATGGGGCAACTTCTGGAAGTAGCTGAATGTGCACCCTGACAATTGCAGCAAATTGCCATTGTAGTAGGGTTTTGACAAGATTTAACTTCATGATGTCCGCCACATATTGCACATCAGACTCTGTTAGTGCAAGTCTTAGTGCCATGTCCAAAGTTCAAACAAGTGAAGCACTGTAGAGGGTTCGGCTAAAAATTATTTACCCAATAGACTATATAGCCAGCATGTATCAATTCAGGAAGGGTATCACCCCCAAAGGTCAAAACCAGCACAAATGAAGGGGATTTTTCCTGGCCTCTAAAAAGTCTACGGACATGTATGAGATTTGGGTAATCAGTTCTAAATGAATTAAGAATGTCTTCTGTGGATAAGTTGAGCAATTCAGAAGCTCTGATCAGTCCTTGGATCTTGTTTAAATTTTCTTCAATCTGAACTTGAACCCTATACTGGCCATTAAAGACAGTCTGTGTAGCCAGCAGTTTTTTAACCTGACTATGATCAGCTGTTTTAATTAGGATAATACTGCTAACACGACGGTATGAGACTGAAGCAACGTGGCCATTGCAAATGGACTCTATTGCCTTTTTAATCCCGAAAAGATTGAACCTAGTAATGTCTATAGATGGGTCACAATTTTTCATGAACACGTAGGAGACATGTTCCGGAAGTAACGGAAGAGGACAGAGCACCGGTTGCTACATTTATACATTATCAAACGTAGCTGAACTTGAAGACTCCGAGACAGATGGTTTTGGATGTTGTGAAGAGTTTTGAGGCAAGATGAGGTCCAGAATTTGCTGTCATAGGCCCAACCGGACTAGATCCATGGAACGATGACACAGCCGAGTCTGACTGTTTGATTGTCAAGTCACGGTCTTGAAACTTTGTACCATCTTCAGGCTTTTCTGAAGATGGCTTGAACCGTTTATTCTTTGAACTCGTCTTAAGGCTAGGGTTGTTAACTGGCATGTTGACTGGCCAGGCTAAGCAAGGCTTAGCCTAGCCGAAATAAACGTTCTATTCTACGAATAATAATTTATAACCGACAAGTAACTTATTCAACTATATATTGCTATATAGTAAAGGAAATTTCGTCCCAAACTACAACCGCTAAGGTTAAATAGTTTCAGCAAATAATAATGAACAGTAATATTAATAATTATAATTAATTAAGCAAAGATAGTTAAACTTAAAGCCACGGTGATCAAGCTCAGGTCAACCCTTCGGAGGCGTGGAACATCGAAGCTTAAAGAATAACTACACACACACACACACACACACACACACACCAAAAAAAAGGGTAAATTATTTAAAGTAAAGTTAATTTATCAACCAATGATTTGGCGTCAAAATGAAACTTCCAACAAACAAGTACAGGTAACACCGGAGTGATCTTATACTTGTCAAAAAAACAATTCCAGGAAGCAAGATCAATCTCAACTGCCCTGGTTTCAGAATAAGTAATTTGAACTTTTTGTTTTGTTTAGGTACGTCCGATTACCACAAAGGTTCACCGAAAAGTTGAGAGTAACTGAGGAAAACCGTTAGTATTTGAAATACGATGCCAAATCGTAGTTGTTAAAAAATAAGAGTTGCCAACTGTAAACTTAATTAATTAGTTAATTAGGAACGTAATTTGGAATTATAAACTGGGCGAATTGCGCAATTTTTTTTTACGTTCGGAGTTATGCCTGCTATATAGGCCACGTCAGAGTCGAGCATTACAGGGCATTAAGAATGACAGCCGTGTGCATACCCTAAATATTCATTAATTAAAAAAAATTCACGTGCGCTAGTGTCTCATCTAGTGGGTACGTTTGGGCTATGAGCACACAAAAATTTCGGAGAAAAAAATTTCACCTCCCTTCTGTGGACCACCCTTATATATATATATAGTTCGCATCCGAAGAATTTAAAAAATTCTGAACGTGAGATAGACCAATTTGTTTGAAGTCAATGCTGCCACAGCTTCGTTGTTTAGTGTTGTCATTTCCTGCTGTTGGCAGTGGTGCCCGTTGATGCCCTGGGTTAAACGAAGCCAAGGTCGTTTAGAGAAAGAAAGAGCTAAAGAAGGATGGGGGTATAGGGATGGGTAAAGGAATGCGCAGAGTGGGAGGGACTTCTTTGAAAGTAATAAATTTTTTATGTATTGAATCTTTTCAGGTTCCAATTATTACAAAATGATACTAATTCTAATTAATAATTTACGTAATTGGCTACAATAATGGCTACAATTATTAATTACAATTATTTAGTTCGCCCAATACATTACCATTACTTTTACCATTACCATTGCTACTGCTGCTATTACTATTACTGCTACTGCTGCTATTACTGCTACTGCTGCTATTACTATTAATAATGATACTAATATCATCGCGTTTCCCAGAAGTGAATTTAATTAATAGCTAAAATAAATGTTAATCAACCAAATGCAGGAAATAATAAATTCAATTAATGATAAATAATTAATGAAAACTATTTTTTAAGATGATTTGAGTTATATAATCACGATAGATGAAGACAAAGACTTCAAGGTCAAATCAGATTCATTTAAAAAAAATGAGGAAAATCTTCTATTTGATTTTCTGGTAACGAAAATAAGGAAGGATTTAGCTATGCTTCGTTAAAATGCAGTTGTGATACATCCACATTAGAGATTGTTAGAGAGAGACAGAGAGAGAGAGAGAGAGAGAGACAGACAGAGAGAAGAATTATGCGCAGCAATTTCACAAAGGAAACGAATATTTTGAAAGAATGAATCCTTAGGTTTTAGCATAATAGTAAATGCAGAGAGATCTTCTTTCTAAAATGTTATCAACTGTTCTTATTCATTTATTTTACGTGGTTAATTTCGCTATTAAAATCACGAGGTGACATACAAGGTGTACAATGTACACAAAGTTCTTTTTCGATTATAAACTTTAATTATTACATGAAAGCGAAAGAAGACACAATAGTGCTTTATTTTGCACGTTGTTGCATAACACATCACGTTTATTATGTTTCTTATTAAATCTCAACACGTGCGCCGTTAGTTACACGTAACACATCCAAGCAACATTCGAGTTCAAGCCATACGTTCGCTAGCGTATCTCTCATGACACTGTTGATGGCATCTCAAATCCTTGCACGAAGAGTGTCAGTGTCAGCAACGGAAGTATGGTACGCATAATTCTTTATATATTCCCACAGGAAGAAGTCCAGGGGCGTGATATCGGGGGATTGTGGAGGCCATGGCACCGGCCCGTCGCGCCCAATCCATCTTCCGGGAAGTGGTGTTCAAGAACTCACGCACTAACAAACCCCAGTGTGGAGGCACACCGTCTTGCTGTAAAATGATGGATGGTTGAAGGTCTTCCAACTGGAGGGCTAATCACGGTAATCACGGACTTTGACTCCGCAAACCAAACAACTCATTTTGCTTTCTTCTGCGGAGTTACCATTTTGTTTCGGTCCATCACCAATGGATGCCAATCAGTGAATCAGGCACAACAGGATCTGCAAATGAGAGAAAAAACTTGATGTACTGTATTATGCAACATGTAAAACAAAGCATTATTGTGTCTTCTTTAGATTTCATGTAATTATTAACGTTCATAATCTGGAAAGAACTTTGTGTAACCCTATAGTTAAGTAACGAGGACCGGTAGATTAGATGTCTATTAAAGGGCCCAGCGTTGCCCACATCCATCGTGGCTGGGCTGCAACGTAAAGGTTGAGGGGTCAAACCCTCATTTAGAGCTATCCTTAATTTTATATTTTTTTTTTTTTTTCATTTATTCATTTAAAAAAGCTATTTAAACCTTGTGGAAAGTGTTAATGTCGCTAAAGAAAACAAAGGAATAGTGATCTCCACCTTGTGGATTTGAGTAAGGTTTTTGATGTGATAGACCATAATATTCTACTTAACAAACTGTATTCCTATGGCTTCAAATAAGCTATAAGTGACTGGTTTGAAAGTTATTTGTCCAACAGATGTCATTTTGTATCAGTTAAATATGTCTGTTCAACTAAACTGACTGCGAAAAATGCTCTGTCTGAATTGGTCCACAATTAACCCACCCCTTATATCTCCAGTCTAACTATAGAGTAGATCAAGTCTAGCCTAGAGGGGTCAGCCTAGAGATTCCGGAAATGGTCCAGAGCGGGCAGATAAATTGAGGTCCACAGTAGGATTCCTCACAAGAATTAGGTTAGGGCAATCTACCTTCACCTTTGTTAAGCTATGAGTTGATGCTGGGTCTTAGGCCACAATGTAGGCCTAACTTGTCTGACCCAGCTTAATTTAATGAGATTAACTTACTGGTGTAAAAACTCAATTAGTCACTTACTTTTTGTTATCGGAGTGTCTCCCTTCTCCGGTTATGTTTTCGAGAGCGCACTTTTCTGGTACGTCCTCTCGCCCCGTTCTTCGTTTTCGTTCTCCTTTTGTTCTCCTTTTCGCGGGGCTTCTCGTACCAGCGTTGTCTTGGTTTATTCCTCGGTTGGTTGAGCGGTAATGTATCTCCACTACCGAGCACGCTCCTCCCACACAGTATATAAATACTAGTGTGGAGAATAACTCTGGTGAGCAACCAATTGGTTTCATCCACCCAGTTATTGACATAAAAGGAATTTAATGATTGTTAGATTAACTACCTACCTACTCAGTGAACCATTTTCGTTACCTCCCAACTACCCACTCATCAGTTTTCCATATATACTGGGGCCCCGGGAGATAAAAATTTTGGTGTCATTGTCACCAATTTTGTCTGAGTGTAGACTAGCTAACTATTAACTGTAAATGCCTGTTAATCTGATTAACAGTGCCTATCCTCACCTTCTCATGGAGAAGGTGTAGCATTTAATTAGAAGATAAAATATACATCCATAGGATGAAACTGTCTATGGTCTTTACCATAAGAAAAGAAAAATGAAAGTTAGAAGATAAAATTACACAATTCCCCAGCATCTATTTTTTGTTGAAAAATAGTCGCGCTTTTAATGCTGTTTGTCGCTGAGGTCTTGTGTCTGTCAATGTTGTAGTAGGATGCGTTACCACTCCTACTGTCAAAGGAATAGTTACTGGAAGTTCAGTGTCTCCAGTTGTTACTGTCAGTGGAGAAGGTTCTCCAAAGTCCATTGTTTTGGGTCCAGACTCTAAAGGGTACAAAAGAGAAATGTCTCTTGTTGTGTCACCCGTTGAAGTCCTTAATTTGACCACTCTTGTTACCCCATCTGCCCCTGGTCTGAGTTCTGAAACTCTAGCCAGAGGCCAGTTTGTCTTGGAGTACTGTCATGTATGGAAACAAGGTCCCCTACCTTAATTGTGTCAGACCAATCCTTCTTAGTCATTTGTTTATGTCTCTCCCTTAGACCCATCAAGTACTCATTTTTCCACTGTTTAATGAAATGAGCTTTAACTCTAGTTAAATGTTGTAACTTAGTCTGGAGCTCATCATGTCGTTGAGTCCAGTTTGGGTCTTCTGAAGAGTCTATATTGTAGTCCGGCAGGAGACTAACTTGTTCTCCCCGAATCAAATGATTTGGAGTTAATGGTTCTGGGTCATTAATGTTGTCACTCACATAAGTGAGTGGCCTATTGTTAATGATGTTCTCAATCTCAGCCAGGAGAGTGAGTAACCCAAATAAGTGTATCTTTTTTTGCCAATTGCTTTCTTCAAGCAATTCTTTACTGTTTGTATATTCCTCTCCCAGATAGAACCATACCAAGGAGAGGCAACTGGAATATACTTCCACTTTAGTTTTGATTTTGTATATATAATTGTGTGATTTCATTGCTTAACAAGTCGTGGATGACTTGTTCACCAGCTTTGAAATATGTAGCATTGTCAGTCCAAACTGTCTTGGGTACTGAATGTCGTGCACAGAATCTCTTAAAGACAGAACAAAAGATTCTGCTGTTAGGTCCTCCACAACATCAAATAAACAGCTCGTGAGGCTGCACATGTAAACAGTACAATGTACATTTTTGTTCCGGTCACCACCCCTACAGTCAATGCTCCTGTATAGTCAATGCCTACAGTCTCAAAGGTCTGTTGAGAGTAACTCTCTCCTCTGGCAAAGCAGGAGGATTTGGTTTCCTATAGGGCCTAGCATGAATACGCCTACATGTGACACACTCACTCAGGACTGTTTTAACAGTGATCCTTCCCTTGGGTATCCAATAAGTTTTTCTTAATGTAGTTAGTGTCTGTGGTACCCCCATATGATATAATCATTGTGTATTTTTCTGATGATTAATATTGTCAAATAGCTAAATCTAGGTAAAAGGATTGGATTTTTTGCTTTTGTATGACAGTTTTGATTTGTCTAATCTCCCTTTACACCTTAGAAGGCCTTCCTCATCTCTGAAACAAGTTTAGATCCACAACTACTGATGGTACAGGTTCTTTGTTTGTTTCCCATTTGTTAAGAATTCTAACTCTTTATTGTACTCTTTTTGTTGGGCCTGGCCTATCCAATATTGGGTTGCAACTTCTGTATAATTATGATTGTTTTATTTAGCTGTTTGTTAATTGTAGCTAAACAGTTGTGAGCAAAACCTCAAACAGTAGGCTGTCACCCGACAAGTTTGTTGAAATCAGAATACTTTTCATAATTAGTGATTGGTTCAACCTTTTCATTTGAAAAGATTAAATTTAATGTCAAGTTAACTTGTTCCACAGGCCATTGGTCTGTATTACAGAGCCACTTAGGTCCCATAAACCAAGTTTTGTTTGACTTCAACAACTTGTAGGATAAACCTCTGGTCAGAAAGTCTGCTGGATTCTGTTTAGTTGGAACATAGTGAAAGTTTACTTGTAGGCTTTCATTAGCGTCAGCTATTTTTTTAGCCTATTTCTTACAAAATATTCTTACTATTCATGCTATCATCCGTATCCAGGCAAGACAATCGACTGTCAGCAGACGTGGATATTAGTTATGAACACATCATAGTAAGCATCCTTAAGCAATGAAATGGTTTAATGGCTAATGTAGCAGCCAATAGTTCCAACTGAGGTATGGTTCGGGTAGGTTTGAGAGGTGCAAACTTTCCCTTTGCATAAATTAGATGACTTTCTGTAGGCTTACAAGATACGCACAAGCACCCATAAGCTTGTGTGCTTGCATCAGCAAACACATGAAGCCTCTGGGGTTATCCCTAAACCCACAGCACCTTTGAATTTTAATGTTCTGCACTTTTGTTAAATCAGTAGCTAACTTCTTCCAAGATTTTGATTTTCATTTGTTATTGATCATCCCACCCAACATTTGTCCTCCAAATTTCTTGGAGGAGAATCTTTGATTTTATTGTTGAAGGCAGGAATAGACCCATAGGATCAAAAATTTTGGAAGCCTCTGATAATATTTGTCTTTTAGTATTTGGCTTCCTCATCAAGTTTAAAACCTTTAGTACAGATTGAATCATGACTGTTAGAAGTTGCATCTAAATACCAGTTCATACCTAAAGTTTTAACTCTGTCTGATGGCTCAGTAAGACCATTATACTTTTAAAATTTTTGTTTAAATCCTCATTATTTGAAATCCACTCTCTAGTTCAAAGTTACCTTGTTGCATAATGTTTTGAGAGTGTTCATAGACTTCAGATAATTCAGATTTTGTTGTCGTTGAGCCTATTAGATTGTCTACGTAAAAATGTTCCTTAAGGAAGTTCAATGTTAGAGAGTTATTAAACTGGTTTAAATGATGTTTAATTGTCAATGCTAATAGGCTAGGTGAGCAATGGCTCCAAACAACACAACATTAAATCTATAGGTTATGAACCCTTTATTCAAATCAAATGGATCCTTGAACCATAAGAACCTAAGTTGGTTCTTATCATATTCATTTTAAGTATTCTCAAAAATGCCTTCGAAATGTCACTTTGTACAGCATATTTGTCTAACCTGAACCTCAGTAAGATCTTCACAAGGTCAGAAATGAGATTAGGACCCTCAATCAAGCAATCATTCAAGCTGTGTTTATCACTGTCTTTGAGGCTACAATTATATACTACTCTAAGTTTTGTTGTTGGGGCATCTTGTCGATAAACCCCCCTGTGGGTTAAATAATGACAACCATCTTTTTAAAAAGGGTTATCGTTACTTCTTCAATGAAGCCTTTCTGTAGCTGTCTTTGAAGACATATTATATATTTTTACATTATTTTCTTGTTGAGTTTTTTTCATTATTTATATAAATGTCCTTTAGCTACTTTGAGATTATCTCTTAAAGTTGGACAATTTATTTTCCAAGGTAACTCAATAAAAAACTATTGTCTTTACACTGAATGGTGTCTTCAAATCTTTCTACCATTAACTGATCTTCTGAAGTTTGATGTGTGTCATGTATACCCACAGATCTAGTAACCATAAAGTTTGAATTGCCTCATCCAAAGTTTCATTTGATAATGATGAATTAATGTTCTCAGTTGAGATAATATTATTCAAAGTGTTGCTATTCTACAGGTGTTATGTAGGACTGAGTTGAGGCACATAGTATTTGTTGGTCATGCACTGTTTTGGTTTAGGTCTAGGTTGTAGTCTGATAGGTCACCCAAAGGGGCTATCCTGATGGAGTCTGAATAGCTATACCATTACCTATCTCTACTATGCCCTTATGAATAGATTAATATAATCTGCCCCTATTAGCATTTCAATGTTAGCTATTGTGTTGTTAGTGATATGTCTATCAGCTATTTTGTAGTGTTTTTTCAAATGATTTATGGTTTGTTCTAGTTTGGGTATAACCAGTTTGTTTTGTCCTACTTTAGAAATAATAACTGCTTCAATTTTCTTGAATTTACTTTCTAAATGTAGTTCCAGGTCAATTGTCTTATAGCTATTTTTGTCCGAGTTATCCTTAACAAAGGACGCAATATTGAAGTTTTGTTCATTCGGGTTTGGTGTCAAACCCAATTTATTAACTAAATTTTTGAAACAAAGTTTGTTGAGAACAACAGTCGATAAGACATCCACTGGAGTGGGTACTACCCTCACTATTCACTAAGTCCAAAGTAATAGTTGGTAAAAGAATCTCAGTGTTCTTGTTACTGTTGTGAACAAGCAGAAGTCCCATGAAAGTGGCATTTTCTTGATTACCTTGTTTGGGGAGGTATCTTTGAGTTTGAGTACTATTATTGGACACTTTGGTGATCACACATTGATGAGACATGTCGTAAACTTTTACAAAACTTACACTTGAATCTTAACCTAGATTTACAGTCTTTCTTATAATGTCCCTGGCCAGTACACTTTTTACACAGGTTCAACTGTTCAATCTTTTAGCCCTTTGGTTAAAATCTGAAATTTGTCACACCCAGTACTACTGTGTTCATTACTTGCACAAATTTGCAATATGGTGTGTAAGTTGAGGCAGCAGTTACATTAAAGTTCTGTAATGTAGGTGTTCGTGTTTTGTAGTTGGTCACATTTGATTCTACAATATCAAGTTTTGTCTGTTTGGCTGTAGCTAGTTGGTCTCTGGGAACAGTCTTTGGTTTATCCATAGTCTGGGTCTTATGTGTTGGAAAATCTCTCAAGTTGTAATTAGTTAGGATATTGGGGAAGTGTTGTCTTATTTGTGTTAAATTAGGATAATTTTCGCCCGTCTTTAGAATTAAATTATCTTTAACCTCGAAGGAAGGCACCTAAGTACTATGCTTTGTATAAGCCAAGATGAAGTTTTAATATCTATATCATTGCTAACCAGTTGTCCTATAATAGCTTCTAATTTTGTATAAAAATTTTCCATATCACTATGGTTATCTTTTAGGGTGCAAATTCAAAAATTGTTGAGATAATTCATATATAATCACATCTTTATAACGTAATTACATTTTAAAAGATCAATAGCTACTTCATATGAATCCCCTACGGCTGGTAAATAGGCTATCAGGTTATGGGCTGGGCCTTTAAGAGAATTAGTTAAGTAACTAAACTTTCAACAGTTGAAATTAAGGTTTATTACCTATTAAATTCTCAATTTGTCAATGAAAGATGGGAATTGTACCGTGTCCCCTTCAAATGTTGGTATTTGCAAAATGGGTACTGAGCCCTCAATTCTTGTGACTCAGGATTTTGCATGCCACTTAAATTTTGTTGAAGGTTAGCCCTACTTTGATTAAAATCAGAATTAGGTTTTTTTGGTGTTAAGTCAGTCAACCGAGACCGATAGTAGTTCCCTTATTTGCTGTTCAATTGAGCTTACCTGATCATCATCATCAGCGTAAAGGTCTATCAATTGTTCTTCAGCCATTTCGGATTCAAACTAACTCTGAAATACTCTCATTAATGGCTATTATTTCCTTCTTTTTAATTTCTAATTTAATAATTACACTCTCTATATTTTCTTACCTGGTTGTGTAATATTGTTAAAAGTGTTCACAGCCTTTTTAAAGCGCCCAACTTTGCCCCCTTTTCTTTTTTAACTTTTTCAATTCTGCACTGTCCATGTCTAAGTCAAAATTGTTTAACTGGGGATCGTAATGAAATATAGGACAAGAAGAAATTACCAGAGAAGAGAGAGCACAGACAAAACAGTCAAGTTCAAATTGGTTTAATCCCCCCAAGTACTTGTGTGTCACTCAGGTCTAAGCTATTAGAGAATGAGACTCCTTTAATGTAAATGTTTCTAGTTAGGCCCTAGGTTGTAGACTAATTAGCTTGCTCAGGTTAGGCTTAGGCTAGACCATTTAGCCTAATTCTGCAATTTTTGTTAAGTAAGCTTAAGGTTTGTAAATTCCCCACACACGCCACCAATGCGAAAAATGCTCTGTCTGAATTGCCCACAATTAACCACCCCCCTTATATCTCCAGTCTAACTATAGAGTAGATCAAGTCTAGCCTAGAGGGGTCAGCTAGAGATTCCGGAAATGGTCCAGAGCGGGCAGATAAATTGAGGTCCACAGTAGATTCCTCACAAGAATTAGGTTTAGGGCAATCTACCTTCACCTTTGTTAAGCTATGAGTTGATGCTGGGTCTTAGGCCACAATGTAGGCCTAACTTGTCTGACCCAGCTTAATTTAATGAGATTAACTTACTGGTGTAAAAACTCAATTAGTCACTTACTTTTTGTTATCGGAGTGTCTCCCTTCTCCGGTTATGTTTCGAGAGCGCACTTTTCTGGTACGTCCTCTCCCCGTTCTTCGTTTTCGTTCTCCTTTTTGTTCTCCTTTTCGCGGGGCTTTCTCGTACCAGCGTTGTCTTGGTTATTCTCGGTGGTTGAGCGGTAATGTATCTCCACTACCGAGCACGCTCCTCCCACACAGTATATAAATACTAGGTGGAGAATAACTATGGTGAGCAAACCAATTGGTTTCATCCACCCAGTTATTGACATAAAAGGAATTTAATGATTGTTAGATTAACTACCTACCTACTCAGTGAACCATTTTCGTACCTCCCAACTACCCACTCATCAGTTTTCCATACTGACTGTAAACACGGGGTACCTCAGGTCTCAGCTAGTGTTGTATAAGTCCTAGGTCCCCTGCATTTTATTGGTTATAAATGCCATCGCGTTTTTGATGTTCTTAATTGTATAATGTTTGCAGACGAGACAAAACTGTGTCCCTTTCTGGTAAAGATGTCAGTGCAGTGAAGGTTATATTTAAAACAGAATATACCAAAGTTGCGAATTGGTTGACCTTAAATAAACTCTTTCTAAATTCAAATAAAACAAACTTATGATTTTTAGTAACAAAATAGATGTACATCTTCACAAACTAAATATTGGACAACTCAATACAAAAGAATATAATGTAACAAACATTTTAGGCATCCTACGAGGAAAGAATTTTCAGGGGTACGACGTACCAATTATATCTCTAAAAGATTTTTGAGAATAGTGTTGCAATGTTCAATCTTCGATTTATAGTTCCTAAACAGGTTTTATTAACTCTGCATCAAACTTTTGCTCATCGTTATAAAAAGTGATCAATAAGGATATTTTCGACTTTTGGACTTAGGAGCAGAAGTTGCCGTCAACTTAGGCGCGCCTCCGCGCTCGCTCGCCAGATTCTGTCGAGGCGACGCGACGGGCGCCTAAGCCGAACGACTAACAACAGCAGCACTCGCACTAGGAAGCCTTGCTTGCTTATTTCTTCATGCATATTTTCTTGATCGCACAACCGTATTCTTTAAACGGTTAAAATTAATTATTACGATCGAAGACATAATCAAATTGGTACATTTTATTTTTATTTATAAATGTATTAATAAAATGGATTACCTGAAGATCAGGGCCCCCAGCCTTCTTTAGTTAGCTTTATAAGGCTAACTACATTTGACCTAACGATTGGTTAGGTTAGGTCGTTATATTTTCGTTAGTTAGCCGTATAAGGCTAACTAAAGAAAGCTGGTGGCCCTGATCGGGCCTTTCCGAAATTTGAGCTGTTTTCGATTTTTTTGAAAATAAGATATTTAAGGTAGATTTTCTACGCTGATTTAAAAAATGTAAGTCCTTTTTTTGGAGAAATGAGCGGTTCAAAAGTTATGTTTGTTATTGTAATTTTGTATGGGATATAACGCCCGGTTAGAATTAACCAATCATCAAGGACGTACAGTTGACCTAATCGGACATTCAGTTGACCTAACCGGGCATTCAGTTGACCTAACCGGGTATTCAATTAACTTAACCGGACATAAAAATAACGGTCGAAATCTATTCACACAAATACTTAGTGACAAAAGCCAATATTACTAAAGAATACAATAACTCTTGTATTAGTTTTCAGTTGTATTGTTATAGTTTTGGACCTAATACAAAATTACAATAACAAACAACTTTCGAACCACTCATTTCTCCAAACAAAGACTTACATTTTATAAATCAGCGTAAAAATCTACATTAAATATCTTATTTAAAAAAAAAATCGGAAACAGTCCAAATTTCGGAAAAGGCTCCCCTGATCTTCAGGGGGGGTCCGGACAAAAGCTCCCTAGGACAAAATCCCCCTGGACAAAAGCCCCCTGGACAAAAGCCCCTCAGTTTAAGTGCAAAGTAGGACAAAAGCCTCCATTTTTTATATTATTCGTGTGCTATGAAGTAATCCTAAACAAATATTATAATCTTTGTCTATGTTGATTCACTCTAGTTGATCACTGTTTTGTCTACCTGAATGGTTAGGTTAGGTTAGGTTAGGTTAGGTTAGGAACGTGCCACAAAGGAGCATCAACAGCGTTTGAAGAACCTACAGTATGTCTGGACTATGTGAATGTGAGGAAGACCTTGGAGGAATTTCTGAATGGTGTAGGTCACAGCATTAGGTGGAAGTAAAATGACCTTTAAATGAACCTTAACACTTAATGAACTTTTTAATATTGTGCTTTATTTGTGCTTTATTTGTGCTTTATTTTGTGCTTTATTTGTGCGTTAATGTGTGCTACTGTATAATACTTATAATGCCTTCCTTATTGCAGTCTTATGATATAATAAATGTAATATTTTACATGTCAGAGAAGTGTTCATAAACTGTAAATAATAAAGAATAAAAATAATGATTAAAAAATTCTTATTATTATTTTTCCTAGGGGGCTTTTGTCCTAGGGGGCTTTTGTCCTATATACGATCTTCAGGTGATCCAATAAAATTATTAACTTCGAATGGATAAATGAATATTTTATGAGTGATCAAGAGATTCACTCATACCAGACTAAGAATTGGGTTTTAGGAAAGTTAATCGCCCACAATTCACCGCCCACAATTCATCGCCCATACAATTCACTGAACATACATATATAATATATAATATATTATATATATATATACCGGGTGCGGCAAAAATAACGCCCTTTTTAGTTTATTCTCTTTATTGAAGGAAATAAATCAATTACAGCATTTTAAGAGAAATAATAAGGTTTTTAAGAAAAATACAGCATTTTAAGAAAAATAATAAGTACTTTCTCAGTAAAAACTAAAAAATAACTGGAATTTAATTAATTTTGTGGTTGGCTCAATACACCTTAAAAAAATGTACTCTACATACATTTACTAACCTAATGATCATGTTCAAAATGCTCCCCTTGGTGTTCAATACAACACTGAACCCTACCAGCAACACTTCTACAAACCTTTTGACACATTTCTACGTTAATTGTAGTAAATGTTTCACGAATTGTTTGTCTTAATTCAGGAAGTGTTTTCGGTTTGACCTTGTAAACAAGATCTTTCAGTACACCCCACAAGAAAAAGTCAGATGGTGTTAGGTCTGGCGATCGTGCTGGCCACTCAATTGCTCCACGTCGTCCTATCCACCTCCCTTCGAAATTTAAATTTAACCATTCCCTAACGAGTAACCAACCCATAGTGGGGTAGGGCGGGTCATACTATGCATTTTTTTTAAATCAATGGAGAGGGGTGTTCAAATGAAATATTTTGGTGTATAGAACACAATTCTGAAGAAAATATTTAATTCTGATAACCCTAACCTACATCATTTTGCAGTTGATTATTATTAAATTGTTGATTATTTACTATTGTAGTTACCCCAGAATATGTCTTCTCACGTTTCTATCATGGCTGCTCACGTTATCTCTCATAGAGCATTGTTCTAACTAATTCATATAAACACATATAATGTAATTCATATAATAATAATAATATTTAAATACTCAAATAAAAAGGTGTGCCATTCCACTTAATTGTAATTATCATACAGTTTGGTATATGAAATATTTGACGGTTTTCTGGCGCGCATAAGGCCATTTTCTGAGCCACCTTTCTCAGAGGCTAGAATGTAACGTTTCAGAACATTCTAAAACGTTTTGTGAAATATTTGAAGTGACTCATGATTTGTGAAGCTATTTTACCACCTCGGCTTGCAGTGAGGGGATAGATTTAATGATTATCTACTGATATTTTTTTTGTTACTGTTCACATGTGAGTATTATTCTGTTATATTTTAGAAAAAGCTATTTCTACGCATATTATAGTGATACATTGAGCAAAATTTAATTAACAACTTTGATTTGAGCTAAAATTAGGTGGTTCATTTTTAGTACAACTGAGCAGTATGAGGCCTATTTCAATGAAGATTCTGCAATTCATTGTGGAATTCATCATTGGAGTGTATTGCCCATGTTGGTTCAACGTGAAGGTCAAGCACTCCTGGATCGAAGGGCCTAGGCACATCCTCTTTCAGCTGGACTGCCTCAAGTCCCAGAGAAAGGAGGTGCTGGATATTGTGATACCAACTGTGAGAAGATCTGCTTGGTATGCCCACAGTGAAGTCATCCTCCAAACACTACTCTGCTCTGAGGATCAGAAGGAGAGGATTGAAGGGGTGGAGAGAATCCTGGCCATCAGGGGAGAGGGGGACCCGGACACTCAGCTGAGGGACTCCTCTGTTAGGAGCAGAAGGGCACCTGACATCAATTGTGATGCTTCCAGCATCGGTGACTTGATCAGCTGGTCAGAAGGTGTTAAAATGTTAAGGTGTTAAAATGGTGACTGAGGCTTCTGCTAAGTACTTCTCACAGGAAAAGAGGGATGGAGGGATCAGGGCTCAGGAGACCAGCAGGAAGCTGATGTCCAAGTCTGAGTCAAAGCAGGATTTGTGCAACCTGGCAAAGTTCAAGATGTCAGGAGAATGATCTTTGTAATTATATCCAGTGATATACATGCAGTTCACCTATTAATAAATATATGTAAAGTTGATTTGGCCTTGTCAATATAAATGATTTACCTTATATCTTTTAATATATTATAAAGGGGTTCAAAAGGGTAAAATTGGCAATTTAGAAATACAAAATGATGTAGGTTAGAGTTATCCTATCCCAAAAATAAGCTCATATTTGAATTCCCCATGTAAAAACACATAATTTAGACACCCCTGATGGTAGGATTTCCTTCAGATTCATGTTGTCACCTGAGTACGACCCGCCCTAATAGTGGGGTGGCGCACCATCCTGTTGAAAGTAAATTCCATTCTGATTTCTAACTCTCGGCCAGAATTCAGTTTGCAGCATTTGTAATTAATTATCTTGATTAACAGTACTATCAAAGAATATCGGGCCTATTATTCCCATGGAAGAGATGGCTGCCCAAACTGTCACTCCTGGTAGGTTAACGTCTTTTTCCAAGATAACATGTGGGTTAACATCGCTCCAGTACACAATTATGGCGATTGATATGCCCGTTCAATTTGAATGTTGCCTCATCTGACCACCATATCTTATCAAGAATGGTCTCATCTTCATTGACTTTATTCAGGAAATTTTCGCAAAACTCTAATCGTCTATCTGCATCTCCATCATGCAAGCTCTGTAACACGCGAGGGGTGTAAGGCTTCATCTTGTTCTTCTTTAAGAGTCTACGGACACTTCTGTCACTGATACCCAACTCTGTAGAAAGACGTCTACTGGATTTTTGAGGAGTGTGCAACTATGATTCTCTTAATTCATCGGACTTTTCTAAGGTTGTTGCTGAAACTAGCCTCCCTGATCTTGTGGCATCACTTACGCTTCTGGTTCTTTCAAATTTCCTAATTAGACTTGTGATATTGCGGCTCTGCACTTGTCGAATGTTAAATTCTTCTGATAACAAACGAGCGCTTCAGCTCCATTGTTATTGTTGGTAATAATGTTTAACTGCTTTCACTCTTTGTTCTCTTGTCAATCGCAAGGCCATAAATTATTTATTCAGAATTTCTGTAAAAATAAAAGAAACAAAATGATACAATATAAAACTAAAAAATTATACTGTATAAAACTATAAAGATACAATTATTAAAAGGGCGTTACTTTTGCCGCACCGGTATATATATATATATATATATAATATATATATATATATATATATATATACAGGGCTATTCAAATTGATTCATCCGATTTCAACTGAGAATACTTCCGTACCTATCAACCGTGCATCAACTGAAAATACACCACATGAAAGAGGAAATCTCCGAGTTTTACAAAATCACCGCGAGAAGGATCCAAAGTCACGCCGTGGCCTAGCCTAGCAACAAACAGTCAGTGTGAAAATGGCATCCGCACAGCAGAAGGCGTTTTGTGTGTTGCAGTTTTCGAGCTGTAAATCGGTAGTCACAGTGCAGCGTGAGTTTCGTCGACGTTACTTCTTCCTTTTGGGGTACGTTAAGGATACTGTGTACGTGCCACCGTTGCCCACATCTTTGGATGAGCTCCGAACTCGCATTGTTACTGCCGTAGAGTCAGTGACAACGGACATGCTGGAGCGAGTATGGGAAGAATTCGACTATCGTGTCGACGTTGCTCGTGTAACTAGGGGAAGTCACATAGAGCATTTATGAGGTGAGAGACAAAATTTGGACAGTTTTTCTTTTGGTTGATGTATCACAAATCACTCTGTATTTGTAACATTAAAAAATATTCTCATTTGAAATCAGGTGCATCAGTTTGAATAACCCTGTATATATAT
This sequence comes from Bathynomus jamesi, assembly GCA_023014485.1. NCBI lineage: Eukaryota > Metazoa > Arthropoda > Malacostraca > Isopoda > Cirolanidae > Bathynomus > Bathynomus jamesi. The sequence goes on from JAJOZX010003689.1 coordinate 72,037, forward strand.
GATCACCCCAACAAAATAAGAATGAATAAGAAAATGTTTGAAACAATATTTATTTACTACCCCCCCCCCCCCCCCAAATGTGTCAAATATTTATTTATTAAAACGATACTCAATAAAAAGTATTTGCGAAAATTATGTCTATTATCGTGGTTACTTTTTTTCAAAGGTATTTAGGTCTAAGCCTATCTCTCTCGATCTTTTAACGAACCTTTGTTTACAAAAAAGTTGATTTTGGTACTTATGTATTATCGGGACTACCAAACTGTTTATTATGTATTTTTGCTCTCGTCATTTTCGTTTAAACTAACGAAAATATCACAACTTAACCTAACCAATCATCAAGGGCGTACAGTTGACCTAACCGGGCATTCAATTAACTTAACCGGGCATTCAGTTGACCTAACCGGGCATTTTCCGTTTTATTTTGTCTAAAACACATTCTAATATGAAATATCATGAACTATCCCTCTTATACAGGGTGTACATAAAGTCAGGATCTATTTTTGTGAAATAATTATTTTTTTCTATTTTTCTTTTCAGAAGCCCTTAGAATGAATACAGAAGAGCGTGTGGCAATAGTAATTTGGCGAATCGAGGGAAAGAAATACAATGACATCAGAGAGAAGTTTAGAAGGAGATTTCATAAGCCGGGGCCAATAGACAAGACAATACGAAAATTGGTGAACAAATTTAAACGAACGGGATCTGTAAATGATGAAGCAAGATCAGGACGACCGTGTATGTCAGATCTTACCGTGAATGCAGTACGCGGAATTATCACTGAAGAGCCACGTACGTACGTTCGTGCTGCATCACACAGACTCGGCCTCCCGACGTCATCTGTACACAAAATTCTGAAAGTTAATTTGCGGAAGAAAAGCTATCATTTGCGGGTTTTACATGATTTACATGTGGAAGATTTCCCTCGACGAAGTGCTGTGTGTGCTGATCTCGTAGAACAAATCTGGAGTGATAATTTAATGGACAACATTCTCTTTAGTGATGAAGCCACTTTCCATACGTGTGGAAAAGTAAATCGCCATAACTGTCGAATTTGGGCAGATGAAAGACCGAATGATTTCGTCCAAAATTGGGAAAGAGACTCACCTAAAGTTAATGTCTGGATGGGTTTAACAAAATCTAAGGTTTATGGTCCTTTTTTCTTTGCTGAAGCTACAGTTACGGGGCTTATTTATCTGGACATGTTGCAGCAATTCCTTGAACCTCAGCTGATTGGGGATAGGATTGTTAGTACCGTCGTCTATCAACATGATGGTGCTCCTTGTCACTATGCCAAAATTGTTCAGGATTATCTAAATGGACGTTTTCCAAATCGCTGGATCGGACGCGGAAGCAACAGACCTTGGCCAGCGAGATCACCAGATTTAACCCCTTTAGATTTCTTTGCATGGGGCTTTATCAAATCGCACGTCTATCAGACGAAGATTACGAGTCTTGAAAACTTACGTACACGTATACGAACTGCTGCAGATAACATAACCCCGCAAATGCTCCAGAAAGTGTTTAGAAATGCTGCGGAACGATTTGAGCTGTGCAGGGATACTGATGGGCGTCACGTCGAATCCTACTCTTAATTATTTAATAAATGTTACCACTTTATCATTTTATGATTGAATTCCATATAATTTCCAAGTGCTTCACAAAAATAGATCCTGACTTTATGTACACCCTGTATATTCGACAATACAATGCTCTGAATCGTAGCTTTCGACGAGTCTTCGAATTCGTTCAGCACAATTGCGATATTTTCTTTTTTTTTTTAAGGTTCATTGCCACCTATGTACTGTTCAATTCTGATTTTACTTAAAGTTTGTTCTTTCTTAAGGGACTCCAGAAATTTCCAAAATTTGGATGATGGGCAGCAATCTGTTCTTCTGGGCGATGAATTGTGGACGGTGAATTGTGGGCGATGATTTATCCTGAGCGATGATTTGTGGGCGATGAATTGTGGACGGTGAATTGTGGGCGATGATTTTTCCAGATACCTAAGAATAGAAAAGAGGCACGTTATCCCTCACCTTCGATTGTCTTCATCTTAACAAAGACCTATTTTGTTGGCTTGAAATTAAGCCTAAATCTTAAAAATATTTGTAACTTGCGTGCGTTTAAAAGCAAACTGAAATCATTCTTAATAAAAGAATAATCAAATCGTATTAATACATTTAGGGATTAAATACTGCGTTACTTGTCTGTTTGTTGCCTCACTTTACTCGTCTAATTCTTGTATTTACTATTGTATTTACTATTAACTATTTACTATTAACTATTATCACTAAGTACCGAAGGTTTTACAACTATTATAATGACCAGGATTTAATGTATACTGCTAATAAAATTCATTTCTCACGTTAGCTACAAGTTCGGGAGCTATTGAAGAATAGGGACCCCAGCCTTCTTTAGTTAGGCTTATAAGGCTAACTAACGAAAATATCACGACCTAACCAGTCGTTAGGTTAACTGTACGCCCTTGACGCTTGGATAGGTTAGGTCATGATATTTTCGTTAGTTAGCCTTATAAAGCTAACTAAAGAAGGCTGGGGTCCCTATCTTCAATAGCTCCCAAGTTCGTTTGTGTATCCTAGAAAATATCTTGCAGAGGCGTAAATTTTGTTATATTTCAATGATCATAATCGTAATTAATTTATATTACATAATGATAAGTACGACGTTTGGGAGCTACTGAAGAATAGGGACCCCAGCCTTCTTTAGTTAGCTTTATAAGGCTAACTAACGAAAATATCATGACCTAACCTAACCACTCGTCAAAGGCGTACAGTTAACCTAACGATTGGTTAGGTTAGGTCGTGATTTTCGTAGTTAGCCTTTAAGCCTAACTAAAGAAGGATGGGGGTCCCTATTCTTCAATAGGCTCCGAGGTTGTTTAATTATATTACTCATAAATTTTATACTACCAATCATAACTACTTACGTATGAAATGTTTTATCTTATAATTAATCTGAGGAGCCCAGGTAAGCCTAAAGTTTAAGATTGTTTAAGGCGGAAATAAATAAATGAATATATTCTGTATAATTATTGTAAAATTGTAATTGCGGATCTTTTAAACTATTTCCACCCCAGCTTCAGAGAGGGGCGGGGGGCATAGTTTAAAAGGTCAATATTAAGGGGTGGGGGAGATAATTTAACAGATTTTACTTATCTTATTTATTCTATCATATTTCCGGTTTATACAGAACCATTATTTACACAGGATAAAATTTGAATGCCCGGTTAGGTCAACTGTACGCCCTTGACGATTGGTTAAGGTTTAGTCGTGATATTTTCGTTAAAACTAACGCAAATATCACGACTAAACCTAACCAATCGTCAAGGGCGTACAGTTGACCTAACCGGGCATTCAAATTTTATCCTATGTAAATAATGGTTTTCTATTTATTATATGTTTGCAATAAATAATAAATTTGTTGTTATTGTTTTCTTATCTTATTTTGGTTAATTTGCAGAATTTAAACTTTGGGGGGATATAGGTGAAAAGATCAACATTGGGGTGGTGATTGTTGAAAAGAGTATGTTGGAGGGGGAAATAGGTTTAAAAGATCCGTAATTTCTAGTATTGCAGTATTTATTTTTACCAATAAAGATTTATTATTTTTATTATTATTTGTTTTGTGTAAAAAATTCTGGTTTTTTTTTAACTAAAAACATATGTTTTCCTTTCGTGTCCATATTATTAATGCGATACAGAATTCCCAAAATTTCCGTTATGAGATCTTTATTTTATACCAATAAAAGCACTCATTGCTCACTGTGTTACCATTTTCCTGGATTGTGCAACAGTCACATCAAAACAGGAGACCCAACATCCCGTATTTATGAAAACCACTTGACACAAAGACATTAAAACAAACATAACAACTTTCCTTTCTATCTTACCAGGGTTACGTCGTCGTGACCATTGTCGCAAGACCGTTTCCCGTCGATCAGTGAAGTTATGCGACATTGGGTTTTGGTATTAGTTGGATGGGTGACCGTTCTATGCAACCAGATGATATAGCGACCCGTGGCTTGAATCCCACGTAAAGCTGTAAGTCCCCTTTGCCACATGACCTTTGCTGTTACCCCCCCCCCCCTAACACACACACGCGCGCGCATTCATATCGTATCGCCCTTCGCACTAACAAGTTAATCAAACTTGTAAATTTTAGTAAACCAACCAAATGTAAGTTTCCTTTTAGCTCATTAACCTTTCATAACTGAAGAACATGAAACGGAGCAACCAACCAAATGATCACTATGAACTGGATTTACAGTTATAAATGTTAATATTATTTGTATTTGGAAGAGGGTTGTTCAGTCACGAAACCGCTGCACGTAATGTATTTCGCTCGACCCAGATATACTTTTAAAGTAAACTTAATTTTACCGCTTAATATAACGGTACCGCCCGTCTCAGCGCCATCTGGTGGACGAAGGACGTAAAACCTAACCTAACCAACCGACAAACCATTTTCAGTGATTAGAATAAAGTAAAAAAAATTCGCAATTTTTACTTACAAAATAATTATTTTTAAAAATTATGTACTTTTATATTGTTTATATTTGCCACATTTTCTACTTAATTCCAAAACTTTTTGTTCAGTTTTATAAAGTTTTGCCTACTTTCTTTCCTACTGTAGTGTCACACACACACACCTTATTATTAAGTACATATACGAGGCTTCAGTTCATTAGATATAAGTTGCGGAAAAAAGTTCGCCTAAAAATTCATAAAAAAAATAAGATAAACTGTTGATAACTGATTCTTTGGATATTTTTACCCTTTTTGTTGACGCTTATAAAGTTACATTAAAACTGAAACATTGACAATTAGTATTTTTTAATGATTTTTTTTAAAAAGAAATTTTAAGTTTCTAGTGGAACTTTTTTCCGAAACCTTACAGCTATTGAAACAAATTTAAGTTCGATGGAGTCTGTGCTGTCGAAATGAGAAAAGGATAAAAAGTTTTATTGTTTATATGTACGAGGGCCACTCAATATATTTTGCCCCACCTTTTTTTTTCTTTCCAAGTTTCCTTGTAAGTTCCAAAATTTTGTACACAAGTAGTTACATACCTTTTTTACAAGTTTTTATTTTTCCACATAGTCTCCAGCCTTTTCTATGGCTTTCCTCCACCTCGAAACAAGGGCCTTTATTCCTTGCTGGTAAAAGTCCGCTGGGTTCCGTTGGAGCCACCTCTTAACCTCCTTAATAACCTCATCCTCACTCTGAAACTTTCTTCCACGAATAGCATCCTTCATTGGCCCAAAGTCCCAAACTATTGGAAGTCTGAAGGTGCCAGATCCGGGCTGTATGGAGGGTGGAGTAACACAGTCAAGTGCATTTTTGTGATGGCCTCTCTCGTTTGCAAACTGTTGTGTGGTTTTGCGTTATCGTGCAAAAGAAGGACGTCTTCCAGTTTTCTCTCCGGTCGAACTCGCTTTATACGTCTCTGGAGTCTCTGTAGGGTAGCAATATATGCCTCTGAGTTGATTGTTTGCCCTTTCTTCATAATGTCCAACAGAATCACCCCTTTCATGTCCCATAAGATGGTGACCATAACCTTTCATGCAGAGGGAGCCATTTTGAACTTTTTCTTGCGTGGGGAGTCTGCGTGATGCCACTCCATGGATTGGCGTTTTGTTTCAGGTTCAAAGTAGTGTACCCACTACCCAAGTCTCATCCCCAGTCACAATTCGTGAAAGGAAGTCATCCCCTTCTGTCTCGTATCGAACCAACGACTCCGAAGCAATTTCTTTTCTTTGGGCTTTTTGATCTTCAGTCAGTTCGCGAGGAACAAACCGTGAACACACTTTTGAGTATCCCAGTTGTTGAATTATCGTATTCACACTTCCTTCACTAATTCCTAGCTCCAATGATAACTCCTTGTATGTGACGCGCCGATTTGATCGAGTGATCAGTAGTATGGGGGCAAAAGGGTAGAGTGCAATACAATGTTGCAAATATTGATCATTGTTGCAAAGGGGTCTTGCAAATGGGGGTTGTTGAAAAGGGAGGAAGGGAATGTTGAAAAAGGGGGTATTGCAACAAGGGGAGGGGTTATCGCCAAGTTGCAATGAAGGGGGGGAGCTTTGGGGGAGAAGGGAGGATGACCTCCCCCCAAAGGGGTAACCTTAACCTATAACCTAAGAGAGAGAGAGAGAGAGAGAAAGGAGAAGGAGGAGGGTCTTTGAGGGAGAAGTGGGATGTCCTCACCCCCCCAAAGGGAAACCCTAACCTAAGCCTTAACCTAAGAAGGAGAGAGAGAGAGTTCTTATTCCACCGGAGTCAGCCGCATAATGAGAGTCCAGGGGCCCATCAGCTGTTATATAAAGGGTCTGGAGTTGTCAGATACCACTTTTATTTCTGGAGGGGTTACCACTTATTTATTTATTTATTAAAGGCAAGAGCGAGGGAGACGTTCTCCTTAATTTGCAAAACAAAAGAACTAATTCGATACATTATTTACTTAAACGCAAAACGAACCCCAATTATTTAATTAACAATAAAAGAAATACAATTGAATGAAAAACAATTTGCAGAAAAATGCAAGCAAAATAATAATTACACACTTTATATACATACATACTGTATATTCTTAAATAATCGAGTTCCCATAAACTAAATATACTTTTATATTATTATTTTATATTTTTTATAAAGAAAATTCCGCGAAATCAAAGTAATTGAGGAATCGCACTTCTTTATAAATTTATTTTCATACTAATTAAAATTAATTCGTACTTTCATGCTAGTATATTTAATTAACAATAAAAGAAAAATGCAACCAAAAATAACAGTACACACTTTATATATATATATATATATAAGAAAAACAAACGTTTTAGCTAACTTCTCCAAAAGTGTCTATTTATTTGTGCCAATCCTTTCTTTGAAAGCATATCTGGACAAAAATTTATAACACTCGGCCCACAGCACCTGATTTGCCCGAGGCTACTCCAAAATATCGTAGATAACACAATTTCACCCGAAAGACTCGGATTTATCTCCGATCACTCCAAATATTATTTTTACCACTATTATCATTATTGCTAGTGAAGGTAAACTGAATTTAAAATTCTATTATATATACACATATATATACAGAGAGAGAGAGAGAGAGAGAGAGAGAGAGAGAGAGAGAGAGAGAGAGAGAGAGAGAGAGAGAGTCGAAACTCTAAGAACTGAGAACGGCACACAACCACACACACACACACACACACACACACACACACACACACACACACACAAATTATTGATTTTATTTCGAAATCACTGTTTTAAAAAAATAGAAAAAAAGAATGAAAAGAAAAACAAAAATATTTATAATTTCTTTACTATAAACTCCTTTCGAAAAGATCGTAAAGGAAAATTTAAAAAAAGAGACAACAAATCATTATATTAAATTGAAAAACATAATTGACTCCTTGTGCAGACTTTGGCGGTGAGGCTCTGGTTCGCTCCAGCATGCTGGCTCCCGAACCTAACCTAATCTATGGTTCAGACCATAGATTCTCCTTGGACTGTAACGACTTCCGCCGCTCAAATTATATGTCCATTTCTCTACTTTTCCTGTTATTTCCAAACATTTCAGTTTATGTATTATGATTCCATGGTCACACTTATCGAACGCTTGGTAGTAGTAGTTGGACGGGGGTCCGTGTTCAGATGATGTAGCGAACCATGGTTAGAATTCCATAACCAATATAACTACCTAACTTAACCCATGTCTAAAATGGGGAAAGTTGAGGATCAAGATGAGAGTAGTATGCTTTCAAATAATAATGCAAAATATTGGAAAGCACTGTGACAGAGCGCGCGAGTGAGCAATTTACTATACACCTTGAGATGTGATCATTGAAATTAAATCTACGGAAAGAATGGACCGATAAAGACACCATTAGTCGTGAAGGCGACCAATCAGGACTTCATTGTTCAAAGCGTGGGTCCGTTATATCGGTGTTACGATTGGTACACAAATTTAACATAGCCCCGCCCAGTTACATTGACAACCTACAAACCACCTATCAGTCTTTTGGGGTAGTGCTTGGGGACAACTTACGAACCGCCTATTAGTCTTTTGGGGGTAGTGCTTGGGATCATGCATATAAAAGTGGGTATTTTCAGCTGGAACTCACAGCAGGTATTTTCATCAGTGAATAAACAAACTGTAGTAATGTTTAATTAAGAATTAAAAATGTTTTGTTTATAAGAATTTAATAATGTTTGTTTAATAAAGAAGATAATAATGTTTAATAAGAAATTAAATTACGTTAAATAATTGTTTGGTTATAAAATGATAGTTGGCAACACCCCGAAATAGTCTAGAGGCAGAGAAAAGCAGAATGCCCAAAAACGAGAGTTATCGGACGGCCGTTGGCCTAATAAGGTGTTTTTTGGTATTAAGATATTTTTGTAAATTTAGAATATTCTTTCGTGTATCTCTCCGGCTAAATGTTAACGCTAATTCCCCCCTCGCATTACTCCGTTTGTCTAACGTGTTTCGGAATAAATAAAAGTCAGTAAAGTGTAATTAATTGTATAATCAATCCCCCGGTCTCTTTTGCATTATTCGAAAGTGAAACGGCTCAACCGTCAGTCCACGTCCGGATAAAGACACAAAGAAAACAAGTGATAATAGAAAGTAAAGAAAATAATGAATTACAAAAGAAAAGGAATGGAAATCACTAAATTATTTGGTGGCAGCTAATCTTATTAAATTGTTAGCAATTTAATAATACGAACCCACGCACTCCGTTATTAACAGAGGCTTTTGCATTATTTCGTGTCTTATGAACAGGAATTGAAAATTTATGTGTTCTTTCGATTAATCACGAGTGGTCCCTATTAAATTAAAATAAGAGCATTTTCCCATGTGCTCCGTACGAGGAAAATTAGTAGATATTCTGTTTCGCTACCCGTTTTATTGTCTTTACAAAATTAAGCAAATTCCGATTCCCTTTCCTTCAAAATTCGATGATTTAAGATGGCGCCCATTATTTTAAAAATTTCTTCTCATAGCGCGCATTTTCGTAATTTTCACGGTCAAAATGTTTCCAATCCGTTCCAACTCAAATTTCTCCGAGTCGTCTTGCCGAGGCCGTTATAATGTGAGGTCAGAAATTGGAGTCGAATTTCGAGAGTCGTTTTTTTTTCTTTTTCTTCTCGTTGATCCCTTCCTCAGTTCGTTTTCTTTAGATTTCGTTTCGTTCAGTCGGAGAGAAGGAGACAAATTTAAAATTGGCATTTGCTGTCCTATGACTCGTTTCTTTTTTTTCATTTCCTCTTCAACTGTTATTGCTCCTTATACGGCCTGCCTCTTTTGTGTTTAAAAATTGTTTTGTGTTTATGTTTTCGGCATGGGAAATGATTGTGATAATGATAATAATAATAATTAGTAAAAAAATTCACTCTTATATGAGAGTAAATTATTTTAGTTGTCATAAAATTGTTGCATGCAATTTAATACGGTCTATTTCAAAGGCTGGTTCGTATATTGTAACGCATTTCTAGGTAATAAAAAAGATATATATATATATATATATATATATATATAGTAGAGCATTGTAAGAAATTTAAATAAATGAGTAACAAAATTTTCCAATATCTATTAGGCAGTTTTTAAGGTTATTCTTCGATAGATGTATATAATTTAAGGACTGAAGCCGACACATGACCATCATATGTGTATGCTTTTAATGATCGCTTTGTAGTTTAAGTTAGCTTTTTCGCTTTTCGCTTTCTAGTTTAAGGTAGATCATTGTAGTTTAAGTTTTAAAGTCGAAAAATAATAGTTAAAGACACTAATTTATACTGGGTCGATTCGGACTGTTTAAGTTTATTTGCTTTCCTTATATATATTGTGTGAGACGTCAAAGGAAGCCAAATTTGTTATGAAAAGATAAAAATTTGTTTAATTGAAATACAGAAATTGTTTAAGTAAGTTTTTGATAATTTAATTTTTTTTATTTTTATATACATTCACTTTTATTTATAGGTGGGGTGGTTTTTTGTTGTCTCTTTTTTTTATTCTTTCATGAGTTTTAATGAGAATTCCAAGTGATATTTCGTACGGATAGGTCGGTTAAATTTTATTCTGAGGTTAGATTTTATTTTGATGAGTGTTTTTGGTTAACATTTTAATTTGGGTGTAAATAATGAAAAATGTTTTTTTTTTTTACGTTCACGCGTTTGCATAGAAAATATTACAAAATTATTTCACGGTGTAAATGCAGTTAATTGGGTTATGCATATTTTATAGAGGTTCGCTTACAACACAAATCGAACACTTTTCATTATGCAATGATTTATTTTAATTCTTGTTTGCTTAGTAGGTTGTGCTGTAGTTTTGGGTTCATAATATCTGTTTTTATTTAGAATAACGACGTAAATTTGTATTTAGTTTCACTTGTAAACGATAAATTACTGGAATTCTTGTGATTTACAAACCATACTGGGTTTTGTGTTAAAGGAGAGAGTTGTCTCTCAGATGTAATTTGTGAATTACGAGTTTTCTTCCTATGAAATTTAGCGTTGCAGGTTGGAATTAATATATTAAAGTACTTTTCGTATTAATATTTAAATTTTTTATATTTAATGATTCTGTTTTGGAAAACTGTTATGTTTTAAACTTTATTTGTGTTTATTCGTGCAATTGAAACTTTAGCTTGAGTGTTGACCGGAAATGGAGCATTTCAGATTGCCAGTAACGTTTTTGTGGTGGTTATGTGTGCGTCCCACAAAGTGTAAGATGGTTCATGACTTTCGGGAATTGATGACATGAAGTTTCTGGGTTTCATTTTTGTCTTTTGTATTTAAATGTATCGATGTGATTTCTGAAGGTAGTTTGAATAATAATATTTTATAAATTATAATAACGGTTACAACGTAGGGGCGCTTTTATATTTCTACTGTGCAGTTTTGCTTCGTGCGTTTGGTGATTTTTTTTTTATTATCTCCAATGTACCTGCCATAATTGACCTTGTTGGTAGTTAGGACGTGATTAAATTTTCTGTGAATTCTGTAAAATTTGTAATAGTTTTCTGTGAATTTGGCCAGAGCAAATTATAGTTATTGTTTCGAAGTGAAGTGTCGAGAAAATTTTGTAAATTAAATATGAAGTGATAATCAGTAGCAGTACAAACGTTTCGAATAAATTTTTTTGTCAGAATGTCGAGAGGCTCGATTTGGAAGCAACTAAGTTGGATCCGAATTCCATCCATTGAGTTTAGTTGAATCGATAGGTGATCGATCACCGATGAGAGAGAGAGAAGAGATGAGAGAGAGAAGAGAAGAAAAGAGAAGAAAAGAGACGAGAAGAGAGAAGAGTGAGGGAAGCGAAACCGAATGCGCAGCGACTTAGGGCAGGACAGTTTCGATCCCAGATGGTCTACTGGTATTTTTCAGGCAGTCCTGGTCCCGCTGTTCGATGCTTCGCTCAATATGTGTTTTAGCACTTGGTAGGCAAACCACGAGAGTTTGAACGAGTGTCTAAGGCTTTACTGTCCATACAGACATACAGTAGGTTCGTTGTGAAACCGCCTACGGCGAGGTGATCGTTTGATTATTGCCAGTAAGAGTCTTTCAGCTGGACGATGGAAGAGCAGCGTTCACCGACAAAAGTTTAGGTGAGAGAGGCGAGTTTCTATGTCGACTTCTAGAATTGCAAATTTCGTCCAATTCCGGTGCGTCGTTCCACTTTCAGTATATCTCCATCCCCTGATCCTCTTAGAATTTGACGTCTCTCTTGTTTTTTTTTCGCCAATTTGGAGAGAGAACGGAACCTCGAGCGTGCTGAACTGTTGCATGGTGATACAACCCCTTGCATTCTAGCGAAGTGAGCATGAGAGCTGCGATTTAAAATTGAAGAGGTCCACTGTCAGCTTGCGCATTGTTATCTAAGCAACGTCCAGAAATTAAGGTACACTGATTATTATGTAATGAAATTATAAGTGAAAGGGTGCGATTATTGCCCGTATTTGTTTTGTGTTTCGTGAAATAGTATGTGCGCTCTGGTCAGTATTTTATATAAACGTTTTCTTTTTCTTTCTATGTTGCCCTGATAGCACTGGTATGCATCAATTTTGCTGTCAAGGGTTTTGTAAGTGATTCTTATAGAGTTTTTCCTGCTGATTTCGAATCTGCAATCCGTTTTTCTCAATCAGCTCAGGTTATCCGGCTATGGCCTCATAAGTAAAATAGAATTTTTCGTGATTTTGTCAAAGCGGAATTGGAACAGTAACATCTATCATCACTTGTTTCACTTGTATAATATCTTTTTTTACTTTTCAGGCATATAGATAAAATATTTCATAATGAATAGAGCGTGTAAAAATGATCCCAATAGATTCTGCTACATATGTGGGACGGTTACCATGCCAAATAACCAGTCCCAAATCACTAAATTTGTGAAGACAATGTATAGAGCATACTTTGGAATTAAGCTAGGGGACCAGGACAAAAATTTCGCCCCTCATATGTGCTGCAAGACGTGCATTGAAAATTTGAGAAGATGGAGCAAAGGCAGAGCGAAATCTTTGCCTTTTGGAATTCCCATGATTTGGAGAGAAGGAAAGGATCACGTGACAGATTGCTATTTCTGCATGACAAACCTCCAAGGTGGGCTTATAAATTTATTTTTCTTAAATATTTTGAAATCCTCGTATGAAACTTGACATAATATTCACCATAATGTAATATTCACCATATATAGCATAATATTCACCATAATGGTAATCATACATTTACATATATATATTGTTATAGAAAATACATTTACACATACATATTGTTATACAAGTTACATTTACATATACAATGATTGTATATTTTTTCTTTCTTTTTCATTCATATTGTCCCCGAAGGGACAATATGAATGAAAAAGAAAGAAAATATACAGACTCCATCGACCTATTTCATATCTTACAGACCGCAGCCTTCCCTCACGAGCCGCCACTGTCTGAATGCTTCTTCTATTTCATATGCAAGTTTTATATCCATGTTTCTGTGTTTCTATTTTCAGGAGTTAACAAGAAGAATAAACACATTGTTGTATACCCTGACATTCCTTCTGCTATGAGACCTGTACCCCATGGTCCTGGAATTCCAATACCCGACCCACCTCAAACCCTGGACTTCGATGATTCTGATGATGAATCAATGACCAATGCCAATGACCAGTCCCAGTCGTATATACCTCAAAATACCGCTTCAAATGAGCCGAGGCCTCTCAACCAGGCCAAACTTAATGATCTTACCAGGATTTAGGACTTTCCAAATTAGCTGCCGAGATCTTGGGCTCACGACTTCGAGAGGACAACTTGCTGGCTCCGGGAACAACATTCTCCTGGTATAGGAAACGAGAGGAAGAATTCCGCAAGTTTTTTGCAGTGCACGAAAATACCTCTTCCTTAGTGTACTGCTGCAATGTTGAGGGGCTAATCGAATCCTTGGGCCTGCCATATAACGCATCAGAATGGAGGCTATTTATAGACTCGTCTAAACGAAGTTTGAAAGCAGTACTTCTCAACATTGGGAATAGGGTTGCATCAGTCCCTGTAGCACATTCCGTACAACTTACTGAGAGCTACGATAACATGAAAATTTTACTGGATGCTCTCGTATACGACCAACATAACTGGAGGATCTGTGGAGATTTGAAGGTAATACTAATATCATAAGTAAACTATTGCTATTGACTATGTTGTTTTTCCAAAGGTTATTTGAGAGCCTATAAGAACACTTAACTTCCCCACAGAATTGATACAGTCCAATGCATAGATTTTTTTATCTGATAGAACAAATTCTCTAAATTCTTTAAATATTTTCATTTTTTTTCAGATTGTGGCATTTGTATTGGGAATGCAAGGGGGATACACGAAATACCCATGTTTCCTCTGCAAATGGGATAGCCGAGCGGATGAGAAGCACTATGCACAGCGTGAATGGGCATCCAGAGAGAATTTTGAACCTGGGTCGCATAATGTCGTTTCAGTGCCCCTTGTACCACCAACAAAAATTTTGCTCCCACCACTTCATATTAAGCTGGGCTTGATGAAAAATTTCATCAAATCAATGAATAAGGAGGGTTCAGCATTCCGATATCTCGAGAGTAAATTTCCTCATATATCTGATGCTAAACTAAATGCTGGGGTTTTTGATGGTCCTCAAATTCGAACTTTGATCAAGGATACTCAGTTCGAAAACGCAATGACTCCAACTGAGAAGAATGCCTGGCAGGCATTCAAATCAGTTGTCACTGATTTTCTTGGCAAGCGTAGAAGTCCAGAATACGAGTCCGTTGTCGAAAACTTGATGGAAGCTTTCAAAGCTCATGGGTCGCGCATGTCCATAAAAATGCACTTTTTGTGGTCCCACTTGGACTATTTTCCTGAAAATTGCGGGGATTATAGTGAGGAACAGGGTGAACGATTTCACCAAGATATCAAAATAATGGAAGAGAGGTACCAGGGAAACTGGGATATCAATATGCTGGCGGACTATTGCTGGTGTTTGAAGCGAGACGTGCCCGAAGAAAAACACAGACGGAAAGCCAAAAAACTTCATTCCTTCCTCAATAAACTTTTTTCCATATTCATTGTATGAATAAAAGTATTTATTCACACAATGTTTTCATTTTTCACGAGTGTTCTTATAATATTACTCGTATCTACAGTGTTTAAGCTAAAAAATCAATAAATTTGGGGATAAAATTGGACTTATAATAAATGGCCAATAGAGAAAAAACCTGACCTGATTGAGGAAAACCAATGTCATTTTCGAATTCAGCATGGTCGAATTATATAATATGAGTTGAAAAAACCCTCACAGCAGACAAAAAATTTCATATGCATTAGTGATGTAGCGGATGTCATTTTTTTCACATCCGCGGATGCGGATGCGGATGAGGATGTTTGATTTCAACATCCGCGGATGCGGATGCGGATGTCTACATTTTCGTTATTTTTTAGGATATATTCGAGATTTGTTGTGTTTAACGTATATAATAAGTTATTATATAGAGAGAGCTGTAGCTATAATGTAGTATAATTGATTAATTGTACAATAATTGCTGTACTTTTCTCTGAACATATAAAATAATATCAAGCATCTAACTAATATAGAAATCAATTAGTGAATTCGTCTGCAAATAAATTCGTTATATTTTGTTGAGTTTCAGCCACAATTAGAAACCATAATTGTGTTACCAGGATGCGGGACGTGAACCCAACTCAAATGCACCCCACCGACCTCTTTCCCCAACCTCCACCCTTATAGAAAGAGATCTTTAATTAGCTTGATAACTATTTATATTAAGTTTAAAGTTTTATTAGGCATATTTATAAATGAGTAATTAAAATAAAGTAAACTAAGATGTTCATCGTTTAATGTTCAAACTTAATTATAGGAAGGTTATGCTTAAGGAACATTAATTTTTCTGCCTTTTCTGCTGCCAGTCTGTTTCTCTTTTCATCATATATTAATCCAGCACTGCTAAATAATCTCTCGCTTGGTACGTTTGTTGGAGGACAGGCTAAATGTTTCCTTGCAAGTTTACTCAAGTATGGATAGATATTCTGCGTATTTTTCCACCAACTAATAGGATTGTCACATGCAGCCAGGCGTTTTTCTTGGTGATAGCTCTCGATCATTTTTACTACATCTTTTGACATCGCGTAGGTCTCGTCATTGCTGCTTGACTCAAGAAACTGAGAGACAGATTCTGTGATAGATTTGCTTGTTGAAGGTGTTGGTTCTGTCACTGAAACTTTTATTCTTTTGGTGGGTGGCGAAGCGACAGATTCAAGAGATTGAAGCTCTTCAACTGCTTTGCCAAGTGATGATTTAACTCGTTCTAATGTACTAGGTGAAAATAACAGCTTTGTAACGTGGATCTAAGTAGGTTGCAAGAGAGTAACTTCATACAAGAACAGCCTCTCGTCTTGTCGCTTGCATCACTTTTGCGCACAATGAACTAGTTCTATTAATATAGTAGAATTTGATAATTTCCGCTTATTAATGACGTTTTATCTCAACGGTCCACATCCGCACGACATCCGCAGTCCAAAGTGCGGATGCGGACGCGGATGCGGATGCGAGCAAATGTGCGGATGCGGATGCGGATGTGACCTACATCACTAATATGCATACCAGTGTAGTAAATGTATAACTATATAAATAATTGTTTCGAATGTAAAGCGATCTTGATGAGAAATCGCTGGAGTAGATTGTGAACTTGAAATTTGTTGCAACCTGTTAAGGATATTATCCTTTATTTTTCACGTAACAGTTTTGTTACAGGTTGTAAATTTGATTATTAGTGTGAAATGTTATTTTATGCAAATGTTGTGACATTTATAAAATTTTTCTTTCGATTTTTATAAAATGATACAAAATATCCGATGTGTGGAATTTGTCATTGAAATGATTTCTTGTCTATTCTAACTTTGAATTTGTTAAAGAAAAAAAAAGAAAAAACCCTACAAAATAAATAAATTTTTTAAAAGATGTTAATAAATTTTCCTATTGTAAAACTTATTTTCAAGGGGGTGATGCGAGTGTAGTAATGTCTAATTAAGAATTAAAAATGTTTTGTTTATAAGAATTTAATAATGTTTGTTTAATAAAGAAGATAATAATGTTTAATAATAAATGAAATTACGTTAAATAATTGTTTGGTTATAAAATGGTAGTTGGAAACACCCGAAATGGTGTAGAGGCTGTAGTAATGTCTAATTAAGAATTAAATGTTTGTTTATAAGAATTTAATAATGTTCAATTAAGTTTTGTTAAATAAGAAATTAATAATGGCTTGTGGAATTAAAAATATAAAAATAATAGTTGGCAACACCACGAAATGGTCTAGAAACAGATAAAAGTAGAATGCCCAAAAACGACAATTATCAGACGGGCGTTTTCGTAAGGAGTTTGTTTTTAGGATGTCAGTGTTTATTTAGAATAATTAATTTCGTCTCTCTCTCTGGCTAAAATGCTAACATTCATTCCCCCCTCGCATTACCCCGTTTATCTAAAAGTGTTTTCGGAATAAATCAAAGTCAATAAAGTATAATTAAGTGTATAATTATCCCGGTCTCTTAGCGTGTTTCAAATTACAATGACGCCTCGTCTCGGTCACGTGCTACCAATTTTTATATAGTACAGCGAAGCGAGAGTAAAAAGAGAAATAGCAACGATAAAAAGAGATTGAATAAAGAACGAGAAAATAGTTAAAAAGGCAAATAAGAAGTAAAAAGAATGAATTCACTACGAGGCAGAGAAAAGCAGAATGCCCAAAAACGAGTTATCGGACGGCCGTTGGTCTAATAAGGTTTTTTTTTTGGTATTAAGGTGTTTTTGTAAATTTAGAATATTCTTTCGTGTCTCTCTCCGGCTAAATGTTAACGCTAATTCCCCCCTCGCATTACGCCGTTTGTCTAACGTGTTTCGGAATAAATAAAAGTCAGTAAAGTGTAATTAATTGTATAATTAATCGCCTGGTCTCTAAGTCTCTTTTGCATTATTCGAAAGTGAAACGGCTCAACCGTCAGTCCGCGTCCGTATAAAGACAGAGAAAACAAGTGATAATAGAAAGTAAAGAAAATAATGAATTATAAAAGAGAAGGAATGGGATTCACTACAAAACACATTCCCTCCGTCATGAGTCATTCACAAGAAGTTTACACATTACCGGCTTTATATGAAGATGGAGACACTGACGCAGTGTCAACAATTAATCTTTTTAACGCAGCCAACCGGGACAGATTATTTCCAACACAAACCGTTGATGATATTTGCAATGACGCTCCTTACGATCCGACGCATGTATCCGCAATTTTTAATTATAGATTGGTTTGCAATTAGTATTATGCTAAAGTCTTGTTTTGATATTCATCAAAATTCGTTGATTTTTTATAACATTCCTTTGCAAGTTTTAAATAATTTTATAAATTCCATAATAAATTCATTTAAAATGTTATTCGGCATTTTCTCTTGAAGGGTCACAAACTTCTCTGAGATGTTCGCAGATATTTGATACTTCACATTGTAACTCTCTTCCTATATAAGTACTCTGCATAATAAATGCAAAAACTTCACTTTTTTTCTGTATCCACCGAAGAGGATGCCAGTGGGCATCGAAACTGTTGTGGAAATAAACTCTCTATTAGAGTGGGTTTTAATTATCGTACTCTGCATATGTTTAAACAATTGGGTTTTTATTAAAAAAGATTCAGAAAATGTATGAACTAATCAAGTTAATTATTCTTTCTCCTTAAAGGTCCGATAAGGATTTGACTCGTGTTATACAGTATTTTCGTTTTGAAAAAACGCATGTCGTGGAATTGAACATGGAGGTAGAAGTTTTACCGCACAGTCAACCCAGCGATTGCCACATCATTAACGAAATAATGTAAGTTTTTTCTTTTTCTTATGTTTGAAGTTTTTTTCGGGTAAGAAGACGCAATGTATTTTCATAATTTATTAAATGAAAGAACTCATGTTTTTAGTACAATAACCAATTAGTTTCCATTAAATAAACTACAGAATACACAAACTAATATTATTGGATGCAATTATTCATTTTATATATATACGAACAAAACATCATACTTGACGACGAGTGCGCACAATCGGAAAACGGCTTTTATCTGTCTGCATACCATTTCGTAGTTTCGTTGAGTGTGACAAAGGTCGAATAATTTTTAAAAATTATGACATATGCATGAGAAATGAAAGGCAGAACATCCCGCAAGTATTACTAAAATATCCTTGTAGCCGGAAGGGATTCCATACAACTTCGGGGATATGCAACTCATCGAGAAATTTTACAATAACAGGGTCACTCCAGGTTGAGTGCCGAGTGAATGAAAATAGTACATGCGGTCCCTATTTTTAAAATACATTGCAAACCAATAAATCCCTTCACTACCAATAACATCTGTGTTCACAATAAGGCTACCGCAATTTCTCGTAGATGGCAATTTCAATGTTTCATTCTTCGCAAACACACCGATAAATTTGGAACGTGTGATTCGTTCACTATTCATTACTCTCTGAAGTGTATTCGCATCCATTTTAAAAGTCGGTGACAACGCTCCTAAATCTGTCAACTTCTATTAGGGCTTGACTCGAGGTAAACTAGTACACTTATAGGCGCGTCTATAGGCTTGGCGAATTCCAATCTGACTGAGATGTTTCCACTCTGTTGTCGACTTAAGTGTGTATTTACACTAGCAGATAAGTCAGGTGTGATATCAAACGGATAAAGGTTAAATTGAGCGACGAAATCTTTCTGCGTTACCCCATTCCCGAGCTCATCACAATCACCTGGAATATGGGCTAGATTACTATAAGCTCTCGCGCAAAGCGGGAACACAGCGTCTGATGAATAATCCATTTCCATAGCCACGCCCAACGCAACGCCATTGACGTATAGAGTTATATTTTTAGGGCCGAAATTCTCGAATTTCAAGCACTTTTTTATATTTTCCATTCACCGAAGCGTGGTCCTGAATTCCAATTAATATCCTTTTAGGTAGAACTCCCAGGGCGATGTTTTCTATGTTTCGAAGCCAACCCTGCTGGTACCGTGTATATTTTGATCTGTGCTCTGTTAATTGGGTATTTCACTGTGGCATGTAGTAAGTTTTTCTCAATTTCTATTTGTTTAGGCGAACTTAATTTCACTCGCCGTACGCGGAGGTGTCTCCATAATGTGAATCACAACGGGTTTTGCTCTTCTTGATCAGCTCCCAGTTTTAAACAGATCTCAGGATTCGTGCGGGTGAACTTTATTTTCAAATCCACCCCATTCACAAGCAACTTCTCCTGGAATGTGAAGTCTGTATGCAGGCCCCCAAAACACTCATATACCTTCTTTTAAGAATTTTTAAATTTGTCCTTTATACTACTTTCGTCTTTAACTTGATAATAGCCCTCGGCATTTAAAAAGGTGTCCTTCGCTTCTTTGGAAAAGTTCAGCACATTTTCCAGATAGGCTCGTAGGTGATAGTACCCCGTTCCTGCCGATATGTTGACCTGATTTAAATATACATCACACTGGTTGAATATGGAGTGCAGAAAGTTTGTTTCAGGGTATACAGCATATCTGTCATCGCAGTCCGTTCCATCAGAATGGACTATACGTAGTTTAGCGTACTTGTGCACACAGCTTGGGTCAAAAAAGTAAGGGCCTTACCTGGGTATCACGAATTCTATTGGAGCACTCGGGGAACTAATTGTGTTTAAAGGGTTAATTGTAATAAAGTCGCTGTGCTCAAAAGAAACTTGAGTTGGCGGCATATCAAAGAGGGGCAGCTCCGATTTACAACATTGTGAACTACACGGATGGATGAAGCGTGCCATGACGAGTCAGAAATAGTACCACCTCTCTCAACAAGTAGTAAACAGTCTATGATTCATGAGATCAATGTCCTTAGCTTATATCAGTCAAAAACATGGTGAACAATAGGTTTCATTCGCTTAGAACACTTCTTCTTTTTTGATATCCTTTTACGTTTAACGCCACGTGCTGGTAATCCCTTCTTCCCTACAGCCCTCTTCTTCTTCCCACCATCACGCATTTTTCTCTTTGCATCTTTGACGATTTCGTCCCGTATACGCTTTAAGTGTTTTTTTTAGAGTTTCTTTAGGTTTAGTCCCAGTCAATATGTCTTCTGCTGTGTTAAGACCTAATTGTAGCGCTTTCCTCCCGAGGTATCTGGCACCACTCTTCCGCAAGGGGACGGCTGTACGTTGCATGGTTGAAAAAATGGATCCAAGGCCACTACCACGCTGGTATCTCACACCTCGATAGACTGTGAAAGGCTTTCTGTCCATTATAACTCAGTGCGTCGAAAGTGCAGCTTCACTGTTAAGCTCCCATCACCGAATGGGAAATTTTTTCAATCAATCGTTCTTATATATATTGAGATGTTGGTTATTAGATTAGTCGCGACATTCACATAATGAGGGCCTGTCATATGTAATACTCATGCTCTTCCCTCTATGGTTGGGAATGTGTGCAATACGCAGCAGTCGTGCCTGGGTATCTCCAACAAACTGGTGCTCCGCTATATTGCTGTAATTATAGCACATGTTTGGGGGTGTATATCCATCAATCAATTTCTCCAATTTCATCTGATACATTACGCTGGACAAATCATATTGTGCCTCGTGAAAGGTATCTCTTTGGAAGGCTGATCGATATCGCCCCTAGGTTATAATTTTGAACAGTCCTTTGTCTTTAATATTTCTGTCAGCCTGTGATTTTAGGGTTACAGTATGTACAGGGTTTTCTTTGTTCAAGATTTCGTATACTAGATCATCCGTAAGATTTGAGTTTTTTAAACTTGCCTTTAAGTCTCTCACAACATCCTCAGCCGCACTATAACAGCCCGGACCTGGTGTTACTACTGTGCTGTAATACCGTGCATCCCCAATCCGGCCGATACGTGTGGTTTTATCCCGAGTTACCCCGGCTTTTTCATATTCATTACAGTCTCTAAGAATCGTAAAAACGGGTTCTTTATAATTAATATTTAAAAAGAGGGTGTCCGGATGAATCTCGTATATCCCCACCTCATACGAATCACGACCCAATTCAACTGGTCCATGGAGTTCTGTTACAAAGTTGGCCAGGGTGGTGTTAGGATGTACAGACAGCGAAGAAGAGGACGGGAGTGTGACGTAGAAATGGTTAGGCTCCATGTTGCATACTATTTAAGCTTCATTATTGCATCGGCAGCTTTTATATAGATGTTGAAGCTTTCTGGGTACCCTAGCCATTTCACCAGATACATTTTTCTCTTTCCTGAACCTTTGCTTCCTAAAATTTTTTCAATTTTAAACACATTTTTTCCTAAATTAAATGTCACTTTCTGCAACTCCTCGCGGTAAAAGCCTCCTGCGATTTCTTCCCCATTCAAATCTTCACCGTAATACATCATTATCTCGCCTTTAGTCCTCATAGCCCTAACTTTAAAAATCTCAAGTGTCCATCCTTGCTCAAATCCCTTCGCGAATTTATTACCCGAAAACGACAGCCTTACATAACACTGCCCAACACCAATTTTGCTGATTTAATTCTAACACCTGTTTTTAGGTAACTTTGGTGTGCTGATTTCAAAAATCACCTTAGTTTTTGCCTATCACGTCAGGTTTTCGAGCAATCAAATACGGATATTTTGGAGATATCGCATTTTGGCAGGGTTATGCCCAATTTTTTTTCTTTTCAAAAAATAAGTTTTTACATACTCAGAATCAGCATGGAAAAGTAAACAATTGTGCAGGGAGTGAATTTTAATATACAATGGTAATATTGACACATAAAGTGATTAAAAGTGTTTAAATAAGCAAAAAATGATCATGATCATGACGTCACGCTCACACCTGGGGAAATCACAGATACCCAAGATTTTAATATGTTGTACATGACCTTTAGATTTATTGCACAGATTTGCGTATTCCACAGATAAAATTTTAACAGCAAAACAGCTGTTAACAGGTCTCAAAAATCATGAATTTTGATAAGCGCCCTTCATGGATCACCCAAAATAGGCATATTGCATTGCACGAAAACCTGATGTATGGACAAAATCTAAGGTGATTCTTGAAATCAGCACATCAATATTATCCAGAAACAGGTCTTAGAATTAAATCAGCAGCAAAAACTTTTTTTTTGTTGGGCAGTGTAATCATTGATTTTGAAACGCGCAGAGTGTGGTGGTGTTCTATTTCTTCTCACATCAGACTCTGTGCGCGTACCTCTTTCTAAAATCTCGTTAGGTGTTGTCCCAATCGTGCGATGGTGTGTGCGGTTGTATGATGAGGCCAATGATTCTAGAATGCCTATATATCTGTATGTGTTTTTATGTGCAAAATAGCAGTGCATGCGTTCATGGTACGTTGAACTCTTTCAGCTAAAGAGGCCTTATTTATGGAATTGGTAGTGTAGTAGCAGATATTAAACTCTGTCAACATGTTCTGAAAAACTCAGCCTATAAATTTTTTCCCATATCCGTACAAAAATAGCCTGGAACCCTGTTCTCTTTCAACATCAACGTTTTGGTGGCTTTAGCAACTGTTTCGGGCTATTTATTTTTCAGAGGAATTAGCCACAGATATTTAGAGAATCCAACTATTATGAATAGGATGTAGCGATAACCATCGTTATGCACTGAATATCTTTGCATGTCTGTTAAATCTGCTTGCCAAATAGAGTCAATCGATGCCGCTGTTGTCTTGGCTGTTTTAAATCTTTTTTCTCACAGGCTTATGAAGTGTATAAGAGTCCTGCTGCAGCAAAAACCTCTTAACATCTTTTTTCACTACTCCATCATTGTAAACACTTCTGTACCGTCTATCTACGCCACCGTAAGAGGCTGGGCTAGAAATGTGGGTAGGGTTAACGAAAGTTTAGACTCTTCTTTCTCTTCTTCAGAGGTGGTACCGCTGGTGGTGATAGCGTTCTCAATTGTGGCACGTGCGATGCATGTTCCAAGTCTTTCAACCTGTTCAGATTTCCTATCATAGTTTGGGAACATATATTTGTTGTAGTTTTGCTTTAATATGCTTCCATCCTGGTGAGGGCCTATTCCACTTTCTCACCAGATCTTGTACGATGTCTACGATATTCGATTCCTGTACCTTTGCTCCTTCCACAATGATCTCACCTGTATCGGTCCAGTGTATGTTGGGATTCTCATTCAATAGATTATAAAGACTTAAACCTTCATTCTTCAATGTATGTGGGAGGGTGCTTTTTAATACATGCTGATATGTTGTGTGGCCGACCCGTTATTCTTTGGTGGGTCAGTTCTATCGTCGGAAAACAGGTCCTATGTCACCATGCCCATCGTTGTCCGTGCTGTGCCTAATAGCGACAGGGATCTCTGTCGGATTCTTATAATTTTCGTACTCGTGAAAAAAATTCCTGCAGAGCTTCTTGATATAAGATTCTTTTCTCATCAGTTGTTTTTTCGCCGTTTAATTACAATGACTGTATGCTCATTTCCCTTTAACGAATTAACATCATATACACCTTTGTGGAACAAAATATCATCTTGGTTGGTACTCGTTGAACACTGATTGATACGTCGAATAGCACCATATAACTTTATGCACAAGTTTTAAGAACATCTCTCCCTTTTCTTTAATGATTTTAAGCATAAACTCCGTTTTACCACATCCAATAGGGCCGGATATAATACATGTGGATGGGCTCGTGAACCTGAATTTTTCTACAGAATCCATCTCTAACACGTCACACTCCTAAGTGGGTCATTTACAAAATCTAAAAAAAATTTAAGTTGTATTCCTTATATTCTAGTCTTGTTTTCCCTCTTCTTCCACAGAACCGTGAATGACGATGAGGTACAGCACCCCATCATCGTTATTACAGATGACCCCGATGACAGTGTAGTTGTCACAGACTCCAACTCCGCCAACGAACCCACACTAGCGATACCTGTAGCACGCGACAATTCAAATCGGAGGCATGATGAAGAGCCCTCCACGTCAGGTATAAAGCGTGCCAGGATTGCGCCGGTTGTTAGAACCCCAGTAATAGAGCCCAAGCCTTCTACGTCCTCCGACACAACCCCCACAATAGTACCTTCCTTAAATAAAAATTTACCCCTTATTCCTGTTCAATTCCGGGTACATCCTTCACAGCAGCAGTAGCTTCTCGTGCTGTAGAGGATGGTATAACATTCGAGTTGGTGCGTACCGCCACCCCCACCCCAGCCCTGACTAGAAATCGGTATATAGTCAGGGTTGATCCTACTGTAAATCCATGTATAGCAATGGTGTTGAACACGGACTACAGCGCGTTGTTGAATGTATTGTGGAGTTTGCCCTTCAGAACCGCGACGAACGTGAAGTCAGGACGAGGCTGTCCTTCGGGTTCGGGTCAGATGACGGGGATGTAGATGATTTTTGGGTAGTAATATCATTCAGACGCTTGGCAGCTGTAAATATAGAGTATAATTTGGACCGTATAGTGCAGGCTTCTCAAAGTAGTACAGCCTTCAATATGAACAACTTCACGGTAAATATTGACCGTGTATTCCGTGTTGCGGGTCATAGTGCCACATCTTATACTCTTAACTTCAATTCTCCGGTCATTTACAGGCGGCATATAAACGCCGATCGTGGTTGCAGCTTTATTGCAGTAGTCTTGGCTCGTATGTTCACTGTGCTAAATACACGGGCCAAAAAAATTTGGTTGCCTATGGTAGTGGAGGGTGCCCGTAAACTAGCTGTAGACTGTAAACTTGAGTTTGGGTGTAATTGGGTCCTGAAGAGTTTAGAAGGGTAGAACAGGAAATGAATGTTCTTATAGTTGTATTTGGAATGGATGATCGTCGAAGGACTGTGTATGTTTTTAAAAACTGTGTGAGAGATCGTACAAGACCCCTACTTATTTTAGGGCTGTCAGGGACAACGTATCTCTCCATCCATAATATACGGACTCTCTACGCGAGTTATGATAAAAGTCGAAAATACGGACGGCATCATGATTTGTGTAAAGGGTGTCTCGAGTTTGCGGAAGATATAGTGAAACATTATAAGGATTGCCACATGGTATGTGCGCAGTGTAAAAGTTCCAAATGTGAAAGCCGTGTGGTTGAAGCTAAGAGGGACTGTGATGTATGCAGACGCACATTTTTCAATAATAACTGTTTTGAGCTCCATATGTTAATTGGTACGTGCAGGAGAATGAGAATCTGTGAATGTGGTATGCTTCATATGATGGATAATTGGGGAAATTTCAAGCAAAAATGTGATGAAATTTACTGTTCTACAAGCGAAGAGAAATATAAGGCGGTTGGAGTAAAGGATGCACGTTATATGAAAGACGCTAAGCCTAAAAATAGACCTTGTATAACTCTGTACTACGATATAGAAACATATACGAATGCTGAAACCAAAGAGGTTATTCCACATCTACTTGTAAGCCAGACTATCTGTGATGAGTGCATGGAGGTCGAGTGTGATGAGTGTCACAAATATGGTAAGCGGACAAACGTTTTTAAAACGATTGCACACGACAGTCCCGTGAAACTCTTTGTATCATATATTGTCAAGTTAGCGGACAAGTTCGAAAAAATGACTGTATATTCTTGCCCATAACGATGCAAAATTTGACGCACAGTTTCTTTATCAGGAGCTGTTTGTGCACGAGTCATCTGAGATATTTACAGGTGATCCCTTGAAAAGAGGCAACAAACTACACAGATGCAAATAAGAGGTAATATACAGTTTAAAGACACTTTATTATTCACAAGGTAATGGGTGTAGCCGCCGAAGTTTCAAAAGGATATTTCCCTTACACATTCCTCACTAGCGAAACTTTAAATTACGTAGGACTACCTCCATCCAAACATTACTTTAACTATGAATGCTACTACAACAGTTTTAATGAATCTAATCCTTACAATATAGCTGATGAATGTGAGCGTTATTGCGTGAATGATGTGCGCGTGCTTAGAGTATGCTTTCAAGCCTTTAGAAGTATGTACATAGATCGTTTCAACTGTGATCCGTTGCAAGTCGCAACCACGATCGCCTCATTGTGCTTAACGGTGTTCATGAACAATTTCATGCCTAAAGACACCTTAGCCGTCATTCACAGAAACAATCCCCGCAGTTAAGGGTACAAGGCTATTTACTGGTTCATACACATACAGCAGCAGACAGGTGAATACATAAAGCATGTCCGAAACACGGGGGAAGTACACATTAAGGTTAATGGTCGTGTTTTTTGGGTTGATGGTCTAAGCGAAAACCGTGCTACTGGTGAGAAGACAGTGTACTCCTTTAACGGTTGCTGGTGGCATAGATGCCCCCGTCCTGAGTGTGGAATCGTAGGAGATATCCACGGTAGATCTCCTGCCGACAGTCTTGCGTGGATCCGCACCCGCGATCAGATTATAGGCGCCCAGTTCACTCACAAGATCTTGTGGGAGCATGAGTATGATGCACGGATGGAAACAGATGGACAGTATCGTGAAGGAATAAACAATCAAGCGTTCAATGTTGCTGGATCCTCTCAAATGCGGTGATAGCTTGTTCGGAGGGCGTACAAATCCCTTCAACCTATACTTTCCGCCTACGGAGGGCGTGAAATTCCATTACTATGACTTCTGTTCTTTATATCCCTACGTGTTGAAGAACAATCCGTACCCCGTAGGTGCACCTGAAAAACTGGTGGGACCTGACCTGCCCACCATCGAGGTGTTCTCAACAAATTTGAACGGGTACTATTTCGGCCTTTCTTTCGTAGATGTGCTCCCCCCTCACGATTTATGGATGCCGATCTTACCCGTCGTTATAGACCACAAGCTCATGTTTCCCCTGTGCGTGAAGTGCGCAGAGGAGAACAATGGGGGACGTAATCACACAACCAACCAGCGTAAGATCAGAGTATATATATACAAACCCTGAGCTGGACCTAGCCGTTCGCCATGGATATCGTGAATGTGGGTAATACTTACATAATAAAGTACAACATTACCGAATTGGCCACATATACCTTACGGGTTACAAACATACCTGTAGCCAGCTTCACAACGGCCTGCGCACGCATCAAATTTTGGGGTCTACAGTATTGCATTCTCTTGGACGGATGGTTTTTACGCCGATACAGATAGTGTGATATTCACAGCGAGGGAGGGTGAATACATGCCGCCTATTGCTGAATTCCTCGGAGAATTAACTGATGAGATCAAAGATGAGTATGGAGACATCACATACGCCGACTCTTTTGTCTCAACAGGACTAAAAACTTATGGAGTACAGGTGAGGGTGGGGGAGGATATAATATATATCGTGAAGGCTAAGGGTATCACGCTCAACCAGGCGAATCGACGGGTCGTTAACTTTGAATCGTTGAAGGATCCAGTGTGCTTGGAAGATGAGGGCGTCCAGCCACCCCAACTAACTGTAGGGACCCTCAGTTTTCGGGCGCGGAAATTAGGGGGCGTGAAGGAACTTAGGGGTGCGAAGTTGTGCCGTAACACCTATAGGAAACGTTATCAGGTGCCTGGTACCTATGATACCGTACCCTTTGGATACCATAATCTTTGATTGTTATATATGTCTATTGTTAACGATATGTTTATTTTATTTATTTATTACACGTATTTGTAAATATACAGGGTGTTTCAGGAGGAAAGGTCAATACTTCGGGAGGTGATAGTATCGGTCATTGTGAGAAAAAAAGTTCATATGAACATGTGTCTAATTCTGAATGGTTACGGAGATAGAGCTGTTTGAATCTACAAATACAAAAGCATTGTTAATGGTAATCAAGAGAACCAATTACTGTTTCTAACATTTAATGTTTAAACATTGGCAGTTTGAATGGTATCAGATACAGAAATGACAAATTTGTTACAGATTACAATACGTTTTCGAAAATCCCACCGTCAACCTCAATGCACTTTGCAACTCGTGTGCGAAGATCGCGTGTTATTTGTCTGAGTTGATCTTGACGTTCCTGTATGCGGGCAGCAGCATCCAAAATGCGCGCGAGCAATTCGTCTCGTGTATCCACCTTTCTTTTGTAAACTTGACTTTTCATCCACCTCCACAAACACTAATCTAACGGAGAGAGGTCTGGAGACCTTGGTGGCCATTGAATGGGACCACCGCGGCCGATTTATCGACCAGGGAAAGTTTGATTTAGGTATTGCATCACCAGACGGGTGGAATGTGGAGGAGCTCCGTCATGCTGAAAGTACATACCAGCGCGTGTAGCCAAAGGAACATCCTCCAATAGTCCTGGCAATTCATTTTGCAGAAATTCTAGGTAACTTTGTCCGGTAAGACGATTCTCTAAAGTAACAGGGCCAATCAACTGATCATCGATGATACCGCACCACACATTGGCAGAGAAGCGATGTTGAAAATTTGTTTCCACAGTGGCATTTGGATTTTCGTCTGACCACCGATGAGAGTTACAAGTGTTGTTGATACCGTCACTGGTGAAAGTAGCTTCATCGGTGAACAGTATTAATTTAAGTAATCGGCGATTAGCATTTACCCAATGACAAAATTCCAGTCGCATGGCAGCGTCTCCTGGTTGAAGGTGTTGTACACGCTGTACATGATATGGATGCAAGCCTTCCTCACGTAATGTTCGCCATACTCTTGTGTGTGGTACACCGAGACGTGTTGAAATTCTTCGTGAGCTAGTAGTAGGACTACGCTCTACCAACTGAAGAATGTTTTCCACTTCATCCACATCTTGTTGACCTTCACGTTCAGATGAAACATGAGCGCTGGGAAGTGTACCAATTTCACGCAATGTGTTGAAAACCCTGGTAAACACTTTTCGATCCGGAATTCTGCGGTTCAGAAACCGTCGACGGTATTCTGCAACAGCAGCTGTTGCACTTCCATCGCAAAAACCGTAGACATACACCATATCTGCATATTCGGCATGTATGAAGGTGTGTGGCATTCTTAACACTGCTTCAAACACCAAACAATGTCACTCACAACAGTCAGCTGTCGATTGGCTTATGTTACATGCTTACATTACAGCTTACATGGTTCAAGGTTATAGGGGAGGGAAGGGGGAGGAAGAGCTGCGCGCGCATCATATTCAAACAGCTCTATCTCCGTAACCATTCAGAATTAGACACATGTTCAAATGAACTTTTTTTCCACAATGACCGATACTATCACCTCCCGAAGTATCAACCTTTCCTCTTGAAACACCTTGTATACCTTGAATAATTCGTTTATTGAATAAATCGTGTTTCAATTAGCGTTTCACTTTCTCCTTTGCGTGTGTGTGTGTGTGTGTGTGTAGGGGAAAGTTCTAAGCTCCGCCCCCCTGTATGATCGATCAATGGTCATGTGACTCCTGCTACTACCTCGGCATATCTCTACCCTGCATGCTCAGTTGACCACTGTAGGCCCTGGGTCTCAGACGTGTATTTGATGAATTCCCACGTAGACGAAAAATAGTAATGGCTACCTTTAATATTGCGTGTTCGACGTATATGAAGTGGTATTCAGCAAAGTGTGAAGATATGGTGGATACTGAATGGCTCCCTATTTCACCCTCCTTTGATACTTTCAAGGCTACATTGAACCGCGCGGAGCTTGAGGAACAAGAGATACAAATATTCTACGGGTATTCTGGCGAGAGAATTGCGGGATTTCATGGTACAAGCGATGTACTGAAGTATGTTGTAGGACTAAACTTTATAAAAGGTTACATATACCGTGAAGTGGAAGAAACAACACGTGCAGAAGAGAAACAACGGTTATGGTTAGGGAGTCTTGTTGATGAGTGGTGTGACAAGCGATGTCATGTTGCATTATACCGAGAACGCATACCCTGCGACTGAGAATGTAAATCTTGTCATAATGGAGAATCTTAAGTATTTTTTCCACTATATTAATATATATCATGAAAAGGTTTGTAGTGAGGTAAACTACTGGTAAACTTTTAGAGTTGTCGGTAAACTTTTGAAATCTGTAGTTAGGGATCGTATCGTCGATCACTTAAAGAAAGTAGAGATTTGATTAATAGTAGTCAGCATGGGTTTCGACGCCATAAATCTTGTTTAACTAATTTGTTAGAGCTTTATAACGAAATAGTGCGTGAACACGATAGGCATAGAGCGGCTGACGCTTTTTATTTAGACTTTAAAAAGGCGTTCGATACAGTCCCGCATAGAAGATTAATTGCGAAGGTTAAAGCGCACGGTATACGCGGCCAGGTAGCTAACTGGTTAGAGGAATGGCTTCGTGCTAGGAAACAGAGGGTCGTTGTTAATGGTAGTGAATCGGGGTGGTTGGATGTAGGTAGCGGTGTCCCTCAGGGTTCAGTGTTAGGCCCATTGTTATTCGTAATTTACACTAACGATATAAATGTAGGCTTGACCAGTAACGTGTCAAAATTTGCGGACGATACTAAAATAGGCGGTAAGGTTAACGTAGACAATAGAAATAGACTCCAAGACGATGTAAATAGGATTATGGAGTGGACGGATAAGTGGCAGATGCAATTTAACGTAGACAAATGTAAAGTTTTGCATATAGGTTCTCGTAACAATAATTACACGTACACGATGGATGATAGACAGTTAGCGAGCGTTGAGGAGGAAGTAGATTTAGGCGTACGCGTATCTAAGGATTTAAAAGTTAGGAACCAGTACCTGGAGTCTTGCGCAAAAGCTAATAGGATGTTAGGCTTCATAGTGCGTAATTTCGAATTTAAATCGAAGGATATTATATTGCCCCTTTACAAGTCCCTAGTCAGGCCTCATTTAGAATATGCCGTTCAGTTTTGGTGCCCGTATTTGCGTAAGGATATTGATAGGTTAGAAAGGGTTCAGCGTCGCGCCACGAAACTAATTCCGTCATTGCGCAACAAGTCTTACGAAGATAGGATTAAAGAGTTAGACTTGCATTCACTTGAAACTAGGAGATTAAGGGGGAGCTTATTGAAGTTTTCAAAATCGTTAATAAAATCGATAACGTAAATTTTGACACTGTTCACCTTCGATAATAGCAATACTCGTAATAACTGATTTAAGTTGCGTGGCAGACGTTTCATTACTAACATCGCTAAAAACGTTTTTACGTTTAAAGTAATTGATAAATGGAATAATCTTCCCGCGTCCGTCGTGAACTCTACCAGGTTAATATGTTCAAGAACCGTTTAGATAGGCATTTTAAAAATATTAACGTTGTTTAAAATAAAACAATTACCAATCAGGAGCTCTGGGGGTGATGGTCGAGGATGAGTCTGTTGACGATTAACGCCAGCTTGTGACATGCCAGCGTGTGATGCAAGCAATAAAATTATTATTAAAAATAAATTAGACTAACACGAACGTAGATGTAGCTCGTAGCTTAAACTAACCCACTTTTTGTTATACTATTTATACTTTTTTTTCTTATCCTCTCCTTACTTGCATGTCTGTAGTTTGCATGGTATGATAGTGTTTGAGTTATGACTGTGTTTGCATGGTTTGTAAGCGTTCTTATTCTACTTCTTTTCATCTTTCACCCCTTTCCTATTCTCTTCGACTATTTTTCCGACTTGTCGGCAGTAGCCGGCGGATGATAATGGTGTCTTTTTCTCTTTTTCTGGATGAATGTTAACCCACAAATGATAGGTTTTGCAACTTACTTAACCCCTTATTCTCTTCTTTTAACCCCCTACTCTTTCCTTTCTCTCGGGCTAACCTTAGAGTGGATCTTAGGGTCTTTGTTAGCCTTAGCTTCTGTAGATCTGTAGATTTGTAGGTTGTGGCTAAAGGCCTGCGTGAGTTTTTAACAGAATTTAGAGACGAGTATCGTCTGCTAAGCAAAAAGGAAAAAATATCAACTGTTTCTCTCAAATAGGTTGCCGGAGTGTGAATAAAATGTGTTTAGTTCGTGAAAATCCCCTGAACGAAAATGTCTGGTGCGCATTCTGGGGAGTGGGAGTGATAAAACATTAAAACCGGTATTGCTTCATGTATCGGAAAATTTCTCAAAACACCTACCCAGTATGATGGGATACAAGTATTCTCTTTCACGTTGGAACAACGCCGTACACGACTCAACAGCTTATGGTGTGACTCACTCCTCCCGTCGAGCCGATCCGCCCACCTGTGGCTCATAGTCATCTCAGAGCTTGAACCGACTGGACGTACACTCCTCGAATATGATGGAACTTCTTTTGAGAAGCATGTGTACGATATGTCCGTGACGAAGTCAGTGTGCTTGTTCAGGCGTGAAATCGATGCCATTAGCTATGTACTGTAAACGACTTGCAGAAAAACAAACTCTGGTAAGTGGAATGTTGTTTATTTAAGTGTTGAGATGAATAGAGTCTTCGTGATAGTTGAGAAGTGGAGTTAGGATCGTTATAAAATGCCTGCAGGTGTAGATACAAGAAGAGAGCAGATTAGTGATAGCCCCTCATACGCCAGTGTTTGTACGTTGTGTAAAAATAACGATAAGCCATGCATTGATATACGATTGATGTGGAAGAATACAGCTGATAATAACATTCTTGCCCCTACGCGAAACAGATTATTACGTGTAACGCTCGTGTTACAGATATGTTTTATTTTGATACGGTTCTTGAATACGCATACACCGCTCTGCTCGACGGGTTTACCGAGTGCAGGACTGAACAAGGCGAGAATGGTCTAGAGCTGGATACTTATTTAAAAAGTTTAGACTCTTTGAAATATCATGAACTTTGGTACAAAGCACTTGAGCGGTAGAGGGCTGAGCTCTCCTCACCGCTCACCCTGAAGAGCTGTTTCTTTATATAATGAACAGCTTTCGTTACGACTTAGATTATTTCAACTCTCGCTATGCAGTGTGAAGAAGAGTTCACGATTGAAAAGCGCGTATCGGTAAGAATAAACTCTCGATTGGAAAGGAGTGTTTATAAACTTGAATTTAATAATGATGTTGTGGCTAACGATGACCTCTTTGTGCGTGCTTTTGAATGTATTCTGTCCGTGTTTAAAGATAACTTCCCAACCGAATGTAAAGTGGGCACAAAAATAGTATTGAACGATATGAAGGCCCTTTACATCGAGTATTGGCATCCCTATAACTTGAGCGATGAAATAATGCTAAATCGTATTTACTGCGTAGTGCAGAGCAACAATGATGTGGCTGTAGACTCGATTACGTGCGAGTTTAGTATTTCAGTTAAGCGCAGTAGAACAAAATGTGTATGTATTTTGATGTATATTTATTTTCAATATATTTAATTATTTAACAATGTGTGTGTGTATGTATATATATGTGTATATATATATATATATGTATATATGTATGCATATAACTGCAATGACCACGCAGTATATAAATGAATAGAAACGACATAAGTATTAAGGAACGTCTCTGCACACGAGGAGGAGAGATAACGAATAAATGAAAAATGAGGCGAACCGCCCGGGAATCGAACCCAGGGCCTTCCAATTGCCGGTTGGACGCGCTACCATTATGCTACGGACCTCGATTAATCACAAATCGAAATTCTCCCACATAGGGCAGAAACCAATGCCCTGAGAGGGCACCCTCGCAAATGAATATGCGCATATAACTGCAATGACCACGCAGTATATAAATGAATAGAAACGACATAAGTATTAAGGAACGTCTCTGCACACGAGGAGGAGAGATAACGAATAAATGAAAAATGAGGCGAACCGCCCGGGAATCGAACCCAGGGCCTTCCAATTGCTAATACGAAAATAATACGAAATAATATACGAAATAATATCGCCTCTATAAATGTCGAATCAGCGATACTACTGTCTTTTTTATTTTTATATTTTTTTAGTTGAAATCATGTGTTTAAGAATGGGGGGAAATTTAACCTTCAACTGTTCTCCCCCAAACATTAGATTATATTATGCATGTACCATCTTCATTTAGGACACTTCAAGATTCGACATCTTAAGATTAACACTTCTAAATTAGAACTTCATTTAAGGCACTTCTAGATTAATCTTCATCATTTGTACTTGATATTAGCACCTCATTAGGAGGGGGGCAGAGGCCCCTTGCCTCCTTAACTTAAGTATTTTTAGATTCCGGCCTGAGCCATGGTCGAAAGAGGTCGAACCTCTACCCCTGTAAATTCAGAGAAGTACCTGTAATTTTTAAGAAGTAAACTACACTTTAAGAAGTTTTTATCTTTTTCCTTCGAGCCGTGCTCGCTTCAGACTTAGTCAGAAAAGTCGATAATTATAAAAAGAGAAGAATTAATAAGCAGAAAGAAAAGAATTAACAGAGTGTCGACCCCCTAAGGGGTCCCCCAAAGCTTCCCCCCTTCATTTCAACTTGGGGGATAACCTCTCCCCCTTCGTGCAAGACCCCTCCCCCTTGCAACATTGATCAACATTTGCAACATTGCATTGCACTCGTCCATTTTTGCGCCCATACTACTGATGCTGTTAGCACGTTGCACAGTGTGAGATGTCGCAGCCGATGCCAGGCGATCGCTCCGTGGCTCATCATCAAGGCTGGCTCTCCCTCTCTCCGATGATCTCACACGTTCAGACCAGTATCCAACTGTGCTTCTATCAACAACAGCATCTCCGTAAACATTTTGTAGACGTTTGTGAATATTTCCAACTGTTTCCTTCTTAGCGGTTAAGAACCCGATAACAGCTCTCTGTTTACGAAGCACATTACTGTCAGACGCCATTTTCGAAACTGCGTTAACAATCGGTTTTATACAAGGTGGGGAGGTTCAAACTGGAAAAATCCGGTTATGTGAAGCGCAGAAAGTTCAAACTTACAGCCCAAAAGACATTTCAGCCCCATGGTCTATTATTTAGCTAAGAAAAAAGGGTGGGGCAAAATATATTGAGTGCCCCTAGGGGCCTAGTATATATAATATGGTGGTGGTATGGTTAATACGGCTGACCACTGTAGTGATTCCCCTCATTTACAATTCATCATTTACTTTTCTTTATTCAATTTCTTTATCATTGCTCTTTCTCTTTACACTCGTTTCCTCTGTGTCTTTATACGGAAGCGGGCAGATGGGTAGACGTGGCCGCCATTAAGCTTTCTAGCAACAAACAAGCAAAGGGACCAGGGTAATTACACACTTTTATTTACAATTTACTGACTCTTTATTTATGCCGAAATACTTTAAACGAACGGGGTAATGCGAGGGCGGAATTAGAGTTAACATTTAATCGTGGAGAGAGAGACAATTAATATTTTAAATAAACTGTAACATTCTAATACGACAGACCACCTAATCAGGGCAAACCCCGTTCCTAGACTGGATTGCCAAAATTGTACATTTTCACTCAACCTCCAGCTTCGGCACATTTCGGTGTTACCAATTAGTATTTTTATATTTTTTAATTTCAAACAAAACATTATCAATTTCATATTTACGTACAAACCATAATTAAATTTCTTATTTAACATTATTTTCTTCTTTATTAAAACATTATTAAATTCTTATTAGAAACACATTTAATTCTTATTAGACATTATTATCTTATCTTTATTAAAAACCCGTACACTACACCACAAACCCATTGACTCCGGGTTCGATTCCAGGTGAGGGCAGGCGGCGCTCAGGTCACCCAGCTGTTCATTCTTCCATACAAAGTAAAATTGGTTGGTATAAGATAAATGGGTATCCTGGGTAGATAACTAGTGGTTAAAACGCTGGCTTCTGATCGGGAGGTCCTAAGATCGAGTCCAAACTGACAACAAGTTTGACCTCCGCCAAAAAACAATTCGGTCAGAAGCAAAACTATCACAACAAATAGATTCACTATAACAATATCATAGACGCACTTGAAAGCAATGAAAACGACGATGTATAGAATGGGTTTTGCTAAAGCATTCGACAAATGTGATCATGGGTATAATATCACATAAATTGAAACATATGGGAATAACGGGCAAAGTGGGTAAACAGATCTACAATTTCTTCAGAGAACGTCTACAGGTCGTAAAAATCTAAGGTATATCATCATCAGAATCGAAAGTACGTACCTCAGTTCCACAAGGAGCAGTAATGTCCCAACTTCTATTCATTATCATGCTAACAGATAACAGGCCTCCACATCTTTTGCATCGCTGATTTTTCTGATCTTTGTATCGTCTGCAAAGGATGTTGCTATAATGTTGTTGTTTACTTCAGTGTCTCTGTGGTTGGCACTAACCTTTAATTCTGTATTATACTGGTAAATAATCTAATCAAAGTAGTCTTGTCTGAATATGCCGTTCGGAAGTATGGCAGCTTTTTAGATAAAAATCTTTGAGATTCGTTTCAATTTTTACAATAAATAAATAAATGAATAGAAATAATAGAAAATTGAAATGAAGTTCCATTAATTAATTATTTATTAAAAGTGAAAACTGAGATAATCTTAGAAATAACAAAAAAGTAGTAATTAATACAGGTTGAAATATCAGTAATAATTAATTTCTTTTATTACAAAGGAAAAATCATGCAATATTAAAGTAATAAAAATAGAGATAAATGAGGTACAGTGCTTACAATAAGTCTCGCGCCTCTGTCTCGTCCCAAGCTAGTCTGTTAGGTATAAAATGGGCGGTCCTTATGGCAGTGGAGGTGTGTTCGGATTGGTGCACATAATTGCTCTAACCCCATCAATGACGTCCACATTATCATTGTGTCGATCACGCTATCTATTTATAAGGGTGTCCAAGGAAGAAATGTCAATAATGCACCATTTGACTCTTTGGGTATTTCTAAGTAGAAAGTATTATATCGACGTGTGCCTGATTCCCAACCGTTACCGAGATACAGGCCTCTACATTTGGGTAACTAAAACATAATAAAAAGCCGATCTTAGATAATATTCAGTGACATTTAATGATACATTGGCAACTGTGCAGATCCTCACATTATTTATTTACATTATTTTTTTGTCTGGGGGTTAATGAAGAGTGACGTTTATCAGCGGGGTAAGCCCGAAACTAGGGAGCAGTTGGTTGCACGTATACAGGATAGGTAGATAAACCTCAGAAATGAACTTCCGCGTTTTCCTTGGCAAGACTCGATGGATCGGAGGCTCGCCGCGTGCATTGAAGAAGGAGGGGGTCACTTTGAAACCATTCTGTCATTAAATAGTATCTAAGATCGCCTTTTTATTATGTTTTAATTACCCAAATGTAGAGGCCTGTATCTCGGAAACGGTTGGGACTCAGACCCATATCGATATAATACTTTCTACTTAGAAATACCCAAAGAGTGAAATGGTGCATTCTTGACATTTCCTCCTGGGACACCCTGCATATAGACACATACTGTATATAGATATATATAGAGTATGCAGGAGATAACGCTCTCTCTCTCTCCATCCTCTCTCTCCCCTCTCTCTCTCTCTCTCCCCATCCTCTCTCTCTCTCTCTTATCCTCTCTCTCTCTCTCTCTCTCTCTCCATCCTCTCTCTCTCTCTCTCTCTCCCCATCCTCTCTCTCTCTCTCTCTCTCTCCATCCCTCTCTCTCTCTCTCTCCCCATCCTCTCTCTCTCTCTCTCTCATCTCTCTCTCTCTCTCTCCCCATCCTCTCTCTCTCTATCCCCATCCTCTCTCTCTCTCTCTCCCCATCTCTCTCCCCATCCTCTCTCTCTCTCTCCATCCTCTCTCTCTCTCTCTCAGAAAGCGTTTGATAAGGTATCTCACCGCTGGCTAATGGCGAAAGTGCGCGCGCTGGGTATCGGTGGGGAAGTAGGCAGGTGGATTGAAAACTGGCTGAAGAATAGGCGGCAGAGGGTTGTAATTAAAGGGGTTAGTTCGGGTTGGGCCTCGGTCACTAGTGGGGTTCCTCAGGGTTCCGTTTTGGGGCCACTGTTGTTTATCATTTACATAAATGATATCGACGGTGGCATCGTCAGTCGGATCGCCAAATTCGCTGATGACACCAAGCTTGGGGCCAATGTTGGGACGCCCGAAGCGATCGAGCAACTGCGTGCGGACCTAGGTAGGATAGGAGAGTGGTCCGAAAAATGGCAAATGCCGTTTAACTTGGATAAATGCAAAGTATGTTGGGGGAGTCATATCGAGGCGACTGATTTGGAAAAGGACTTGGGTGTGTTAATTAGCAGCGACCTTAAATTTACCAAACAGTGCGTAGAGGTTGAAAAGAAAGCCCAGAAGCTGTTAGATTATATCAGGAGGCAATTTCAGTTTCGGAACAAGGAGATTGTGCTCTCTCTGTACAATTCCCTGGTTCGGCCGCACCTGGAATATGCTGTGCAGTTTTGGTCGCCCACCCTCAGGAAAGATATTGAGAGGCTGGAGCGAGTGCAGGCGAGGGCCACAAAGTTAATCCCTTCCGTTAGGCATATGGGCTACAATCGACGGTTACGCGCCCTGAACTTGTTTTCGCTGGAACTCGGAGGCTGCGCGGTCAACTGATCGAGGTTTTCAAGTTCTTGCGCGGGTTCAACGATGTCGATTTTAGAAGCATGTTTAGTTTAAATGATAACCCAACTCGCAACAATGGTTGGAAGTTGGATTTGAAGCGGTTTAGGACTAGTGTGTGTGGGAATTACTTTGCGTATAAGATCTGTCACACGTGGAACAGGTTACCTTCAGATGTTGTGAACAGTTCCTCTGTGGATCAGTTCAAGAAAAGGTTAGACCAAATCTTGCACACTATTTGAGGGTGTAAAAAATTTTCCCTGGCACTCGTTGCCATTGGTACCTCCTCGGTATGGGCCGCAAGGCCTTTTGAGGTGCTTCTTTTCCTTGTAACTCCTTGTAACTCTCTCTCTCTCTATCTCTCTCTCTCTCATCACACCGCATGGCAATGTATCCATATAACGTTAATAATAACCGAAACTCGAGAAAATATACTCTCTGCCTTCCGCTCTATCCCAAATCCTTTTCTCTTAGTAACCTCTTAATACAAACTAATCTATCATATTTTGCGACTTTTTAACTCTGGTAGGATTCAATTCCATTCCTATAGTGTAAGATACTTAAATTCATTTGTGTATTATGCCATATGATGTGCGTAATAAATAATCATTTTTAAATAGTTGGAGCGTTCAAGGTCATCTGTAGTAATCTCTAGACTACTCAAGCCCACTCTCAACACTTAGATTCCCCTAAGACACAGGCGTCTTCAAGTAACATGAATGCGTAGAGATCTAAGGTGTTAGATTCCATATTATATAATTTATGTGCTAGGTTTAAGAACGCTGGCATTGAAGGATGGAAGGAAGGGACAGTAAAAGCGATAATAGGTTTAATGAAGGAAGTGGAATGAGGATGGAGGTAAGCGTTGCTATGTCGAAGGAAACGAGGTTGGGTGGGAAATTACGAAGGGAGGAGGAAAGGGATCCAGAGATTATTAATCTAATTCTACCACCACGTTCTCCTGATATGAATCCGATTGAAAACCTTTGGGCAATAACACCAGTACACATTTGAAAACTTGTCGATCGATTTTTACAAACTAGTTGGTGATTCTATATAATTTGAGTGCGCTGATATAAAAAATATAGTTAGTTTTTCCCTATCACGTATGGTTTTCTTACTACAGGGTGTGTCATAAATCCCCTATTTATCCCCAAATGTGAACCATCTTATCGAGACCAACATTGGATTGCACATGCTAATAAATTTTGTTGTTATAGACTACAGTAACACTTACATAATAATGTAGGGTAAATATATATAACAACCAGTCCCGTTCCCAGCAAAATACTCTCTCCCCTCCCATCAATGGGTGGTTAACATTTGGGGACAGATGAGGTATTACAATACCCCTTGTAGCACGAAATATTTAGGTGATAGAGTAAAACCTAATTAAAGCAGAATTAAATAGCTCCTAGCTCTTGGACAAGCATATTGCTTGTTTATGAAAGAATAAAAAAATAACTGAAAGGAACAAAATATATTTACCTTCTTTACTTGCAAACATTTCAGGACTTATTCCAAAGACTTAAGACTATGAAGGTAGATCTGACTAATGACGACTAAACCGGTGCTTCTTTGATGTTTTCTTATGCTGTGCGAAGTATGTGTCGGATGCCAATAAATTGTTCTCCTGCAATCTAGACCCCAAAAGTTCTGCAGAGTCCTTAGGCAGATTCAAATCCCTGACTAAGTCATTTAGTTCGGCTTGGGTTAATGGTTTAGGATCTCGGTCAGCTGTTGGCTGTTCATAAACATCATCATTGTCTGGATTTGGAGCTGAATCAGAATCTGAATTGTATTGATCCAGACTCTCGGGTGGGCGGGGAATAGGAACTTCTGGACCATGGGGTACCGGCCTTATTGCAGATGGAAGACTTGGGTATTGAAGGCTCTCTTTATTCTTTGCATTATAACTTTTAACATTGCAAGAACAGAAGTAGCAGTCGTCGGTATGGTTTCTAGGCTCGCGCCATACCATAGGGATCCCAAATGGCAAACTTTTCTTTTTACCTTTGCTCCAATTCCTTAGTGCCGCAACACACGTAAGACAAACCTTGTGTGGAGCCCAACTTTTGTTTTGATCTCATAATTTAATTCCAAAATAAGCATGATAAGCTCTCTTAATGAAGGTCGTTACA
Organism: Bathynomus jamesi; assembly: GCA_023014485.1. Classification (NCBI taxonomy): domain Eukaryota; kingdom Metazoa; phylum Arthropoda; class Malacostraca; order Isopoda; family Cirolanidae; genus Bathynomus; species Bathynomus jamesi. The sequence continues at coordinate 113,102 of JAJOZX010003689.1, forward strand.
TTTGTCCTTTGTTTTACAACAACATACCGACCACAAATATAACAAAATATGTCTGGACTATGGGTACATCCTCTAGAAGCCATTATTAAAATTTTAAAGACGTAATGTTAGAATTATCTATCTGAAAAATATGAAAAAACGAAATTAATTAGATAAAAAGGGTAAAAAATTAAAACGCCCCAAACTTGTTTTGCTAATAACTTTAAAACTGTGGGTGATAGAAACAAACTGGTAGCATTTTTGAATTCAGCGCAGCGAACTGCTTCAGAATCACAACTCAAAATAAAGAAATCGATTTTCATGCAGACCGGTGTAATGATTAACGAATGAGAGCAACGCAATGAAAGAACATTTGAAGCACTTTTAGCTCGCACGAGGAATAGTTGGGAGAGCTTACGTCGAACACCAAACATTCCCTACAATCTGGCCTCTTCTATGCCGCAACGATTGCAAGAAATTATTGATGCCGGAGTAAGCTATACGAAATACTGATGTTAAAGCCATGACGTAAATGTGTATCGAATATATATTTGTGTTAATATAGAATTTTTTAATATTTTTGTTTGACATCTATAAAAGTATATATTGTGACCATGAAAGAACTTTACTTATCCTTTGTTAGAAACTTTTCTTGCAAGGTCTACGCTCGTGGAGATGATAATATATGCATTGTTGAAACAAACTATGAGAAGGTAATAGTTTCAGGAAAAAAATAAAAACTGGCAACATCGAGGCCATCACATGTTTATGGGAATTGTCATATGATATGCTACCAATAAACTCTTATATAATAGTATATACAGTATACTATATTACGTAATAATTACGATGAACAAATCAAATGCAAATTTCTCTGATTCACGGCCCACCAGTCTTGCTTTAGACTAATGACTTTCATAAGATGGAATAGGTTACCACTTAAAACAATGGATAAACTATCCATTAGTGAGACGACCGTGACTTCCTCGAAATGCGAGCGCGTGAGAGGTTCACTGAGGAATTTGATCATTAGATTCTTCACGTAGGATATGTATCACAAACAACAATATTGACAACAATTCCCAACAATTACTTTATATCAATCATTGCATTTGAGCAAATAATTTAGACCTGCGTCAAAATAACTTAGGTATTATGCAATGATTTGGGATATTTTCCGAATTAGTCGTTCTCTATAGTCTACAGTATATACTGAGACGGTATAATGTAATGCCCAGCTAATATTATGATGACTAGGATTGCTCCATAACCATCCCAACATCCCGAAACAACAATATTGACAACAATTCCCAACAATTACTTTATATCAATCATTGCATTTGAGCAAATAATTTAGACCTGCGTCAAAATAACTTAGGTATTATGCAATGATTTGGGATATTTTCCGAATTAGTCGTTCTCTATAGTCTACAGTATATACTGAGACGGTATAATGTAATGCCCAGCTAATATTATGATGACTAGGATTGCTCCATAACCATCCCAACATCCCGAAACTTGGTCATTCTGTTTCTTAATCATTTGTATTTTAAACACTAAAATGTAGCAGAAGTGACGTAATAATGGACGTCATTGATGGGGTTAGAGCAATTATGTTCACCAATCCGAACACACCTCCGCTGCCATAAGGACCGCCCATTTTATACCTAACAGACTAGCTTGGGACGAGACAGAGGCGCGAGACTTATTGTAAGCACTGTACATATAATAGGCCTCTTTAATTTTTGAGAAAGGGACTATGATTTTTCGTTTAGTAACATTTATAAGTGGCAGTACACACACACACACACATATATATATATATATATATATATATATATATATATGTGTGTGTGTGTGTGTGTGTGCGTGTGTGTGTGTGCAATATTAAAGTAATAAAAATAGAGATAAATGAGGTACATACAATAGGCCTCTTTAAATTTGAGAAAGGGACTACTACGATTTTTCGTTTAGTAACATTTATAAGTGGCAGTATACACACATACACACACACACACATATATACACTGTGTATATATATATATATATTATGTACGGGGATGATGTAATAAGGTTAATTAATTACTGGTTATAAATTAACCCACAAACAAAACTCATCATGCTAACAGAATGAATTGTACCAAATTGAAAGCCAAGCTCAAACGAAAAATTGTATTCGTCAAAACTGGCGCTGGGCATTTCTGTGTCGGTTCGGGTGTAAACGAAACAATTTGGAAATTCTTAAGTGCTTGGAATTTAAAACATATGCATGTTAAATACTTATGTAATTTAGGAAAAAGGACATAAATTCAATTGTATATTTAATTCTGAATAAGTTTTGGATAAAAATACCGTATAAAGGTTACCCAGACACTAGGAAAATAACTAATACAAAATTACATTAAAATAAAGAAATCCAATTGTGAGGAAACACGTGGGTTTCCGCACTCACGCCAAACGAAGACAGAAGGCGTTATAAAATTGAACGTTCATTTATTTATAAAACGGGAAGACTCAGTTAGAATTAGATGGTTACATTATTAACGAGTTTAATGGCATGTTAAAATTACACCTTCTGAAAGGTTAATAATTCTTAAAAATAAGATAAATCAGAAAGAGAATCTTATTGGGGTATGTAAGAAATCTTACGCCTGGCAGCCTTGCGCGGCAACAGGGGCATAGGCCGAAAAAAGACGTGGTTATATAAATAAATCAAACTGTATGAAGGCAAAGAACGAGAATTAAATTTATATCAAGTTACTCTTTACCTATTGTCGAATAATGTACCATAAAATTATGTTAGTTACAAGATGGATTAATTTCTTCACTAAAATATAAAACACGAAGCATCAGGCGCCAAATGAAAGGAAAGGAGAGAATCAGGCTGCTCAAAACGTGAAACTATGAAATCATAAAAGACTCCGTGTGAAAGTTGAAATAAAAGTCCCCAAATTAGTTCACCCTATAAGAGTATAGAAAACGGACCTAACGCGTAAATCACTCTTAAAGCGAATGTGCTGGCTAAAGGAACTGAAACGCAAAATAGTTTTTCCTTCAAAATTTTACGGAAGGAAACGGAGACACTCCGTATATTCGGTTCGTGTCGGAAAATGCTCGAAAATAGTACGTCTTACATTCTCCGTTTAGAAACGGACGGAGTTTCGTGCATTCGGTAGAAATCTAAAATACACAGGATTATAATGTACAAATTCTCAAGAGAATAATTACCACTGTCAAAAGGAAGTAGGTAAAAAATGTAACAAAGGTATGCATTAAATATCATAAATGAAATGGTCAAATAACCAGATAGGATTCAATTAATTCTATGAAATTGTATTATGTACAGAATACAGTCAAAAGGCCGGGTAGAGAACCAACTGTTACTCTAAATATAATGCATTCAAAATTGTAGTATGTATGCGTTTATTCATTTCAGTGATCTTGCGTATTACAATACGGCTGAGTAGTGTGACCGGCAAAATGGACGAGTGCATCATAGGCTGAAGTCCTTCACTGTCTCCCTAAATTCGGCTATACTACTCGCTCAGTAGTATAATGGTATTTAGGGTGTTCTGAAAACCTGTCCCTCGAGGGGCCCCCTGAAGGACTTCGTATAAAGGATGGTGAGGCGGGAAATTATCAAATTCATAAATTCCTCTAACCAAATGCCATGTCGCTCAGTAGTAGGATGACATTTGGTTAGAGAAATTTGGATCAATTTGATAATTTCCACCCTCACCATCCTTCATGCGAAGTCCTTCAGGGGGCCCCTCCAGGAACAGGTTTCCAGAACACCCCAAATTCATCTAACCAAATGCCATTATACTACTTAGCGAGTAGTATAGACGCGTTTAGGGAGACAGTGAAGGACTTCAGCCTATGATGCACTCGTCCATTTTGCCGGTCGGACTACTACAATGACTGAGCCGCATTGTGGCGCTCGTAGTTTGACCGCAAAATGGACGAGTGCATCATAGGCTGAAGTCCTTCACTGTCTCCCTAAACGCAACTATACTACTCGCTCAGTAGTATAATGGCATTTGGTTAGAGGAATTTGGATCAACTTGATAATTTCCCCCCTCACCATCCTTCATGCGAAGTCCTTCAGGGGGCCGCTCCAGGGACAGGTTTTCAGAACACCCCAAATACATCTCACAAATGCCATTACACTACTGAGCGAGTAGTATAGCCGCGTTTAGGGAGACAGTGAAGAACTTCAGCCTATGATGCACTCGTCCATTTTGTCGCATTGTGGCGGTCGTAGTGTGACCGCAAAATCCTTCATGTAAATACGGGGATCAGAATCGAATGTAGTATTGCAGGTGGGGGCGTACTAAGGAATTATATAATGTTAGCACTGTTTTCTCAGACTTAAATTCAAATGATCTACCAATAACTCCAAAGATTGTACTTGCTTTTCTGGCTGCTTCGATACATTGCTAACTCGGTTTAAGAATGTCGGCAACAACAATACCCAAATTTTTCTCTTCCGTAACACTCGTTAGTGTTTTGTCGCGCAAAGAATAGTAAGAGTCTATATTAAAGAATCTATATTAATCTATATTATTAAAAATCTATATTAAAGTTAATTTCTGCCCACTCGAGTGACTTATTAATATCTTGAATCTGCAAACGTTCTGCTGGTGACTTTGCTCTTCTCCCCATCTTGGTATCATCCGCAGTTTTTGAAAGTATAGTGTTAATTTCTATGTCGAGATCACTAATAAATAATAAAAAGAAATGGTCCCAGAACTGATCCTTCACGCACGCCGCTAGTTGCACTTCTCCACTTAGACGCTTTACCATCAATGACCGCTGTTTACGTCCGCTAAGAGAATTTTCACGCTGAGAGAATTTTCAATCCATTTGAGAACATTACTACCATTTTCGTGAAGACTGAAGTTTAGCTAATAATTTCCTATGAGGCGCTTTATCAGGGGGTGTTGCAAAAATCATTAGTAATTTTTGCCCCAGGATATGCCAAACTTCGAAATACCTTAATATTTGATTATTTGACTTCCACCGGCATCTTCAACAGTTGCGAACGATTTCGGACTTGACCAATATTTTTGCATAAAATAAGCTTATTCAAATTTCTATTATGGTTCTCAGCAGAAGCCAGGTTCGTGTCGCATGCGCTGCGTTTGGAGTGGCGAAAAAACTTGTCGCTGCAATGCTCAAAGAATTTAAGTCAAATTGACGTCATTTGCCAATTGGTCAAGCCATAAATATTGGTCAAGTCCAAAATCGTTTGGCAACTGTTGAAGATGCCGGTGGAAGTCAACTAATCAAATATTAAGGTAGTTCGAAATTTGGTATATCCTGGGGGAAAAATTCCGAATTCTTTTTGGCAACACCCTTTAAAATGTCTTTTCAAAATAGATAACATCTACTGTTTTACTCTTGTCATATATATCTACAGTATCATTAAAAAAGTCGAGCAAATTAGTAAGGCAAGAACGATTACATCGAAAGCTGTGCTGAGAATAATTAAATTATTAATTTCTAAGTGATTATAAATCCCGGAATATCTAACTAAATCGCGGAATATCTAACCTTGCTAGCTACAGAAATTTTTATAGAAGTAGTGTTGTTCCCTTTTGCAATAAATGTAATAGGAGATGCTGTCAGGGTCTGGTTTCAGAGCAGTTGGAGTTTTCAGATGATGGGAAGCTTGATGAGATTTCTTGGTAGTCAAAACTTCGGAATAGTCATACTCATCTTCAGGGAAGCTACTCGTTCGAGATGTGATTATGACGAGATCTCGTACGAAATAAGCACCGTGTGCTTACTTCTAGCATTCGAGATTCAACTCGCAGATCGAATCGAATAAGTTCGTGCATGTTTATTATTTCTCGAACGAGTTTCGACTCAGTACGAGTTCATATCTGGTCGGCGACACGTGCGTGCGTCATCAGTGTTGAAAAATCTATTAGAAGAAAATATAACTGTGGATTGTGCATTAGCAATGACAATGAGATTTAACGACGAGCAGCTAAGTAAATTTATTAATTTATATGAAGAACACAAGTGTCTATGGATGTCTGATGATCCTTCTTACAAAATTAAATGTGTCGCAATAGTGCCTTGCAGGCTATTGTTGAGGAGATGAACATAGCCACGTTTGATATTGCCTGATGTAAGAACAAAATAAAAAATATCATTCCGCAAATAACTCCACAAGCCTCTCTCACCGAGTCCATCTTCTTGACTAAAAATCGAACCGTGTGTGTGCATTCTCGTATGCTATGTCTGTAATCACGTTCCTGTACGAGTTTCATACGGTATACCATTCCATGAATAGCACGAGAAATAGCGCCGTGTACACCCACCTTTAGTTTTAAATATTGTATATCAAATTTCGCAATACAAATAATATTATTATTAGTGAAATAAATACATTTCACAAAATAAATAAAAATTATGCATATTATGCATTATTCCCCCCACAGTCCTGGAGTTAGGATTTCCCAAAGGGGGGGAGAAATTGTAGAAAGGCGGACCTTTTGGTGTAACGACCTTGTCACTGCGGAGGGGGTTAAGAGTAAAGTTTAGAGTAGTTTAGAGTAGTTTGTGAAGTTTAAAAAAAATGCAGGTGCTCTTCCAATATGTGCTCTACCTTAAAATTTCCATTCCAATACGTGATCTACCTTAGATTATTCGGATTAGCAGCAGGTACGTTAGTTAGCCTTATAAGGCTAACTACGAAAATATCACGACTTAACCTAACCAATCGTCAAGGGCGTATAGTTGACCTAACGATTGGTTAGGTTAAGTCATGATATTTTCGTTAGTTAGCCTTATAAGGCTAGTTTCACGGTAGAGCAGGTATTGGAATATGGTAGATCACAGTTTCGCGGTAGAGCACATATTGGAAGAGCACCAAAATGCAAAAAAGAGCAAGTGTTTATTTACGAAATGATGTTCTATATTATAATATCACATTATAAGTTATAACTATGATTACAAAAGTGGACCTTTCCTGTCAAGGGGTGTGTGAAAAAACTATATAGGGCTATAGGTTGATTGCCTGTGCCCTCATCCGTTGGAAATTTCCAGCAGACTTCAGTGGAGGGTTACCGACAAAAGCCCTATGCTTTTTCGTTAGAGTTATGAATATGTAGGTCTTTAAAGGACCTTTTTATATTTAATTGATTACGGTAATTTTAGCGTCGGGATTTTAGATGCCTATATTAGAATGAAAATAAATTGCCTCACCTTATTTTTGCTGGGTCTTAGTTTGCTTCGATGTAGGGCGTTACGATCATTTTCGGTGTAGGGCCGCCACGATGGAGTTACGCGACGAATTAACTTGAGGTAATTAATATAGGCAGTCACAATATAAAGACTTTAAGGTGTAGGCCTACCCTTTTTCTTTATATTTATTAAGTTTATTATAAGGAATTCACTCAGAACTTGAGGGAAGACAAAAGCACATCTTCCCTGTTTAAAGCGTTCGCTGCACATAAACAGCCCCGAGGCTACTCCTTTAATATATCTTCATATTTTAGTATAAATTGCTGATTTGGCAAAGGTTGTTGACTCTTTCTCTCTTGTATTTTACATGAGTTAGAAAATGGAAAATTTTGTTCACGTGAAATAAATGAATGTTTCTCGTGGTTATGCAGACCCGACGCGTACATACGGATTCTATGTATGTATGGCAATCATCTCATTCCCATTAGGCTATGTCGCCAATCCCGAGCCAATTTTGTATAGATATTTAATTCAATTAATTAATAATTTATATTTAATTATGAAATAAAGGTACCACATATGATACCATGTTGTGAGCGCGTATAGTTTTTCCATATACTGGGGGGGGGGGGCCGGAGAAAAATTTGTATGTTATAGATCAAATTTTTTGACAAACTGTGTAAAACATGTAAAAAATGGATCAAAAGAATGAAGTAGAAATTTAGGAAGAGAGAGGTTACTCAAGACCTATTTAAATATGAAAGTTCAAGAGGCCAACTTCTCAAGTTTAGTTAAAGTTATGTCAATCAGTTTGACTCCCTTTAGGAATAGGAAATTTATGGAATTAAAGTAAAGTTATTAAATATTTTAACTTTGCTCAATTTGTGTAAGGTTTATGTCACCAGTCTTAATTTTTCTTGTAAAAGTTTTCTGGCTTTCAAAGCAGTCTTTCTTTGAGGCCTGTCTGGTTTAATCTGAGTTACATCAGGTACATTGAGAGATTCCTCCCCAATAGTATCCTGATCCATCCTTTGGGGTAATGGTTCTAATTTAGCCCCACACTCCAAAGGATATAGTAATGTGATATCTCTGGTGGTTTCACCAGTTGCTGTTTTCAGTTTTACAACCCTGGTAACTTCGTCTTCACCAGTTTTGAGTTCCAAGACCTTTCCCATTGACCATTGTTGTCTTGGTGTCTTGTCATGTATCAACACAATGTCTCCAATTTTGACTGAATCATTCCAATTTTGTTTTGTTAATTATGTCTTTCTCTAAGACTTGTTAAGTATTCTTCTCTCCATTTTGTTATAAATTGAGTTTTGATTTGTGTCAAATGTTGGTATTTTGTGTTGAGTTCTTTGTGCCCTATTACCCAATCTGGATCCTCTGTACTGTTATGTTCAGATTCTGGTAACATGTTTACTGTTTCTCCCTTAATTAGGTGGTTAGGTGTGAGAGGTTCTGGCTCATTAATACCATCTCCCACATAAGTTAATGGTCTGTTGTTGACAACATTTTCAATTTCTGACAGAATAGTCATGAGTTCAAAAAGTTGCAGATGTTTGGTCCCAATAGTCTTTTTAAGGCAGTTATTTACAGTCTGTATGTTTCTTTTCCAAATGGAACCATACCATGGTGTATTAACAGGAATGTACTTCCAGGTTATATTGTGTTTGATTAAATGAGTTTGTACTGTTTCACTGTCACAAATCTGATGAATAATTCTTTCACCAGATTTGAAGTATGTGGCATTGTCTGACCATATAGTTTTGGGTACAGAATTGTGTGCACAAAATCGTCTGAAAGCAGCAATAAAAGCTTCTGCTGTCAGATCTTCTACTATGTCTAGACATATGGCACGTGTGGCAGCACAGGTGAAGAGTACAATGTACACTTTGTATTCCTTTGAATCCATTTTGTCTCCAAAACTCACATTTACCGCTCCAGTGTAGTCAATACCCGTGGTTTCAAATGGCCGAGTAAATGTTACTCGTTCCACGGGTAGGTCTGGAGGGCTTGGGGTCTTAAAGGGTCGTGAATGGATACGTTTACAAGGAATGCATGTGTTTAAAATTTTCTTTGTTTCAGTTCTACCCTTTGGTAGCCAGTAAGTTTTTCTCAGCTCCGTCAGGGTTTGTGGGACCCCCATGTGGTGTATTTTGTTGTGGGTATCCCTGATGATGAGATTTGTGAAGTGATTTCTCCTTGGAAGAAGAATTGGGTGCTTAGAGTTGTAAGTCAAAGTTGACTTGTTAAGCCTTCCTTTACACCTTATCAGACCCTCTGTATCCAGGTACAGATTTAGATCCATGACAAGTGAAGGAATTCCTTTGTTTAATGTGTTACTGGACCTAAGATACTTCAACTCCTTGTCAAATTCTGAAGCTTGTATCTGTTTGAGCCAGTTTTGTTGCAGTTTCTGTTAAGTTAGAAAAGGCCTTCTGAGGACAGTGTTTGAGAAGGTAGCTATTGACAAACTTGCAGCAATAGACTGTAATTCTCAAGAGTTTGTTGAGGTCTGAATAATGTATAGTCAAATATAGGTTTGTCCTCAGTGATCTTTTCAGTTGTCGTAGAGTTGAGTGTGAGGTTAACTACTTTGGCTGGCCAAAGATCCTCACATGTTAGCCATTCGGGCCCTTCATACCAGATTTTATTTGTTTTCAACAGTTTGTAAGAGAGCCCTCTTGTCAAAAAGTCTGCAGGATTCTCTTTTGTTTTTATGTACCTAAATTTGATACCAAGGTTTGTGTTTGCAGTTTTGATTTCTGTTAGTCTGTTTTTCACAAATATGTTTTTGCAAGAAGTTGTATCTGTGTTGGTCACCCATGTTAGACAAATTTGACTGTCTGTCCATAAGTAAATGTTTGTTATGTCAACTTCTTTATACACTTGTGAAAGAAAGTCTGCTGTTTTAACTCCCAATGAGACAGCTAATAATTCAAGTTGTGGTACAGTTTTCTTTTGGTTTAAGGGTGCCACTTTTGCCTTTGAATAAACCAAGTTACTTTCATTTTCACTTGTTAAATAGGCACAACACCCGTAAGCTTGTGTGCTGGCATCTGTAAAAATGTGTAGTGTTTGCGATTTCAATCTGTAGCCAGCACATCTTGGTACGTAGATGTCTTGAACTTTGTTCAAGTCTGTGGCTAATTTTTTCCAATGAAGTTGGTCTTCCACTGAAAGTGGTTCATCCCAATCAATTTTCTTTTTCCATAAGTCTTGCAAAAGGATTTTGGATCTTATGGTTGCTGGTAAATATAATCCAATGGGGTCAAAAATTTTGGATGATTCTGAAAGCACTTGTCTTTTTGTATTGGCATTTGGATTTAAGTTATAACTCTTTGTGCAAAGAGTGTCATCGTGTTCGGAATTCTGTTTTAAAAACCAAAGCATTCCAAGTGTTTTCGTGTAATTGTTTGGTTCAATGTTCCCATTGTTGTCTTTTGTTATTTGTTCATTTAATTTAGGAGAATTAGAAACCCATTCTCTCAATCCAAAATTTCCTTGCTTCATTATGGGTTGTGACATTTGGTAAATTTCAAGCAATTCCTCTTCAGTTACAGTGGAACCAATGAGGTTATCCACATAAAAGTTTTGTTTTAAAAACTGAACTGTTAAGTCCTCTTGAAATAAGTTTAGGTGGTTTTTAATTGTTAAAGCAAGAATACTTGGAGAGCAATTTGCTCCAAAAATAATTACTTTAAATCTGTAGGTTTTGAAACCTTTGTTAAGGTCATGTGGATCATTCAACCACAAAAACCTGAGATGATTTTTATCATACTCAAGCTTCAAATTTATACAGAGGAATGCTTTTTCTATGTCACTTTGTACTGCATAATTGTCTAAACGGAAGCAAAGGAGAATTTTTACAAGATCTGAGACAAGGTTTGGGCCTTCCATGAGACAATCATTTAAACTAACAGAATTTGTGTCTTTTAAACTACAGTTGTATACTACTCTTAGTTTAGTTGTGGATGAGTCTTCTCTGTAAACTCCCCTGTGTGTTAAATAATGACAACCTCGTTTTTTAAAGGGTTCATCAGTAACTTCTTCAATGAAGCCCCTTTCTATTTGTTCCTTGAATACGTTGTTGTATTGTTCTAAAAGATTGTCATTTTTTAGTTTTCTGTAATTTTTATACAGATGTGCCTTAGCTACTTTCAAATTGTCCATTATTTCTGGACAAGGTGTTTTCCAAGGCAGCTACATAGTATTGATTGTCTCTGTGTTGTAATGTATCCTTAAATTGTTCTGTCATCAATTGGTCTTCATGTGTAATTGTACTGTCCTTTATGCCAACTGATTCTAATAGTCACAACTGCTGTAACCCTTCATCCAATGTGGAATCATTTTCATTCAAATGATGTGGGATTATGACAGTGTTTTTGTAGTTCGAGTTTGTCACATAGTCAGAAATTTGTGACTGTGGTGATTTTGTTTTGCATGAATTTTGTTCATGTTCTGTGTTTTTGTGTCAGTAGTAAGATGGTATTTAGTTATGTCACCCAAAGGAGCAATACCTGTGGGAGTTTGTATGGCTATTCCATCCCAATTTTAATGATGCCTCTATGGACCAGATGAAGATAGTCAGCCCCCATGAGCATATGTATATCATCAACTACATCTGCATTAAGGGTTTTATCAGCTATCGTGTATTTGTTTTGAAGTTGTAGCAAAGCTTGTTTTAACCCAGCTATTTGTATTTTTTCTTGTTCTACTTTGTCCACAACAACAACCTTAAGGGTTTCAAATGTTCATCAAGAGTTAAAGTTATATTTGCAGTTTTAAAACTGGCTTGTACTGGGTTTTTATTGATAAATGATGAAATAGAGAGATCTTCATTTCCTTGTTGGTTCTGAAGTCCCAATTTTTCTATCAGTTGTTTGGTTACAAATGTTTGTTGTGAGCAGGTATCTAAAAGACACCTAACCGTACTATTTGTCCCCTTTTGTTTTGGATTTCCAAGGTTGTGGTTGGTAAAAGAATTTTTGAATTGTGGTTAATGCTAGATGAACTGATATGCCCATTCATAGCATTTTGAGTTTGTTTCTGTTTGTTTTGGTTTGATTTGGGTGTTTGTTCATAATGTTTGTCAGTTTTTCCAATGTCTGTGTGTGTATTACACATAGGGGTAACATGGTCAAAACTGTTGCAAAACTTACAATTGTATTTCAAATTTAATTTGCAGTTTTGCTTTTGGTGCCCTGATCCAGTGCATTTTTTGCATAAGTTTAGTTGTTCACAACGTTTTGACCTTGCTGTAAAGTCTTTGTATTTGGGACAATTTGTAGAATAATGTTCACTGCTAAAACAAAATTTGCATGGTGTGGGATTATACTCAAAAGTAGCTACATTAAAGTTTTGCAGAGTAGGAGTCTTTGAGTCTTTTTCTGTCACTTTATTTTCTGCAAATTGAGTTTTGCGGTTGTGTTTTGATGTAACTGGTAAGTGTTGAAATCTTTTGTTAGGTTTTTGGTTTTCTGCATTGTTGGTTTTTTCTTGTGCTGTGTTAAATTTTGGGAGTGTGTAACTTGATTTGTAAAGTGCAAGTACAGTTGGGAAATCTTCTCTTAGCTTATTAAGGCTAGGGTATATGTCAGTTGTCCTCTGATGAAATATCTCTTTGACTTTAGAAGGGAGCTTTTCAAAAACAACAGCTTGAATGATCCAAGCTGTTTCTGCAATGTTTAAATATTGTTTTTAAGTTGTCCCATGAGACATTCAAACTCACAGTAAAAGTCAAAGAGGTCACCATAGTTGTCTTTTGGGGTTCGCATGTTCATTACTTTAAGAGCCAAATCATGTATAATTTCATCCTTATTCATGTAATTTCTGTTAAGTAATTCTATTGCTACAGAATAAGAAGTACCTATGGCTGGTAGTGATTCCACTAATCTTAAGGCTGGGCCTTTCAGATAGTTCACTAAATAACTAAATTTATCAACATCTGTAATGTAGTTTTTATTACCTATAAGGCTATGAAATTTTTCAATAAAAGATTGAAATTTGGCTCTGTCACCCTCAAAAGTGGGTACTGCAAGTGTAGGCAATTTTGATTTTAGTTCATTGCCCTCAGCCACATTGGGAGGGCTAAATGAAGCATTTCTAATAGCTTCTAAGAAGCTTTCATTTGTGTCTTGTTTTTTGCACTCATCAAGTTGGTTTTGAATTTCAGAAATATAGTTGTTAATTTTTGTAATGTAATTTTCATTGTCAAGTAGGATGGTAGTATACTCATCATCTGTTAGTTCAATTGTGTCATCAATTTCTGTAATTATGTCCTCATCTAGTGTGAGAATTTCTTGTTTGTAACGAGTAATAGAATTTAATGTTGTTTCAAGATCATATCTTGTAGGTTCCTTTTGTTTGTAATCATTGTACAGTTTGGTGATGACACCTTTACGTGCTGATTTTTTCCTTATTAATTTTTTGTAGTTTTGAGATGGTGCCATAGCACTAAGGTCTGTGGTTTTGTTTTCTTGGTCTGGGTTTTTACCCTTTTTTCCAAGTCTTCCATAATTGTTGTTAGTGTTAAAGTTCTGAGTTTAATTTTATGATGTTGAGCGAGTTAAATTATTGTAATAAGTTTTTTATATAACCTGCGCCACAGGTTAAATTAAAAATTTACAATGTTTTTAGTTAGGATAGGCCTTGAGTGTAAAGAGTAAGGCCTACTTTAAGAGGTAGGCCTATTATGTAAGGTAAAGTTAGGTGGGCCTACTAAATAGGCCTATTTGTTGGGCCTACCAAGTAGGCTTATGTTTGGGCCTATTATTTTATAGGACCTCAAATGAGTTAAGCCTGTTAAATTAACAAGGCTTTGTTTTGAGTTTGAAGAGTAGGACCTATTAAATAGGCTTAATGTTGTGGGCCTATTTTTTTAGGACCTAAAATAAGTTATGCCTGTTAAATGAACAAGCCTTTGTTTTCGGTTAGTGTAAAGGTAAAGGGATCGGTTCCCAGTTGCATAGGCCACCATATGAAAAAACTATAGTGGGGTTACGGTTGAAATTGGGGTTAGGCCTAATGAGCTAAGCCTAGCCACTGCGTGTCAGTGTAAATTTTAGAGGGGTTAGTTCCCCATACACAGGGCCACCATGAAAAAACTATATAGGGCTATGGGTTGATTGCCTGTGCCCTCATCCGTTGGAAATTTCCAGCAGATTTCAGTGGAGGTTACGACAAAAGCCCTATGTTTTTTCGTTAGAGAGTTATGAATATGTAGGTCTTTAAAGGACCTTTTATATTTAATTGATTACGGTAATTTTAGCGTCGGGATTTTAGATGCCTATATTAGAATGAAAATAAATTGCCTCACCTTATTTTTGCTGGGTCTTAGTTTGCTTCGATGTAGGGCGTTACGATCATTTTCGGTGTAGGGCCGCCACGATGGAGTTACGCGACGAATTACTTGAGGTAATTAATATAGGCAGTCACAATATAAACACTTTAAGGTGTAGGCCTACCCTTTTTCTTTATATTTATTAAGTTTATTATAAGGAATTCACTCAGAACTTGAGGGAAGACAAAAGCACATCTTCCCTGTTTAAAGCGTTCGCTGCACATAAACAGCCCCGAGGCTACTCCTTTAATATATCTTCATATTTTAGTATAAATTGCTGATTTGGCAAAGGTTGTTGACTCTTTCTCTCTTGTATTTTACATGAGTTAGAAAATGGAAAATTTTGTTCACGTGAAATAAATGAATGTTTCTCGTGGTTATGCAGACCCGACGCGTACATACGGGTTCTATGTATGTATGGCAATCATCTCATTCCCATTAGGCTATGTCGCCAATCCCGAGCCAATTTTGTATAGATATTTAATTCAATTAATTAATAATTTATATTTAATTATGAAATAAAGGTACCACATATGATACCATGTTGTGAGCGCGTATAGTTTTTCCATAGGGGGAGGGTCGTTCGACCCCCGCCCCCCAACTGGCTACGGGTCTGTCCCCATTATGCATGGAGAATTCTTAAAATGTAGGTCTGGCCAGTTAAAGGTACCCTTTGAACCAGTGCTCCTTTATGTCTGTGGTACTCGTAGGTTATCTCCACCCCCCCACCAATTTTGACAGAATATTTTCGTTAAAACTAACGAAAATATCACGACTTAACCTAACCAACTATCAAGGGCGTACAGTTGATCTATTAGTAAATAGTAAATACTATTCCAGAAACAAACAATGTTATAATTAATAATAGATCAACTGTACGCCCTTGATAATTGGTTAGGTTAAGTCGTGATATTTTCGTTAGCTTTAACGAAAATATTCTGTCAAAATTGGTGGTGGGGAGATAACCTACAAGTACCAAATACCTCTCTCCAAAAAGAAAAAAATTTCTCTTTATTTAACCAGGATTCAGTAACTGCCACAACCTCAACATTTTGGTGATGGACAATAAATACTTAATAGTCCATCAAATTTATAAAATTATGAATACCGTAGTAGAATCTCGAGGTTCTTCGTGGAGGTTGTCGTTCACTGTAAGGAAAATTTATGTTAGGCTAGTCGCTTTTGTACGAGTTTAGCCGTTTTTGCCTGGAAAGCCATCGCAGAGCCATGCAATAGTCTACCAAGACGAGCTGCTCCCACGACATTTAGGTGAAGACCATCGCGCAAAAATAAATCCTTTTTATATTAAAAATAACTCCACACACCGACGTATTCCAAATTTTTCTGTATATATATAGATATAGATATATATATATATATATATATATATACACACACACACACACACCAGGTGTTTCAAAAGTTTTAGTACCATTTTAATATTTTATTTTAAGAAAAGTATACAAGATTCAAATTTAATCTAAGAACTCATAAGACAATCTTTGGAAATTTGTTAGGACCTTGATATATAGATAGAAAGAAATAGATAGAAATTGAGAGCAGGAGAGCTATTTGAATTAAGAGGGTGAAACGGCGTTAATGACGTGTTCATTGTGTCCTCCACGGCGTATCAGGCAAACATTAAATCTGACAGCAAAATTCTGTATCACCTTTTTGCATGTTATATGCGATATGGATCTTACGAACTCTTTAACAGCTTGCTTGAGTTGCTGAATGTTACGAGGGTTGTCTTTGTAGACACTGTCTTTTGCGTAGCCCCACGGAAAAAAGTCCAATGGGTTGAGGCTGGAGAATAAGGAGACCAGATGTGTCTTGTCTTGAAGGAGATTACCCTGTTACCGAACTTTTCAGCGAGTAAATTTCTTGTCTCTACAACAGTGGGAGGAGTGACTCTATCCTGCCGAAACTACTGATTATTGAATTCAACTCTGCGACGATCGAGAGAGATGGTAAACTTGCGGATGACATTGCGATAATTCTTCTGGTTCACCGTCAATGTATTCCCGCCCTCATCCTCGAACCAAAATGGTCCTATAGTGCCATAAGAGCTCATTGCAACCCATGCCATGCACTTCAAACTGTGCAGGGGCCTCTCAGCAACATGTTCATCAGGACATTCACTTCCCCAGAATCGGTAATTTTAGTTGTTCACTACGCCATTAAGGTGGAAGTGGGCGTCGTCAGAAAACCACACATGGTCAATCCAGTTTTCAGCTGCCTCCATCATCTTATTGAACCACTGACATATAGTGACTCTAGCGGCCTTGTCTGTGTCTGTGAGCGAGTGTTTGATGTGCACTTTGTATGGATAAAGATGCAAGTCTTGCTTCAGTATCTGGTGGACAGTAGAGTGTGAAATACCAAGTTCTTGTGAGCATCGGCGAGAGGTTTTTCGCGGACTTTGTGTGACTGATTGTCTCACAGCCTCAATGTTCTCTTCCGAACGTCCGGACTTTTTTCTCCCTGATTTCTTAATATTGTGAACAGTGCCTTGCTCGTAGAACTTCTAAACATTGTGAAGAATATAGTTTTTGCTTGGTGGGTCTCTCACTTTGAAATGTTTGCGATAAAGCCGCCGAATCTTCACCACAGACTTTGTCTCACAGTACCATTTTACCATTTGACTTCGTTGTTTGACTGTGTACGACATATTTACTCTAGGATTATGAAACTTGGTGAAGATAACTTCCCAACACTTTAGAGCATAATCTGAAATGAAAAAATAAAAGGAATTAATAGTTGTCCCAAGAACACAATACAAATGGTACCAAGACTTTTGAAACACCCGGTATGTGTGTGTGAAATTGTAAAAATGTAAAAAAGTGTAATATACTTTACACAAATTATCACAAGTTAAAAAATATATTCAATCGAAAAACGGTAGTCATCTGAGAAAAATTTGGACAAATTTGGAAAAAGGTCATAAAACGAAACCCTCGTGACTGACTCCCACACAAACGGAAAAAAAATTGTCCGTGTGTATTGGGCGATTACAGTAATAACGACCATGGGTCCAAATTCTCACCGAATTTGCAACTCATGTAATCTAGCAACAATTGAAAACGAAGCAATCAGGTGGTTTTTTTTTTAAACTGCACGACTTTAACTGTATGAATTGGGACGACAGGAAAATATCTGTTGTATCGAACGCGAAATGAATTACCAGCATTAAGTTTTGTGTAACTAGTCGACAGAGAGTGTAAACTCGTTTGCGGTATCTAAAGAAATGGAAAATACGAATATAAGAGAGAGAGAGAGAGAAAAAAAAAGAAAAAGTAAAGAAACAAAAAGAAAAAGAAAGAAAGAAAATAATGGGAGGAAAAGATGACCAGAATGTCCTGAATGGAAACGGTGTAGATGAGAGAGAAAGGGCATTGCAGATACAAGGATGGGCAATGCATCCATGCACATCCCACTTTATGTAACTTCCATTACAAAAATGGATACTGTAAATTTGAAAAACTACAAGTTCCAGCACCTTAGTATCTGCAAAACTTGTACAAAATACGGGAGATGCAAACAGGTAAAACATTACAGATAAAGAAAAGAAAATTCTCGGAGGATCACAGGGCAACAAAACATGCACCACCAAGGGATAAAGAATCTGAACTACATAAAGAAGAAATTGAAAACGAAAAATAAAAATAATCCTAGCCAACATACAGGGCCTAAAACCAAACCATTCCCAGGACAAAGTCCATACCCTGAAAGAATTCGTACAAGAAACAAGAGCAGACTTTACATGCCTCACAGAAACCCATCTAAATGACTGCCAGACGAACTGTAAAGACTTTGATTTTTGTATCGACAAAAAAGAAATACAAATTGACAACTATAACATACTTCGCGCCAAAACAGTAATGCAAAAAAGGAGGATGTGCTATTTATACACACGAAAAACATATTGCAGAAATAACTATAAGTACTTAAAACAACAACGTACAATTAGTAGTAGCAAAAGTTGAAAAATTGAACACGGTGCTGATTGTAACATATAGACCCCCGAACAATCCTCTTTCTGGCATCCAGCTAAGAACCTCTCCAACACCTTTACTTCTTCTAGTTTCCCTCCTCTTTTCCATTCCGAAGCTCAGTTGCCGTCTCTTTTCCTGACAAGGCTGAACTCTTCGCTCAAATTTTCGCTTACAACTCAACCATGGACGATTCCGGTACTGTTTCTCCATCTCCTTCTCCCTCTGACTTTATTAGGTCCGAAATTAGAATCTTCAAAAGATGTTCTTTCTGCTCAACTCTAGGAAGGCGTACGGTTCTGATGGTGTTCCTTCTGTTGTTCTTAGGAACTGTGCTTCTGTGCTGACACCCTGCCGAGGCAAACTCTTTCGTCCTTGTCTCTCATCTGGTACTTTTCCTTCCTGCTGGAAGTTCGTTTTCATTCAGCCTGTCCCAAAGAAGGGTAACCGTTCTCAACCCTCCAACTATCGTTCAATTACTTTGAGTTCTTGCCTTTCCAAAGATTTTGAATCTATCCTTAAAAGGAAGATTCTTAAACACCTCTCTTCTCACAATCTTCTTTCAGATCGTCAGTATGGGTTCCACAAGGGACGCTCTACTGGCGATCTTGTTACATATCTCTCTGACGCTTGGTCAGCCTTCTTTCGGAATTTCGGTGAAACTTTTGCTATTGCGCTAGACATATCAAAAGCTCTTAATAGAGTCTGGCACAAACCTTTAATTTCGAAACTGCCCTCCTTCGGTTTCGATCCTTCTGTCTGTGCCTTCATCTCTAATTTCCTTTCTGGTCGATCTATAGCTGCGGTTATAGATGGCCACTGTTCTTCTCCTAAAGCTATCAACAGTGCTGTTCCTCAGGGTTCTGTCCTGTCACCCACTCTTTTCCTATTATTTATTAATGAACTTTTAATGCGCACTTCCTATTCTATTTACTCCTATGGCCGATGATTCCACTTTTCACTTCTCCACCCGCTTCCCAAAGCGTCTCTCTCAACAATCACTCCATGATTCGCGTAGTACGGCTATGGAGCACCTGACCTTTGATCTTTCTGCCATCTCTGATTGGGGCAGAGAAAACCCTGTGGCTTTCAATGCCTCAAAACCTCAGTTCCTTTATCTGTCTACTCGTCACAATCTTCCACACGACCATCCCCTTACCTTCAACAATACACAACTCAATCCTTCCTCTTCCCTTAACATTTTTGGTGTTTCCTTTTCTCGTGAACCTTCCTGGAAAGATCACATATACTCTCTTTCTGAAACAGCTTCTAAGAGGTTAGGTGTGCTGTACCGGCTTCGCAGTTTCTTCATCCCCACTCAATTGCTCTCTCTGTACAAGGGTCTTGTCCGCCCCTGTATGGAGTATGTTTCTCATGTGTAGGGCGGCTCAACCCACACAGCCCTACTTGACCAGGTAGAATCAAAGGCTTTTCGTTTCATCAATTCCCCGTCTCTTACTCATTGTCTTCAATCTCTCTCTATTTCCCGCAACGTTGCTTCACTCTCTCTTTACTATCTCTATTATAACGGAGATTGCTCTTCTGAACTCTCTAACTGCATGCCTTCTCCTTTAAGGAGAGCACGCAATACCAGACTTTCTACACTTTCTCATTCCTTTTCTGTCCAACACTCTAACACAAGGGTTAATCGGTATTTCCAGTCTTTCATCTACTCAACCGGTCAACGCTGGAACAGTCTTCCTCAGTCCATCTTTCCCCCTGCCTATGACCTCCAATCTTTCAAACGCAGAGTGTCTAGGCATTTCGCAAACCCTGAACATTGATTATGACTCTTCTTCTCCTATGGGCGGGCGCTTTAGCGGGTGTTCATCTTTGGCCTCTCCTTCCTGCATAAAAAAAAATGGTTGAGCCTTTTCCGAGTTATGAGTGAAAAGTTTTAACAGTCCTACCAGCAATAGTTTGTGCTTCAACTGCTGAAAGAGTCACAGATTGAAGGGCTTTACTCAGACTGTCTGCATGCAGGAGTAAGCACTGGCCGAGTGCCAACCCAAAGAAGTCAAATTGATTTGTGATTTTGTACCCCGTGAACACGCGCCTTCATTTCAGTATCTTTATAGTTGTCAAGAGACCAGGTACAGAGTTCTTTCAAGGTTTCATAGTTACTGATAATACTCTCTTGAGCTTCTGCACGTACAGTCCATCTTGTGGGACACAGAAGTCTTATGCCGGAATAGTACTTTTCATCTGTTGTCATGTCCTTCTGTAACTTCTGAAGTTCAGCATCCCTCTTCGGAGATTTTTTAACCAATTTTTTAATCTCATATGCTGTATCAAGTGCATCTTTCATTACTTTGCGTCTTCTGATGTTGTCTACACAAGCAAGGTTCAATGTAACGGTGTCTAATAAAAAATTGTACCCTAGAAATGTTTAATAGTTTTTAAAATTATTTTTGAAACAACTTCATATTTTCACCATATATTAGCAACAACATGGCACAACTTCATTCAGAATTTCAGGTGCCTACGCAATAAATTAACGGTCTTACCGTAGTTGCACGATATGCTCAAGATGTGAGCCTTTACGTTGGAGGCAGAGCTGAATCCGCCGCGCAAAGTTATTGATGGTTCGAGCACACTCTTCAGCCTGGATGCTCCGGATTTTTCTTATGATGGCAGTTTTCAATTCTATAATTGTCTGTGGCATTCCCCCATACACGTGGTCCTTTAAATGTCCCCACAGATGAAAGTCAAGTGGCGAAAGGTCTGGCGAGTGAGGCGCCCATTCAACAGGCAGTTTTCGCCCAATAAGCTGGTCTTCACCAAAGTGCATACGCAGCCATTCCAGTGAAGCATTGGAGCAATGTGGTGTAGCGCCGTCTTGCTGGAACCACTGGTCTGCACGTGCAAAGCCTCTTCGTGTGCCAAGCACTCTCCAGAACTTGGACAGAACACGAATATATCCTTGCGTATTAATCGTTACAGCATTACCCTGTTCGTCCTCGAACCAGTATGGTCCAATAGGGCATATCATACTTTTCCGAGTCCGAATTTCACTCTGGCTAATATGTATTTTTATGTAGAATTTACTGTATTTCTAAGAGGTTTTTCTTTTCTGCAACTTTTCCCAAAAATCGCGTTATCATGTTCAAAATTGCTGTTTTCTGTTCTATGTTGAAATACCGAATATTCAATTGAACACCTCATATTTTTAACCCTTTGTCATAATTTGTTGCCATTTAGACACATTAACTTTGCTTAACTCTTACACAGGTTTAATACATACATACATACATACATAAGAAAAAAATTTACTCCATTTGAATCTTTGTAACCATTTGGACGCAGGCGAAGTTCAACATTCTCTCAATAGATGGCTCTGAGCAATTACGCCAGTTATAAATGTGAAGTAGAAGTGAGTGGACGCCATTTTTTTCGGTAAGTGTTTTTTGTAATTTTCCTAAGTTTAATCACCATTATTATATTCGTTTTGACTAATTTCATTCTAGAAGTATTAAGGAAGCTCCCTGTTTACTTTGTTTAAGTAATATTTTTAATAACAGTGAAGAAAAGGCTTTATTCAAAGTTCGTTTCGAAATGGACACAAAGTTTTCATAGGGTGAATTTCTGTCTATGATAACGTGTGTCCAGTTGGATACATGAAATGAATTTTTCATTACGATTGTTTTTATGTACTGTTATATATATAACTTATATTTTTAGCCAAAAACCAAAACTTAAACCTCAACTGGCAGAATTGAGCGTCCACTTTTCAAGGCACATAACATGTCCGTTTCAAGATGGGAATGAACTCAGAATGGTCCCCTAAGTTTTTTATGATACACACAGACAGTGCATGGAACAAGGAACTCTTCTGGGATAATTAAATCCACTATAGTCCGAATAAGTAATGGTAAATGACAAATACCATAGTTTTTCTTTTTCATGATGCTAGCCCGACGTGGGCAACGGGTCACTCGCTAAAAATATAATAGTTACCCCTTTTTCGGATCAAATGTAGAATTCGGACCCCAGCCTTCTTTAGTTAGCTTTATAAGGCTAACTAACGAAAATATCATGACCTAACCTAACCAATCGTCAAGGGCGTACAGTTAACCTAACGATTGGTTAGGTTAGGTCGTGATATTTTCGTTAGTTAGCCTTATAAAGCTAACTAAAGAAGGCTGGGGTCCGAATTTTACATTTGATCCCCTTTTTCTTTGATGTATTCAATCTGACGTGAAGGCAGCGAGTCTTTTGTTTATATTGAGGTTCTAAATGTAGCAGGGCTAGGCTGCTTTAAACCCTAGATCCATGTCCCAAAGCTGGATCCTGTCTGCTTTGCAGATAGCTGGTGAGGGAAGCTATATTTATGGGACCTCTTTGCGAGTGACCCGTTGCCCACGTCGGGCTAGCATCATGAAAAAGAAAAACTATGGTATTTGTCATTTACCATTACTTATTCGGACTATAGTGGATTTAATTATCCCAGAAGAGTTCCTTGTTCCATGCACTGTCTGTGTGTATCATAAAAAACTCAGGGGACCATTCTGAGTTCATTCCCATATATATATATATATATATATATATATATATATAATATATATATATATATATATATATATATATAAATTTATTTATATATATATATATATATATATATATAGGAGAGAGAGAGAGAGAGAGAGAGAGAGTACTAACTACCACCCACTAATTACCTTATTAGACCTTTGTTGACTAATGGACACATAAATTATTTCATTTAGAAATGTTCTTATAAAAAAAAGATTGCTAAAAATGCTTATATATACCTCCTATGCATATTTCAAGTAAAAAATGAACCTACGCTAAAATTAAATGGTACTGAATGACAAAGGGTTAAGCTTATGTTATACCATTATTATGAATTTTAAATTAAATTTGCAATGCCAAATTCAGTTTTCTATTACCGGTTGGCAACCCTGATTATAACCAAAAATTATATTCCTTGTCATATTTATGGCGAAAGAACACTAAACATACTGGTATGAATTTGTTACAGATTGGACAAGAGCGAGAATAAGCACCGACTAGACGTGATGGCCGAATCTGCCCCCAAAACCAGGAAAATGTCAGGTTCAAAGCTCTCGGATGTTGTGGGCCCGGGAAAGGAGTTCATTCCCAGCGAGGTGCCGACTTGGAGAGCCGTTCTTCAGAGAGGGATTCGTCTGCAGGAAGAAAAGTTCCTCATTCATGACATCCAAAGGTCTAAATACCCTATCCGAGAGATAACTGACGAGCTGGCTTCACTCGTGATGACTCAGTGGAGGAAGTCGAATGTAAAGTTCTCCCCGCCTGTGACAATCACGGAAAAATCGCTCTCATATAAGCTCTTGTTGAAATGGAAGGAGATGACAGACGTTGTGAACGGGAGGGAGAGTTAAGTCTGCTACCCAGGAGAAGAGGATGGCTGATCTGGATAAACTCTGTGAAGTCTGCGTTTGCAAGCATCAGATCTTCTTGTGCGGCTCAGAGGGGAGTGGATGCTGAGGATGCTCCCTCAAGGCCCATGTCAATTGTAACTGTCCTTTGGAGGTGAAGATTCCTAAACTGGACCTTCAGTGGCTGTACTACCAGAGAGTGAAGACTTCCGAAGCTTCAGGAATCCAGATGTCTTTTGTAGACTTCGAAGACAGCAGGAGACAGATCAAAGCAGCGAAGAGGAAGGAGGCTGAAGAAGCTTCTGCTGTGAAGAGGAAGAAGAAAGAAGAGGCTACTAATGAGGAGCTTCTCATGAAAGACTTTGAGGAGGACGAAGAGTCAAACTTGGAAGAAGCTGCAAAAGAAGCCTCTGGCAATGCTGAGGCTACTGAAGCTCATATGGACGTTCCCGCTGAAGTACCTGCCGAAACTTCAACTTCTGCTACACGAAACTACATGAACATCCAAGGGACAGCTTCAGCAGCTTTGAGGTACAGGGTGGCAAATGTTCCGACAGCTGCAGTTGCCACTTGCTTCCTGAAAGACCTCATCAAGGTCGGTCATCTTTCCAAAGACAAGGCTTACTTGGCCATAGATGGCATGAAAGTCTGGAGGGCCAAGGAGGAAGTAATGGCCTCATCAGTTGAAGCTCTCACGCAGAGGTCAGAGGAGGAGAAGATCTCTGGGATATTCTTTGATGGCAAGCAGGATAGGAACACAAAGGTGTTGAAATATGACGAAGTGACAGGGAGATTTCATCCTGACAAAGTGATCGAGGAGCATTACACTATCACGTGGGAGCCTCAAGGAAAGTACCTCTTCCATTTCACTCCCGAGGAGCCTGAGGAAGGAGAAAAGCTTGCTCATAAGATCGCTCAGGGCCTGCATGAGTGGCTTCTGGATCACGGACCTGACGAGAGCCTTGTAATGATTGGAGGAGACTCTACCAACACCAACACGGGGTGGTCTGGAGGCGCCATAGCCCTATTGGAGAAGATGCTGGGTCGCAAGTGCCACTGGATGATCTGTCAGCTCCATGTGAACGAGCTCCCCCTGAGGCACTTAATCATCAAGCTGGACGGCCCTGTAACTCCCCGGTCAGGCTTCAGTGGGCCTATTGGAAAACTTCTTGAGGAAGTGAATGAACTTGAGGTCAAATTCAACTTCAAATCAGTGGAAGGAACTGAAGATATCATAGAGCTGCCAGTAGAGATAGTCAAATCTCTCTCCACAGACCAGCACAACTGCTATCTTCTGATCAAAGCCATCAAGTCTGGAAGTCTCAGTCCACAGTTGGCTTGTCTCAAGTGCGGACCTCTGAACCAATCCAGGTGGCTCACTACTGTACAGGCCATCTTGCTGTTGTGTATGAGGGAGCACGGACTGAAGGAGGAGGTGTTGAGGAGGCTTGAGGTCCTCGTGAAG
This sequence comes from Bathynomus jamesi, assembly GCA_023014485.1. Lineage (NCBI taxonomy): Eukaryota > Metazoa > Arthropoda > Malacostraca > Isopoda > Cirolanidae > Bathynomus > Bathynomus jamesi. The sequence continues at coordinate 138,458 of JAJOZX010003689.1, forward strand.
TTCTGCCTTAACTTCTATTTCAAAATGTACTACGACATCAAAGTGAAGCACCACCTCAAATTTGATCCTGCACACGTTTTTTCAAGCCTGAGGCTGCTGAGGAACCAGACTACCGAGGTCAGAAACATCATCTCTGCTGCAGTGATAAGAGGAGCTTACCACGCACATCCTGAGAACATCCTGGCTTCATTCCTGTGCAGTGAGGATGAGCATCAGAGAGCTTTTGCTGTGAGCCAGATAGAGAAGATCAGAGAAGGGACTTTGGTGATACGACAGTGAGGCCCCATAAAAATCCCAAAGTCAATCTGCAAGCTACTTCACCTGAGGATCTCATCAACTGGGAATCAGAGAATATTTACGAGCCTATTTTCACCTGCAAGATGACCTTGACTGAGCTCGAGGATCTCAGGAAAACTCCCCTTAAAGTGGACGCTTTCTCTGTTCGTACTCAGTCATGCGAGAGAGCTGTACAGGAAGTCTCAACTGCTTCCCAAGCTGTGTACGGTCACGAGAGGAGAGATGGGTGGGTGAGAGCCAGGATAGACCATCGAGAAATGCTCCCAGTGTTCAGATCGAAGCAGGACATACTTAAGAGCTTTTCAGGTTCGAGTGGCTGGTGAAGAGGCTGAAGCCATCGTTAATGCTCATAAGAGCTGAAAGTCCTCATAAGATCATAATATCTTATGAGGCCACGCTTTTCAGGGATCCAGGAAGAACAGGCGTGTAAACCTACACGTGGAGGTGGCAAGTCTCGCGCTACTCGATCAGAGTAGAGCTGGTGAGCCGCGCCTATTCTTTGAAGAAAAACTTAAAATTCTTAAGTTTTACGTGAAATCTAAACATTTTTCAACACCCAGAGGTGTTGAAACACGCAAGAAAGCAAGGATGAGGTCAGAAAAGCAGCTTTTAGACTAAATCATATGCAGAACAGCTGCGCGCTTTGGTTTGGGTGCCCTGAGGCTGCGTTTGGCAGCCTTCAAATCAGAAAATCGCGATTTTGACCATGAAAATGAGATTTTTCGGAAAAGTTGCAAATAATAAACCCATCTTAGAATTAATTTCTACGTAGGAATACATATTAACCACTTTGTTTTTCCAAAATTTCAGCCCTGAACCCAGAGTATGATATGCCCTAAATTGGTCCAATTAATCCATGCTTGCTCATGGCGACCCACGCAGTGCACTTTACAGAATGAAGAGGTCGAATCAGCACCTCATCTGGAAGAGACGACCCCGAGACCACGTTGTCCTTTGTATTGACCTGGCCTAAAAGCAGAAAATTAGCTTCATCCGAAAACCAGAGATTGTCCAGGAAATCTGGTTCCGCCTCAATTTCATTGATAAAACAACGACACATCTAAACACGCCTTGCCATATCATTGGCCATTAATTGTTGAAAAACACCAATGTGATAAGGATAGAGCTTAAGATCTTTGTGTAGGATGTTTGATAGGCTTCCTCTCGGTATCTGCAGCTCTTGTGAGCGTCGTCTCAGTGACTTTTTCGGGCTGCGACCCACTGACTCCCTGACCACTTCATTGTTCTCAGGTGTCCGCTGCGATAGAGGTCGTCCGGAACTCTGTGAATTTATATTATTTACAGTACCCTTTTCGCGAAACTTCTTTACCCAATACACAATATGTGATTTCAATGGAAGTGATTGATGTTTGCCATAGTTAAAATGCTTTTGAAAACTCCTGGCTGTCTGCTTGTATGATTTGTATTTTAGGTAGCTTTCAACGCAGAATGTCTTTTCTTCAGTCGTCCACCCCATTGGCGAAGATGCATGGATCCTCTTCAAATCTTCAGAGATGTCTTGCCAAAACGTCTACAATACACATCTGAAAAATAAAAACATTCATTTAAAAAACAGAAAAGTTATTCAAATTTGTTCGGGAATTTTTTATTAGACATCCGGTATGACCATAACAGTGTGTATTAGGCACTGGCAGGGCCGTACCAAGGCAGGGGCGAGCGGTGCGGCTGTGGCGTGTGGGGGACGCCAAATTGTTGGTCTTAGAGCTGCCACGTAGAATGAAATTTAGATTTTTAATTAATTATGTATTATGTATTAATTATGTATTATGTATTCTTTATGTATTAAATAATTATGTATTTTAATTAATTATGTATTTCTATCATAATCAAGTTGTATATGTTCCGAATTTAATGGGGTGGGGGCACATAAGGAATGCCTTGCACAGGGCGTCATCACAGGTTGGTACGGCCCTGGACACAATCTCTTCTCTCTTTATGGTCATTGCCACCCCATTCTTAGCCCTAGACATCACAGAACACCCATCATAGCACTGCCCTCTACATTTGTTGATTGAGAGAGTCATACGTAGAATTGCATCTTTCAGGACTGACGTGATGGTGTTGGTAAAGTCCACTTGATGAAGGCCTATAAATTCTTCATGTGACAGTAGCTTGTTATCAACCCGCCTAATGCATACTACGACTTGCTCTCTGTTGGCTATATCTGTCGTTTTACCAGCCAATAGGCTGTAGAACTGGCTATTGTGCAAGCACGCACCAATGTCTCTGAGGATTCGCTGTCCCAAGACCTGTAACAGCTCATTCTGAATATCTGCATATGTATATTTGTTTGTTTTCCTCCAGGATAGTGCTTAATAGATAGATAAATATACAATGTAAAACCAACAAAAACGGGTGCAGCAGACATACATACCTCATCACTTCAATGATCAAGTTGGCACTAAATTTCAGTTCGTCAGACAGCCTATGAGAAAGGTCTAGAGCCAATGAAAGCATGTATTTTTTAAAAAGTTAGACCAAAAAAATAGCGGAACTCAGGAACAAACCCTATTGGCTTAGCTGAATATTGGTCAGGCCAAAGCCTGACTGGCTTGACCGCTTCCGACGGCCTTGTGTTGTGTGACCTTCTCTAAATCCAAATTGCATTTTTGCTAGGATGTTGTATTTAGCTAAGAATTTGATCAGTCTCTTGTATACAATTTTTTTCAAATACTTTACTTAAAGTTGGTAACACGAAGATTAGTCGGTAATTGGATAGAAAAATAAATGCTGCCTGATTTGAATACTGGACAAACCCTGGCTCTCTTCCGGTAATCTCAGGGAATACATCTTGTTCTATTGATTCATTCATAAGTCTTGTAAGTGGAGTTGCTATATCAACTGATATTAGTTTTTATATTTTTACTGGAATTAAAGTGATAGCTGCATTTTTATTTTTTAACTTTTTCAAATGTGGCTGAGGTTTCGTTCGGCAGAACTGGTTCAAAAAGAATGCATTTGGTGTGGGTTGTGGCATACAGTGTTGGTAGTGACTGTCTAAGTATGGAATGGCTGCTGTAGTGTTGCTTCCTATTTTTGAAAAGAAACTGTTTAATAAATTAGCCATATCTTTGGGGTCGTTGTAGGAAATTCCGTTCTGTGATAGCGAAGACACGAGATTTACCTTTCTTGGTGTTAACTAAAACCTTTAAAGTATGATACAGTTCTCTAGGATTAGATTTTTGTTCGTTGGTTTTAGAACAATAATGTTTCGCTTTTACGGTTTTTACGAGTGAATTTAGTTTGTTACAATAACTTTTACATACAGTATTTGTCCATTGATAATATCATTCTTCCATAATTTATAGAGAGAATGTTTACGGTTTATGCTTACAATGAGGGCTGCAGTGATCCACTGGTTGTTATAGATTTTTTACACGAGTTTCGACTTTAATGGATATATTTAATACTAATTTTCCTATTTATTCGTTTTCTTTTTGTTTTTCTCTTCTACTCCAGCTGGAGAGAGTTTCTTACTTCTGGGGTTAAACCTTAACCCGAAGGAATTTTTAGGTACAGCCTAGTACCAGGCGTAGGATAGAGGTGCTGTATTGTAATATCTCCCCTACAATTTCTCCAGATGTTATACTTATGGGCAGTTGGTCCAGGAACTCCACTGTGGATTTCTTTACTGCCCCTGTCGTTCCCACCACTATCGGGATGATCTCAGGTTCTACATTCCCCATACTCCGTATTTCATGTTTGAGTCTGGTATTTTAAGACCTTTTCCCTCTCATAGTTAGCCACATTCCAGTCCGCTGGGACTCTATTTCAACCAAGAGGCATTTGTTACCCTCCTTCTCTCACACTACTATGTCTGGCCTGCATCTTGATACTCTGATGTCAGTTGGTATCGTATATGACTCAGTCTCTGGACTCTTTGAGCATAGTATGCACATCTCAGTTTCATTTTTACCCTCAATATTTCTTTTGAGCCAGTTTGTCCGTAGTGCCTGGTCTTGTGCTGACACCACCAGCCGTTCGTCTTCTGGTCTCAGTGACCCTCTTACCAGGAACTCCACGGTTTTATCCCTCTCTATGTATGCTCTGTTTAGCACCTCCTCTTTGTATACTTTGCTGAATTTGTACTCTTCCCAGTTCTCCTTTTCTTCTGATCTTTTCCTGTTATACCTTCTTTTTATGGTGCTTATCTTTTCCATGAGAGGTTTATTTGCAATGTCTTCAAGCTGTTCAGGTCCTATGCCGGTGTCTACTAGATAGTTATTTGCCTTCTTTGAAAGTGACGTTGTTCGAGGCTTTTCATATTCATGGTCTCTTACAAATTTGATTAGCCTTCCTTCTCCTTCCTTTATGTACTGCGCTAATCCTATTGTTGTGGCCTTGTGCACTTGGTCTATTAGCGCAAGCCCTAATCCACCGACCCTCCTTGGCAGGTATAGCCTTGGTGTGCATTGGTTTTATATATGATCTTATGCGCATGGAGCATTTTTCTGGTGATTGTATCCAGTTTGTTGATTTCTAGCTGGGTCCAATTGATTATGCCAAAACTGTATGACAGTACTGCCAATGAGTTTATGGATAAGATCTTATTTTTAGTGTTTTGGTGGAATTTTAGGATTAGTTTTATTCTTTTTAAATATTCTTTCCGCAGTCTTTCTTTCATGATGCCATTTTCCATCTTTTCAGATTCTTCCATTCCCAGATATTTATAAGTAGCCTCTTGCCCTAGTTCTTCTATCACGATATTGTCCACCCTGATGTTTTCTGATTCACACCTTTTGCCTTTCTTTAGTGTGACAGTGGCACATTCCTCAAGACCAAATTCCATCTGGATGTCATCTGAGAACTTTTTTACCTCCCTGATCTCTTCTGTTATCTCGCTTTTGTTTGGAGCATACAGTTTTAGGTCATTCATGTAAAACAAGCGAGATATTTTTGGGCTGCTCTTTTCCATTGGTCTCATCACGTAGCCTTTGTTTAGGTTATTTATTAGTTGGCTAAGTCGGTTTAGCGCCAGTACGAACAAATGAGGGGATAATGAATCACCCTGGTAGATCCCTCTTTTGATTCTCACATTGTTCACCTCTAAAGTTCCCTTGCTGTGATGGAGGGTTAGGCCCGTTTCCCACTGTGTCATAACTGTTTCTAAGAAGACCCTGATGGTGGGGTGGATGTTGTATAGTCTCATCACTTCCTTCACCCATGAGTGGGGTACACTGTCATACGCCTTTTTGTAGTCAATCCACACCATGCTTAAGTTTCTCTGTTTCTTTCTGCTGTTCTCCAATATAGCCCTGTTGATTAACAGTTGGTCTTTTATCCCATACATTTTTCTGCTACATCCTTTTTGTTCTGCAGAAGAAAACATTATAATGTTGTTTTCTTCTGCATGGCTGTAGATCCTGTCTGCTATGATTCCTGTTAGTATTTTGTAGGTTGTTGGCAAGCATGTTATTGGTCTATATTTGCTTGGGTTCTGAGTTTCATGTGACTTTGGTAGTAATGTTGTTTTTCCTTTCGTCAACCATTCTGGTGCTTCTTCTTCTGCTGTTAGTATCTTGTTGAAGCACCTTGTTAGTTTTCCACTTAGTGATATTAACTTTTTTAACCAGAAGTTCTTAAACATGTCTGGGCCTGGTGCTTTCCAGTTACTGCTTTTTTATTTTCTCTTCAACTTCTTTCATGGTTATTCTGTCCATGTTCATCTCTGAGATGTTTCTCACCTTTTCGCTGTTGTAAAGGCTCCCAATCCATTCTGCACCATCATTATGGTTGACTTTATTTTCATAGATGTTCTTCCAGAAATGCTCCACTTGTTCTTTTTCAGGCGGTCTTTCTACCTTTATCTGGGCATTCTTTAATTCTCTAAATAGTTTAGTTGGGTTATCTACAAATCTACAGAAGCTAAGGCTAACAAAGACCTAAGATCCACTCTAAGGTTAGCCCGAGAGAAAGGAAAGAGTAGGGGGTTAAGAGAAGAGAATACGGGGTTAAGTAAGGAGGAACACCTATCACTCGTGGGTTAACATTCATTCAGAAAAAGAGAAAAAAGACTCACCATCATCATCCGCCGGCCACTGCCGACAAGTCAGAAAAATAGTCGGAGAAAATAGGAGAGGGGTGAAAGATGAAAAGAAGTAAAATAAGAACGCTTACAAACCATGCAAACACATTCTTAAACTGTCATACCATGCAAACTACAAACATGCAAGAAAAGAGAGTTACAGATATGCAAAGTAAGGAGAGGATAAGAAAAAAGAAAAGTAGGTAAAGTTAAACAAAAAGTGGGTTAGTTTACGCTACGAGCTACATCTACGTTCGTGTTAGTCTAATTTTTTTTTTTTTTTATTGCTGGCATCACACGCTGGCATGTCACAAGCTGGCATTTATCGTCAACAGACTCATCCTCGACCACCACCCCCAGAGCTCTATTGCTAATGTTTTTTTTTATTATTTTAAACAACGTTAATATTTTTTAAATGTCTGTCAAGACGGTTCTTAAACACATTAACGCTGGTAGAGTTCACGACGGGCGCGGAAAGATTATTCCATTTATCAATTACTTTAAACGTAAAGAAGTTTTTAGCGATATTAGTAATGAAACGTCTGCCACGCAATTTAAATCCGTTATTACGAGTATTACTATTATCGAAAGTGAACAATTTGTCAAAATTTACGTTATCGATGTTATTAACGATTTTGAAAACTTCAATAAGCTCCCCCCTTAATCTCCTAGTTTCGAGTGAATACAGGTCTAATTCTTTAATCCTATCTTCATGAGGCTTGTTGCGCAATGACGGAATTAGTTTCGTGGCACGACGCTGAACCCTTTCTAACCTATCAATATCCTCACGCAAGTACGGGCACCAAAACTGAACAGCATATTCTAAATGAGGCCTGACTAGGGACTTGTAAAGGGGCAATATAATATCCTTCGATTTAAATTCGAAATTACGCGCTATGAAGCCTAACATCCTATTAGCTTTTGCGCAAGACTCCAGGCACTGGTTCCTAACCTTTAAATCCTTAGATACGCGTACGCCTAAATCTACTTCCTCGTCAACGCTCGCTAACTCCCTATCATCCATCGTGTACGTGTAATTATTGTTACGAGAACCTACATGCAAAACTTTACATTTGTCTACGTTAAATTGCATCTGCCACTTATCCGTCCACTCCATAATCCTATTTACATTGTCTTGGAGCCTATTTTTATCGTCCTCGTTAACAACTTTACCGCCTATTTTAGTATCGTCGCGAATTTTGACACGTTACTAGTCAATCCTACATCTATGTCGTTAATGTAAATTACGAATAGCAATGGGCCTAACACTGAACCCTGTGGGACACCGCTACCTACATCCAACCACCCCGATTCACTACCATTAACTACCCCCCCTCTGTCTCCTAGCACGAAGCCATTCTTCTAACCAGTTAGCTACCTGACCGCGTATACCGTGCGCTTTGACCTTCGCAATTAGTCTCCTATGCGGAACTGTATCGAACGCCTTTTTAAAATCTAAATAAATAACGTCAGCCGCTCTATGCCTATCGTATTCGCGCACTATTTCGTTATAAAATTCTAACAAATTAGTTAAACAAGACCTATGGCGTCGAAACCCATGCTGACTACTATTAATGAAATCTCTACTTTCTAAGTGATCGATGATACGATCCCTAACTACGGATTCCAAAAGTTTACCGACAATTGACGTTAAGCTAATGGGCCTATAATTGCTAGCTACTGCGCGGTCGCCTTTTTTAAAAATAGGCGTGACGTTAGCTAATTTGAAGTCTTCAGGAATAATCCCCGTTTCGAGTGACTGATTAAAAATCTTCGTTAAGGGGCCTACGATAACGTCTTTCAAATCTTTCAAATGTCTGGGATAAAAAGCGTCAGGGCCTGGAGCCTTGCTAACTTTTAGCCTATCGATATAATGCGCAATCTCACCCTCGTAAACATTTATTTCATCCAAAATAGTCTCGCTACTAAATGGAAAGATATCGTCCACGTCGGGGACATTATTTATGTCTTCTACGGTAAAAACTGTCATAAAAAAGTTATTGAAACCCGCCATCGCCTGAGCGTCAGAAGTCAAAGCGCCATTAAGATCCACTAGAGGGCCTATGTTATCTTTTATCGACTTACGATTATTAACGTATTCAAAAAAACTTTTTTGGATTATGTTTACTATCCGCAGCTATAAGTATCTCTAAATTACGCTTGGCATTCCTAACTGATCTTTTAACCTGACGTCTAAGCTCGATATATCTATTAAAGTTAGCTGCCGTGCCATTTTGTTTCTTTTCTTTGTCCAATCGTATATATCTTGCCAATCTTTTTGCTCTTCCTGACGGCTCTAGTTTTCTTCCTGGCAATGCTTTGTATGATCTTTTTTCATTGTCCAGTTTTTCTCTTTGGATTAGTACATTTACCTTCCTCCTTCCCAGTTCAGATCTTATTTCCCCCCTCACATTGGTAGTTAGAATTGAGATCTCTTTCCTGAGGTTACTCACTCTGCTCTCTCGTCTTTGCTGCCACCTTGGCTTCCTTTCATTTCCACTCATTCCCTGGTTTTGCCCCTGGTTGTTATGCTTGCGTATGTTTATCCCTGCCATCTCCTTTATACTGACTGCTGTTGCGTAATATAACCTGCTCATCTCTGTAATGTTACTTTCCTGGGGTGTTATTGCCGGCAGTACTTTGTTTGCTTGTCGTATATATTTTCTGATCTTGTAGGTGTTTTTTAGCTTGGGCAGTGGTCTTCTGTGGTTCAATCCCCGCTGTATGTCTTCTTCTCTGTGGATCAGGATCCTCCTTTTCATTTCCTTCTCTTCCTTACTTTCCTCTTCCATCTCTCTCATACTTTCATTGTCTGACCCTGATGTAGAGTCCCCCTCATCATCGTGCTCCACTTCCTTTGTGCTGTCTCTGGTAGTTGTTTTTTTCACAGCAGTTGGGATTATCACCTTCGTTTTCTATTGGTGTTTCTTCATGTAATGATGTTTCCACTTGGCTTTCTGGTGTTTTGACAGGCTTGTTTTTCCTGGCTTGTTCCTTTCCTCTACCTGCTGTCCCTTTGCTTGTTCTTAGTTCTTCTAGAATCTAGAGTGTCAGCAGTTATTGCCAGTTGTACAATACCTAATTGCCTTTCTTTGTACTTTTTATGCCTCATCGTATGTTGGTAGCGTGGCTCTTTGTTTTCTCTCATGATCAGTTTTCCTTTCCGCGATTGTTTTTAGGATATGATGTTTTTGCCTGATCACTTTTTTACGGTCCACCATATGGTATGTGTACCTTTTCTGGAACCTGTATACCATGTAGTCATTCTCATCGAACTCCTTCCTTTCGATTGCTCATTTTAGGAGTTCGCTCTTAGTCTCTTTTTCTGGGATTATCTGTCCTATATACAAGCTTTCTAACAGATATAGATTTCTCTCCAGCGTCCATGTCCACTCGCTTGTTGTGTTCTCATTTTCCTCTTGGACATAGCCTTCTTCCTCTTTTCTTTGTCTTTTTTATTTCTTCTGCTGTGATATCTGATTCCCCTAGTTTGGTGTTTGCGCTTATGCTGTGGAATCTACGTACAGTCTGGGTTTTTTCTAGCTTCTCCCTATCGATGACTCCTCTCTTTTCAAGCATTTCTCTGCACCTTTTGCTGGTTCCATTTTTTGGGAACTGCTCACTCGTGGCATAGGTAGTGCACCACAGTATCTCTCTAGCTTTTCCTCCACAGACCATTGTGTCCTGGTACCCCATCTGGGGTTGTAGGTGAAATAAGTCCGTTTCTTTTTGTTTGTGTGAAATGGGGGCTTCCTGGGGTAGCCCTGGCATATCACTTTGTGGAGGTTGCCCCTCTTTTTGTGTAACCCATCCACACCGGGGTGCATTAGTGCGGACTTGGGCCTCTTTTCCAGGGCTGGTATTGCTCGGGGGTTTAAGGCCATTCCCCTTTTTGCCGATCTCCTGATAACGGTCACATGGTACTCGGATTTCGACACCTGTGCGACCGGGCGAAGTGGCTCTGGTTGGTTCAACATTACCCCTATTCAGCCCGTTGGCTTTCCTTCTTAAGTTGTAGTTATTCTTGTATTCGAGGCTTCCCTTCTGGTTTCCTAGATACTGGAATAAGCCCTCAGCAGTGTATTGGAGAATGTTTGAAATGTTGTTTCTATTTCGTAGTTACTTTCAACCAGTCAAAACTTGATATTGCTCTGATAAATTTCACTATATTATTATAGTTGTCGGATCTACAGTCAATTTTTATTTTTTCCTCTGTTTGTAAATGGTTAATTAGTGTATGTGGGTAGTTGGTCCTTAATATGTAATACAGTCAAGGGAAGACAGCATCCAAATTTGGTCTAATAAAGTAGAGTTTTCTATGGTATTATGTAGCCTTTCTGGCATAATAATAGTTACATTAAACCCATTTGCAGTGACGAGATTGTAGAAGAAATTAGCATTACTGTTAGAATTTATTTCAGCAAGATCGGTATTTAAATCGCTGGCAGTAATGCAGTTATTGGTGATGTGATTAGAAGTTAAAGTTTTATTTTTGCTTGCAAAAAATGTTGGCAAGCTAACGCTTGGTGGTCGGTAGATGCCTAATATTGAATAGATGTTGTTCAAACACAATTCAACTACTAGAGTTTCAGCATGATTATTTAAGGCGCTCTGGACCACAATCTGCCAAGCGCCAGTGGGGTCAGAAATGAGTTATTTATACCACGATATTCCCCAACCCTTCCTCTCTCCCGTGGGTGAGTCAGGGAACAGACTGTGGACGTGTACGTATGGTCGAAATCAATCAAATATCATTATTGGTTCAAAAGTTATGGCATTTTGCAAGTTGACAAACTTTAACTGTATTTTTCTTTGTTTTTTTTAATTTTGGCGCTTGTCAGCTTCTGGTCCGGATCGCCTCATTTATACCTGTTAATTGTTCAGAACTTTTACTTTTATAATTAGTGTATATAGAAATGGTTACTCCGCCGCCTGTTATTATTTCTACATATATGGTGGCTCGTGTATCCCGTATCGTCTATCCCTTCACTTCGCTTATATTGGGAAATAGTGTCACCCACTGAACTGCAGACATTGACCAAATTTCACATGTACCCCAGAACTTTTACAAATAGTTATTAATCCTCAATTTTAAATATTAATTCCTCTTTTCAACAATTACTTTCAAAAAAGAAATTTTAGTGTATGTAATTTAACGCAATTATTTTGTTTTATGGACGGAGTTTGATGAAAATAACCAAAGTTATAAGTCGATAGATTGGATGCGACACTAAATGCAAAAATAAAACGACCATTTTGAAAACAGAAATTATTTTTATTTTCATTTCATAAATAATTTTAAAATGACAAAATAATGAGGATAAAATAATATTTAGAAACATCGAAGGGGATGTGGAAGATTAGTTATTATTATTATTTTTGTTATAATTATTATTATTAGTTTCGTTCATATATCATGAACATCTTCAGAGTCGCATTGTTTACGTTCGCCTTGAGCGAAACGTAGAGGTAAGGCTGTGGTCTTTTATGAGAAGATTTCAGCCTATATGCAGTAAATATAGTTTTTCTCCAAGATAATTACTAACATTGACTCTAACAGAAAGTTGACGAGCACCAAGGTATAAGTTGTCGCACCTTGTTACTGTACTTACCTTTGAACAAACCAACCCATTCCGCTATCCGTGATCACCGCGAAACTGTAATCATGCACTGACCTTGGGAAGATTCTCAGTTATTAATTTAGCATTAAAATGTGTCAGACTTAAGAATGTTGTAGCCTTGCGCATTTATAAGATACAACCTTCCCTTTTAATGAATATAATTAGGAATATGAACTGGAAATATTCAATTTATATGCCTAATTATATTAGGTAATATTTCCTTAAGTTAATTTATTTATTTTGTATTACATTCATGTAAGAATTTTAAGTTTTATGGATGAGACTCGTTTTGCTGTGATGTGTTTTGCGTACGTTTTATTGCTTTTGTCCTCTAATTTTATCCACTAAAAATGGACATTTTTTTCCGAAACGTTTAGTCATTAAACAAGACTGGTTCAAGTGTTAATCATCTTATCTCTCTCTCTCTCTCTCTCTCTCTCTCTCTCATATATATATATATATATACACACCTTACCTCCCTTACAACCTTACAAAGGTTCCGCGCGATGATTCCTCATTTCACGAAGGTCAAGTTTGTCGCACTTCCTCTCTAGTTGGCCTGGTGAAGTAGTGAATTCGTTTCTTGTGCTCTCCACCTCACATAGTCAGGTACGCCCGGCTCATCGGGGATTGTTCTGAGCCATGCGTCTAATCTTCTTTTGAAGATTTCCACTAGGGTGGTTAAAAAAAAACAAATGTTTGAAATTTATAGGTGATGGCATTTTTTCCCATTATATAAGACAATAGAAGTTCTTTGATACCATTTTTGTCAAAAACAAAATTTGTTTAGGGGTTCCTCATCAAGGTTAAATTTCTCGGATTTCAGGAAACCAGTTTTTCTTCAATTTAGAGCAATTTAGGGAAATTTAATGATTCGCAATAATGATAGCACTGCAATTTACTAATATAACATTCATTTGTTCCCAAATTTAATTGTATAATTTAATTTTAATAATAAGGCACTTATTTCTTGATTTGTATATCATTTAATAAACATTTGAATCATGGTGGTGTCGCATGCTTTCTTCTGTATTCCATTATTCTTGTTTTTTATATTTTGTGGGCGACCACAAGGCCATTTTCTATAACAAAACGTAACTAAAAACATTGTTCTTATTGTACAGATGACGATTATATGCATGTTTCATATAATTGAATGTAGGGCCATGTCAAACCCACTACATTTCAAGACGTATTTTTTTCAGTCAATGATTTCTTAAATTCTGTATAGTCTGTCTAGCGTAAGGTTGTTACCTCAATTACAATTAATTTTCTGTTGCAGATTGATTTTGTTTGTTGAAATATTCTAGTAATGGTATAAAAGTGATTGCGAAATGAACCAGAACAAAAAGGACAAGGTTTCGCTGATAGGACAGCCGACACACTCTATCTGCGGCTCGAAATTGCCAACTGCCCGAGAAGTTCTTAGTTATTTCTTTTACGTTAACGAAAAATGCTGTAATAGGCGAGAAGCGGTCAAAATAACTGTTGACAATGTTCTTACATTCTGGGCGATGGCTAGAATTAAGACACTGTGGCCATGCAACTGCATCAAGAAGCTGGAAGCTTTGTGCAGTGAGTGGAATGCGCTAAACAGAAACAGGAAAAGGGAATCTGACCCTGGAGAAAAGAGAAAGCTGTTTACGGACAAACTTGATCGACTTTGGGACATCGGAGCAGATGATGCGATCGAAGAAATCAAATGCAACAGATTCCTAAATGAATACGATAAAGACGAAGATATCAGGTTTTATATAGATCAACGCTCAGAAAGACTTGGTACAATGTCTGGGAATGACAAAGTGTTTAGCACAAAGAGAAAACAACAAGCAGAAAGGTTAAGACGAGAAGAAAATAAGATAGCCTGACACTCCAAAGATGCGAGCCTTCATTCTGTAGCTTCCACTTCAAAGGAACAGCATTATGCTGAAGCTTTCTCTGAGAACTCGGATGACTTTGAGAGTAATGATAATTCTGAAAGGATCAATGGTTCGGATAGTCAATTCGTTGCACCCACAAAACGATGTATTGAAGACAGTTTCTGTCAGTCTTAAGCCTCGTAAACTTTTGAGATGTACTCCCATTAGTGAGATGGCCGATCGATTCCGCCTGTCCAACAATCAGGTTTGTTTACCGGTTGATCTACTTTCGTATAACATAGTATATCAGTACAATTAATTTACACGAGTTGGCTTTGTTTGTACAATTACTTCTCTTAAAAATGTTGTGTATCTTATTTTTATTAGGTTGCTGGAGTTGTCATGCAGCGTTGCGATCAGCAGTTCTACCGGTGGGTCTTGACCAATGTAACATCTCCAAGGCAACTACAGTGAGACAAAGAGCATTACATCGACGTGAAGTGGCACAAGATGTTAAGAGTAAATTTGTCCCTCCAAAATATGTTGTATTACACTGGGATGGAAAGATGATGAAGGTATAGAAATAGATGTACAATGAACACTTAGTTATACAATGCTTATATTTCTAGACGCTGCGCTTTAAAATTTTGAATGTTTTACAAATCCGTGATCATTATTACCTAATGTTTTTTTGTATACAGGATTCCTTTGGGATACAGGAGCACAGACAAGCAATCCTTATCTCAGGCAGTCCAGACCATGTAAATGGAAAACTTCTTTCAATAAATAGACTTCAGGATGGGACTGGCAAATCGCAGGCACGTGCAACCATGGATGCTCTAGAAGACTGGAATAATGGAATATAGAGGAACGTGTCGTTGAACTTTGCTACGACACAACTGCTAGTAACACAGGAAGAATTGAGGGAGCAGTAGTCAGGCTTCAAAGCATGTTGGGAAGAAGGCTACTTCATCTAGAATGTCGCCATCATGTTTTAGAATTGGTAGTAGGGTCAGTATCGGCTAAACTATTTGGAAAAACAAGTGGTCCATCTGAACCAAGATTTCTCGAATTACAAGACAGGTAAGATATCTTGCTACAGTATGTTTTAGAAAATACTCAATATGAAAAAATTATAATTTAAACCACAGATAGTTTAATACAAAAAAATATGTACTTATGCTTGAACAAAGATAATTTATACGGCAATGTCCGTTGGTCCATCTTCCATCTGTGCAGATGGCTAGACATAGATCTAGAAACCTTCAAGATACTTCTTATCAACGACACATGGTTAAAACAGATGCGGAATCAGGTGATCTGCAATCTTCAAACGTTGGTCCAGAAGAAAGAGTGCAGTCACTTTATCCGTGACGATTATCGCGAGGTGGCAGAGCTAACACTCACTGTGCTTGGAGCTCGTGAGCCTCACGAAGTGAAGTTCCGTCGTCCAGGTGCATATCATCACGCTCGTTGGATGGCCAAGTTTTGTAAAAACATGTAGAATAGTATAAATGATAAATATATAAATTCTCTGACAAATATTACAAATTATTAGAAAAATTATAGACAAATATAGTATATAGATACTTTAAATCATTGACTTTTCCCATTATTAAAACATTGGCATAGAATGTAATAAAAAAATGAATGAATTTTTCCATTTTAGGTGATTTACAACACGAAGATGTACCTGTTTCGGGAACATTACGATGAACACACCTTACTGACGTTGCAAAGAATGGTACAGTTTACCGCCGTACTGTACGTCCGAGCCTGGCTCTCAGCGCCAGTTGCTGCTGATGCTCCTGTCAACGACTTCTGCCTCTACCGAGATTTGATCCGCTACAAGATGGTGGATAAGGAAGTAGCTGAGAGTGCTCTAGGTGTTCTCCGACAGCACACTTCTTACATGAGGCCAGAAAAGGTAGTGTTTGCTCTTTGCAGCGATTGTGTGACCAGCAAACAGAAACAAGATATGGCACAAAAGCTGGCCTCACGACCAGTGTCGGAAGAAAATGAAGAAAGCCTAGTCCTCCTAGACAATGACACAGCTGATAGACATGCTAGACGAAAGATCGTGGTTTGTTTTCCAGCTCTTGAATGCTACTTCACCCTCGTGGATGAGCAAACCGGTAGAGGAATGGATTGA
Organism: Bathynomus jamesi; assembly: GCA_023014485.1. Classification (NCBI taxonomy): domain Eukaryota; kingdom Metazoa; phylum Arthropoda; class Malacostraca; order Isopoda; family Cirolanidae; genus Bathynomus; species Bathynomus jamesi. Next base: position 154,433 of record JAJOZX010003689.1, read on the forward strand.
TGATCAGGACTTCAATACTTTTTATAACTTTGTCAAATGTCTTAAGTCACCAATGGTGTGGCCAAGCGAGGCATTGCCATGATCCAGGACTTCGCAAAAACGATAACCAGAAATGAAGAACAATTGCAATGGCTTCTACAAGCAGTTGAAAAGCATCGAAACACCATACCCAACTTCACTAAATCCACATTGAACATTCTACGTTAGACACACCATGCAGAACTAAAGAAACAGACCATAATTAGTGCCAAAATGTGATTCAAATAAATGTCTGGTAACACTGATTCATTTATCTTTTGTACAAAAATATCAGCAAATGTTCTTAATTGCATTTTTATATAAAGAATACATAAAATCAAGTAAACTTCAATAGAAATATAATAATTAGGTTCATAATTAAGGCAAAATTTAACTTCTTTAAATGCAAGAAATTCAACCTCAATGAGGAACCACTAAACAAAATTTTATTTTGATAAAAATGGTATCAATGAACTTCTATTGACTTATATAATGGGAAAAAATACCATCACCTATAAATTTGAAAACTTTTTTTTTTCAACCACCCTAATGTCCACTGCAACTGCCTTCGTGTTTCTTAGGTCTTTGGGCAGCTGATTAAACAGTTTTGGTCCTCTCACAACAAAACTATTTTCTTTCAGGGTTAAGGATGTTCCCTATCTAGCCTTTAATTTGGAAACACGACACAATCTACCTTTTCTACTTTCTACCGTTGTTTGGGGAGTTATAGGGTTCAGAGTAAAATTAGGGACTAGTTTCTCTATTATTTTCCAAGTGTAAATAATGGTGTGTGTCTCTTCTCCTTTCCAGTGAATATAGGTCTAGTTCGCGTAACCTTTCCCAGTAATGTAGTTCTTTGCACCCCTTGATCTTGGCTGTGAAGCATCTCTGAATCCCTTCCAGCTATCTAATCTCTTCTTTTTTATATGGGCATGTTAGGACCGAGCAGTATTCCAATTTGGGTATGATCAGTGTTTTTAGTAGAGGAATCATTACATTCCTTCCCTTCGTTTAAAGGTTCTCAAGATCTGCCCCGTTATTCGCTTTGCTCTGTTTACTGCTATCTTATTTTGTGTTTCAAATTTCGCATCATCTGTCATTACAACCCCTGAATCTTTTGCTCTAGAATTTCTCTGAATTTCCTGTCCATTTGGGGTATAATATTCCATGGATTTTACGTAGGTCTTCTCTTTTTTCTTACCGTAACAGCTGAAATTTCTCGGTGTTAAACTTCATATTGTTGTCTTCCGTCCGCTTGTAAATTCTGTTTATGTTGGTTTGTAGAGATCCTACATCTTCTGGGTTTCTTATTTTTCGACTGATCTTTGTGTCATCGACAAAGGATGTTGCTGTGCTGTCTCTGGTAACGTCCTCATCTATGTCAGTTAGCATGATTATGAAGAGTAGTAGAGCTAATACTGTTCCTTGTTGTATTGAGCTGAGGACCTCTGATTCTGATGAAGATACTCCTTGCACTGTAACGACTTTCCCCCGCTCACTATGGAAATTATACATCCATTTCCCTACGTTTCCTGTTATTCCCATATATTTCAGTTTATGTATTATGATTCCATGGTCACACTTGTCGAACGCTTTGGCAAAGTCTGTGTATAGTACATCATAGTTTTCATTGCTTTCAAGTGCATCAATAATGTTGTTGTAGTGTTCCATTAGTTGTGATAGGCATGATCTGCCTGACCGAAACACATATTGGTTATCATTGAATTTTTTCTGAGTTTTCAAAAAGTCATAGATTTTCTGTCTAACTATTCTTTCACATATTTTAGTGAGATAAGATGTAAGCGACACTGGCCTATAGTTTTTGGCCTCGGATCGATCTCCTCCTTTATATATTGGGACTATGTTCGCGCTCTTCAGGATGCCCTGTATTTCTCCCGTGTCTAGTGATCGTCTCCATATCCAATATAGTGGATCAGCGATTGCATTCTTGCAGTTTTTGATCAGTGTAGCATTCCATTTATCTGGTCCTGCCGCTGAGTGTGTTTTTAATTTCCCTATGGCTTGTGTAATATCATCCGTCGTAAAATCGAAGTCCGTTATACTTTCCCCTTGTAGTTCTTCAAAGAACACGTTTCTATCGCATATCAATTTGTCAGTTTTTGGGATGCTGAAAGATGATTCATACTGAGCTCTTAATATTTCAGATACTTCTGTTAGATCATCAGATAAAGTATTGTTCTCCTTTTTTAAAGATCCGATAGTCGCATGGTTTTTCGACTTTCTTTTTGCGAAATTATAGAAGTACTTTGAGTTAGCCTTTATCGCCGTCGTCTTCTTCTTTTTCTGTATGGTTCTCAATTAGTTCCTCTATGACGTCATCGATACTTTGCAGTTTATCATTTAATATTTTTCTGATATTATCTTTAGAGTTACTTAATTTTGCAGTCACTCTTTTTCTCTTTCGGAACAATGACCTCTTTTGTCTCTCAAACCTGCTTCTCTTTCCTCTTTGTTGTATTTTTGGGACATGTTTTTCCACAATTTCTAACGTCGTCTTCTCTAAAGACATTAGCATCTCCTCCGTTGTCTTGGCCTCGAAAATGGTTTTCCAATCTATTACTTCATGCGGGATGTAACATCTTCCCAGTTTATAGCTTTGGAGTGAAAATTTAAAATTTAGAATTTGCTTCTTTCTGTTGTGCGTGTTCTTTCCTTTCCTGTTGCCTTTATATTAGTTGTTATTTCGATGATGTTGTGGTCCGATATCATAGTTGGGGATATTTCTACATTATCAATTAAGTTGCTGTTGTTTGTGAATACAAAATCTAGGCAGTTGTTTTTCTTGTATTTTCTGTTATTTCTTGCGTTAACATAAATTCATCAGCTAGAGCTAGCAGCATTTTTACCTGCTCCTGGTCTTCTCGTGTGCCCCCCTTGTCCTGGTGTATACATACATTTTTTCCTATCCTTTTATATTTCATGAATGGGAAATTTAGGTCTGGTTTTAGTTTATAAATAAACAAAGATTCCATAATTTTGAGCTTAAGGTCAGAGCTTCCGGCAGCAAGTATGGCGAAATAAGACTGTGAAATTGGGTGGTTATTGTTGTGCGAGTGATTACGTATGAGAGAATTAGGTGGTTTGCCAAGAGGTAAATTTGTACGGACCGATTTACCGAGATGTTCGTAAATACGGGATTTTAAATGTCTTTTAGTTTTACCTGTATGGGGTCATATATAAGTAAAACTAAAAGACATTTAAAATCCCGTATTTACGAACATCTCGGTAAATCGGTCCGTACAAATTTACCTCTTGGCAAACCACCTAATTCTCTCATACGTAATCACTCGCACAACAATAACCACCCAATTTCACAGTCTTATTTCGCCATACTTGCTGCCGGAAGCTCTGACCTTAAGCTCAAAATTATGGAATCTTTGTTTATTTATAAACTAAAACCAGACCTAAATGCTGACGAATCATCGGTAGATTTGCTATGTTTTGGTTAAGGTACTAGTTTATTTTATTTTATTTACCTTTCAGTTTTAATGCTTTTATATTTTTCCTAGCTACTTTTTATAATTTTAACTTTTTAACTTCACATTTATTTACCTTTTAGTTTTAATGTTTTACATTTTCTTAGCTACTTTTTATAATTTTTAACTTTATTTTAAATTGTTATTAAGCAATTTGTATTTTGTATGTGATTTGGCATTTTATTGTTTTAGCCCTGAAGATGGAATTAGTGCATTCCGAAACGTTGGTACTATTAAACCTTGAAGAATGTTTATTTTTTCTCTGGTGCTCCTGTTTATTATTAAACTGCGTTTTCCACGCCATCAATCAATAGCCGATATATATATATATATATATATATATATATATATATATATATATATATATATATAGATATAACCCCCTTTCTATGGCCTTGGTTGGTTCGAAGTCGACGGGGGTTCTGGTTACGAGGCAGCAACGGATTTGTTACTCGCAGTAGTTTCGTCTATACTACTCTCCAAGTTCTTCTATAGTGGTTCGGACGATTCTGGGAAAAGTTACTAAATTATCTGACGGTTCCCGATTCTTATAACGTATCGGGAAATTATTTTTCTCTATTTAAGACTAAATTCTCTCTAAGTTCCTCGATTCTTTTTATAACGTATCGGGAAATTATTTCGCTCTACTTTATTGACTTAGTTCTCTGAAGAGAGTACGGCTCGAAGGAGAAGATAAAGACTTTTTCTTACTGTAATTTACTGCTAAAATGTACAGGTAATGCTCAGCCTTTGAGTTCAATTCTAAATTTACAGGGGGAGAGGTTCGACCTCTTTCGACCATGGCTCAAGCCGGAATTTAAAAGGGAGGAGGCCCTCGGCCTCCTCGAGGAGGGTTCTGACTCCTCGCTGAAGGGCTGCTAAGACAGTAGTAATTCAATTTACAATATAAGAATTAAATAAGTCTAAATTTTGGGGGGGGTGCAGTTGAAGGTTAAGTTCCCCCCTTTAACTGGAGATCTAAACACTTCTTGGATGTTAAGCATAATTTAAACACATATATATTTTGAAAGATTCGAAAATAAAACGAAAAAATAAATAACAAAAAATAATGGTGCTCTTCCAATATGTGCTCTACCGCGAAACTGTGATCTACCATATTCCAATACGTGCTCTACCGTGAAACTAGCCTTATAAGGCTAACTAACGAAAATATCATGACTTAACCTAACCAATCGTTAGGTCAACTATACGCCCTTGACGATTGGTTAGGTTAAGTCGTGATATTTTCGTTAGTTAGCCTTATAAGGCTAACTAACGTACCTGCTGCTAATCCGAATAATCTAAGGTAGATCACGTATTGGAATGGAAATTTTAAGGTAGAGCACATATTGGAAGAGCACCAAAATAATAATAATATCGCCGAATATATATTCCTAAGTGGCGACATAATGTCGGAGTAGTACATTGAGTACGATCCTAAGTACATCACTGAGTACTAGGGTGGAGTGAAAAAAATTTTTTTTGAATTTCAAAATGCTTGGGGTCGGGAAAGTTCCGTATTTATGTGAAATGTACTGTGTGAAATTTTTGTAATCGTACAGCTATAATTAAATTGTGCACACTGAACTCAAAGTTTTTAAAAATTGGCAAAATTACTAAAATCTCGTCAGTTTTTTAAATTAAATTACAAAATTACAAAAATTTCACACAGTACGTGTCAAAAAAAACTGAAAATAAAAATGGCGAAATTTAGTAATTTTGCCAATTTTTAAAAACTTTGAGTTCAGTGTGCACAATTTAATTATAGCTGTACGATTACAAAGATTTCACACAGTACGTTTCACATAAATACTCAACTTTCCCGACCCCAAGCATTTTGAAATTAAAAAAATATATTTTTCACTCCACTCTAATATATATATATATATATATATATATATATATATATATATATATAATATATATAACGTAAAGAACGACGCTTGTATAGGAGAATATTCCGCGCAAGATGAGGAGGAAGAACGAAACAAATGAAAAAATGAGGTAACCACCCGGGAATCGAACCCGGGATCTTCCGATTGCCGGTCAGATATGATAACCATTACACGATGGGCCTCACTAGATCAAATGTCGTAATTCTCCTACATACGCGCAGAAACCAATGCCCCAAGGGGGCACCTTCCGCATGCCGTACATTATATACATTTTAACTGCAAACACGCAGTATAATTAACCTAAAGAACGACGTTTGTATAGGAGAATATTCCGCGCAAGATGAGGAGGAAGAACGAAACAAATGAAAAAATGAGGTAACCACCCGGGACCGGCAATCGGAAGATCCCGGGTTCGATTCCCGGGTGGTTACATTTTTTCATTTGTTTCGTTCTTCCTCCTCATCTTGCGCGGAATATTCTCCTATACAAGCGTCGTTCTTTACGTTAATTATACTGCGTGTTTGCAGTTAAAATGTGTATGTATATATATATCGGGTGGCCACAAAAAACTTTACTTAATTGAAAGTTTAATAACTGCAACAATTCAAAACTTATGCGATTGAGATTTTGCACACATTAACAGATGCATATAATCTATAATTGCTAGAATTTTCAAATATGTAGGTTCTATAGTTTTGTTACAGTGAACAATTTAAAAGCATATGTCTAAAAATAGCATGCCTGTGGCATCTGACACATACGTGCGCTAGCGTAGGCTAAACCTAATGTAGCGTAGTATGATACGCGCGCTGGCGTAGGCTAAACCTAATGTGAATTTGCTTTCTTTTATTTTCCGCTAAAACCCCGCCAGCATGACGTTAAGTAAAAGTGATAAAGCCATCATAGAAGCATGTGTCAAGGAAAAAGGTTGGAATGGAAATAGGATTGTCCGAGAATTCCCCGCAAAGAACTGGACTCGTCAAAGTGTTTATAACTTAATAAGAAAGATAAAGGATACTGGATCAACAGCTAGAAAACCCGGCAGCGGCAGGCCCAAAAGTGTTTCAACAGAAGAAAATAAGGCTGCCGTGGAGGAACTGATTCAATCCCAGGAGAATACACCAGGAACTCATCGCTCCCAGAGACAGATTGCGTAAGACCTTGGGATTTCTCGCTCCTCTGTACAAGGGATTGTAAAACGTTTGAAATTAAAGGCCTACAAGAGAATTCGAGTTTCTCGGCGTGATCAGAATGTAAGACAGCGTAGAAAGACCCGCTGTAAATCCCTATATGAACGCTACTCAGCTGAAGACGTGCAAAAAGTTGTGTTTACAGACGAAAAGGATTTCGCGTTGGAGGTGGCCAAAAACAGGCAAAATGACAGGGTTTATGGTTCAAGGAAAAAGGACATTCCTCCCTCCAGGCTTTATCATGAAACCTCACGATTCAGCAGAAAAGTAATGGTATCGGCGGGAATTTCATGGAAGGGGAAAACACGAATTCATTTTATTGCCACAAACGAAACTAAAGTTAACTCTGAGCGCTACATCAACCTGTTAGATAATGGGTTACTTCCTGATTGTCGTCAGCTGTATCCTGATGAGGCCTACATTTTCCAGCAAGATGGGGCACCCGGCCATACAAGCCGAGCGACCCAAAATCATCTAGAGCAAGAGACCCCTAATTTCATCAAAAAGGATGAATGGCCGCCTCAGTCTCCCGACTGTAATCCGATGGACTATTCAGTATGGGATTCCCTCATGGTGAAGGTTTACGGCAGCCAGAAAGACAAATTCACCGAAAATGAACTTAAGGAGAAAATCAGTAGAGCATGGGAGGATATCACCTTAGATGAGGTTCGAAAGTGCATCTCCTCGTGGAAGAAGCGATTGAGGGCAGTTTACCAACAGGGAGGTGGTCACATTGATCATTTGTTTAAGTAAATTTTGTTAAGTTCAAATTCATTTCTTCGGCATGCTATTTTTAGACATATGCTTTTAAATTGTTCACTGTAACAAAACTATAGAACCTACATATTTGAAAATTCCAGTAATTATAGATTATAACCATCTGTTAATGTGTGCCAAAGCTCAATCGCATAAGTTTTGAATTGTTGCAGTTATTAAACTTTGAATTAAGTAAATTTTTTTTGTGGCCACCCGATATATATATATATATGTGTGTGTGTGTGTGTGTGTGTGTGTGTGTGTGTGTGTGTGTATATATATATATACATACACTGTATATAAATATATTTATTTATATATATATATAAATATATTTAACGAGGTGTGATCAAAAAGTTCGGTAAATGGTCCAGCAACTAATGAACGCGTGAAACTAGGTGATGTCAGTGTGTATGGCTGATGACGTCACCTTGGCCACTTGCCAGATGCCAACAAACACTACTCAACTACGCACCAGTGCGCCGTACCATTGCTTTGTGTGAGGTCGTTTTTGTGGCGTCTGGCGATTTTGCAGAAAATGTCGAAATTTGAGCAACGTGCAAACATCAAATTTTGTTTTAAACTTGGTAAGACGGCTACAGAAACGCACGAAATGCTTGCAGCTGTCTACGGAGATGAAGTTGTTACAAAAGAGACTGTTTGCAAGTTGTTTGGAAGGTTTTGAGAAGGAAATGAGTTTTTGGAAAATGATGAAAGAAGTGGTCGTCTGTTTAATAAGGTTCATTTTTCCCTGCGATGGGGTTCATCAGGTAGAGTGTGGTCACCCTCCGTGGGAAAAAGGAAAGAAAAAAGTCAGTCGAATAGCGGAGAGATAAGTTTTATTAATACTTTTTCTTTTAAAGATCCTTCGTCGGTAGATTAATTAAGTATATATTCATTTAGTATAAATTTGTTACAAGAACCTGTTTCTGCGTTTCAAGAACATTTTTGCCGGCTTGCGCAGGTGACGACACAATAAGCAGACGGTAGACCTACGTTGTAATTTATAAATTTTTAAACGCTCGTTTTTAGTTTTTTGTTTTTAATTAATTAATAGCATAGCACCCCCGTCAAGTACTTGCAGTCGCTGTGAAGGGAAATTTTCCGCTTACGCGTTTACTTTGGCTAATAATAATGAACAGTTAGTTTGCAGGTGGTGCTCAAGCATGGAAGTGCTGAGGAACGACTTAGAACGTGACAGGGAGGCCAGAGTGAGGCTTGAAGAAAGGGTGATGCTCCTGACGGCAAAATTAGAATCCCTTGAGACTTCATTTACGACCCCTCCTGCCTCAGGAGGGGTCGAGGAATTCTGTGGGAGAAACCTTCGTCGTAGGCGCCGTTATTCCTACCCTGGTGCAAGGGTGGAGGATATAACTAATAGTGTAGACCATTTTACAGACGGAACCTCTGAGGACACAACGTATGTTATTCATGTCGGTACTAATAACGTTTTAAATTCTAGATCGGAAGAGCTGCTGGCTAGGTACAGGGACTTACTAGAGCGACCAAAGGAAAAAACTAAGATTGTTTTAACAGGTATACTTCCTCGAATTATCCAACGTAGCGATTTCTACAGCAAGGCGACCTATATCAATAATAACCTAAATTCTCTTTGCCAACAGGAAGGAGTGCATTTTGCGAATTTTTGGAACAGCTTCTACGGCAGGAGAGACTTGTTCCTCGGAGATGGACTTCATCTTAATGACGTTGGAGCTGCGTGTTTAGGAAGACTATTTCATAATACTGTCTCTTCGTTGTAGGCTGCCGTAACTCGAACGGTCCCGGCGTAATTTCCTCAAATTTCCCTTGCGCTCGCGAATATATCGCAATAACAAACAATTCGAAGGGTCTATCCTTAAATGCTCGTAGCCTACGAAATAAAATAAACGAATTTTTTTCTTTAATTGCTTGTAAAGACTATGATTTAATTGAGATAAATGAATCGTGGCTTAGCACTGAAACACGTGACTTTGTAGGGGAGTATCAAATTAGAGGTTATAGACTTTTTGTTAAAAACAGAATAGGTAGGCGAGGAGACGGTGTTATATTGTATATCAAAGATAATATTGCGAACGTTACAGAAGTAAAGCACACAATTCCAGAACCGATAGATTCGACTATAGCAGAACTTAAATTGAACGATTTCAAACTTGTTGTTGCGGTTATTTATAGGCCCCCAAATCAAACAGCTGATACGGACGAAGCGTTATATCGTGAACTAAAGAGAATAATAGGTAGTGAGCAGGCTTTAGTTATGAGTGACTTTAATTGCGCCAACGTGAATTACAATACAATGTAGGGAGACGCGGAAAGTAATCGTTTAGTTAATTTCTCGAGGATAGCTCTCTTATTCAAAAGGTTGGGGAACCTACGAGGTTGGACAGTATTTTAGATTTAGTAATAACTACGGATGATAGGCTAATCACGGATCTTCAAGTAATAGAAGCAATAGCGATCACAATATGGTAGAGTTTGTCCTCTCATTAAGTCACTCGAAACCAGCCAACTCGACTAAAATTCCTAACTTCCAGCACGCAGACTTTTGTAAAGTTTGAAATGAGTTGTCACACGTCAATTGGGAAAACGAAATGGGGATCTCCAACGCAAAACTAATGTGGGAATCGTTTGAAACAGTATTTAGGACTATAAATGAGGAATGTGTACCGTACAAAATTAAGCGTGCGAAAGTAAACACCAAGCCATTGTGATTTACTTCTAGAGTAGGAGATATAAAGAGTAGAGATAGGACTTATAGGCTACACAAATGCGATAAAGACAATTTGTGGTTACGAATCAAATACATATCTCTAAGGCGTGAGGCGAAAAGTGTAATAAAAAAGTCCAAGCGCGAATTTGAAATCTCCATAGCTCATGACGGCAAAGAAAACCCCAAGCGATTCTTTCATTACGTCAACAATAGGAATCTAGTATAGAGTGTCTTGGGTCCGTTGAAAAATTTTAAGGGAGAGCTAGTTTCTGAAAACAAGCAATTGGCTACCTTGCTAAACGAATTTTTTACGTCAGTTTTTACTATAGAAGATGTAACGAATATCCCTACGGTCATAGACATAATACCTTTTGATAATGGTAATACTTTGGATAATATTGTGGTTACTGAAAGGGAGGTAATGTGTTATATTGATAAAATGAAAATGCGTAAATCACCGGGGCCGGATTCCATATATCCCATACAACTAAAAGAATGAAAAGAAAGCATTGTTGTGACGCTAACAAAGATTTTTAATGCGTCTATTTCTCCTGAGGGTACGTACCAGATAATTTCAAGTTAGCAAACGTAACACCTATCTTTAAGAAAGGCGATAAAGGTGCGACGGGAAATTATAGGCCAATCAATTTAACGTCTGTTGTAGGTAAGCTACTGGAATCAGTAATTAGGGATCGTATAGTTGAACACTTAGAATCGCATAACTTGATTAGAAATACGCAGCACGGTTTAAGGCGAAACAAATCTTGCTTAACTAATCTTTTAGAATTTTTTCAAAGCGTGGTTGAAGTTTACGATAGTCATCGGGCGGTTGATGTAGTGTATTTAGATTTTCAAAAAGCGTTTGACACGGTACCGCACAAAAGACTCATTGAAAAAACTAAGGCTCATGGAATCAGGGGTGTAGCAATAAATTTCGTGGAATAATTTTCATATATATATATATACACACACACACACACGAGGGTAATTCAATAAGTATCGGCACTTTTTATTTTCATAATTTTATTTTCACATCTGATAGATTATATTATAAACACATCACTTCTCAACATAGTCTCCACGATGATAATATTTATAGTGTTGACATTGCTCTTATTAATAATAATGTAAATAAGGGTAATATCCACAATAACAATCCTCAATTATGCAGAATGCATAAGGTAAATAAATATATATTTACTACATCACAACCATAACATTATTATACACAATTACTCAATACTTGGTCCATCCTCCAGTATTATTAATGAGTAATGACCTCGTAGCCTATTTGGAACAGATGCCACGTGATTGTAAATGACTTGTGGGGTCCGTGCGGAAAAGTCCCCATTCTGCCATGGTGTGTTCCAGCAGGTGCCGAGATGTTCGTTCCTGCACACTGTAGGGTGGCCCACTTTTCAATTTTGTTTGAAAAGTATAGGTGATCGTGGTTTTTCCCATTATTTGGCACTATACTAGCACATTGGTACCATTTTTACAAAAATTGATCAATATTTAGGGGTCTCGCATCGACCTTGAAATTAGTTTTTTTTAAAACTGCGTACTTTTTAACTTTTTACTGAATCAAGATAAATCATTAAGTAGGGATGTTTTCTGAATCCTCTTAATGAGAGAAGTCGTTTGGTGTGCCTGCCAATGTCATACGACTAACGGTTTAAAGGGTGTGCCTGTATACAGGTAATACCAATGTGCTAGTATAGTGCCAAATAATGGGAATAACCACGATCACCTATACTTTTCAAAAAAATGAGTCACCATACCCGGGCGGAATGTATAATGTATATAGGTAATTAGAAAATGCACTATGCCTGTGCCAGGTACCTAACCTATTTCTTTTTTTGCAGATCATAACATTTTGAAATTCTGTCTGAGTTCCTCATCCTTTGTCATGGACAAATCGATGGCAACCATAACTGGAAGAACTCTTGAAGCTACAAATAGAGCGTCATCAAAAGGAAAGGCGAAAATAACATCGCTACCTTCTCTAAGATCGGCCTCGGAAATTTTTTTAGTTGGCCAACCGTCGTCCTCCATCAGTGGTAGCAAATTGCCAACAACACGGCAGGTTTTGCAATACTTCTTCAGTGTTATCCAGTACACTGCTAACAGGAAAGACGCATTCAAAGAAACCGTAAACAACGTCTTAAAGTTTTGGAACATGGCCCGCATTAAAACAATCACAAAGCTCAACTGCGAACGGAAGCTAGAGGCATTGTGGAAAGAGTGGCACTTACTCCAAAAGAGCAGAAAACGAGAAACTGACGCCGGAGAAAACGGCAGAAGTTTTCGGACAGTGTGGACAAGCTGTGGGATATCGGAGCATCTGACGCTGTCGAAGATATAAAGAAAATCGACTGCTGTCCGACAAGGACAAGAAAGAAGACATTGACTTCTACCTCGATCAACGTGGTCCTCGGGTGGCAACGATGAGCGGGAACGATAAAGTTTTCGCTGTAAAAAGAAAGCTACAGGAAGGAAGAAAACGTCCTCGCCAGGAGCCGCAAACCTCAAAGTGTGCATACGAAACCGGAGATGAGGCCATGGAGAATGATGATACTGGCATGTCAGGAGAGTCGGAGACAGAACTAGCGTTCCCCCTGCCGAAAGAGCCAAGTGTGTCTGTCAATCTTCCTCGCCGCATCCTTAATGCACCTGCTGTCATGGAAGTGGCTGATCGTTTCCGCATGTCCAATAATCAGGTGCGTATTGTGTATAGTATTCATCGATAGCGTCAGTTTTAAAGTGTCCCGTAACCCACATGTATTCTTGACAGTTTCCTTTCCACTTTCCATTTCTACATAGGTAGTAAGCATTGTGGCTGCTATCACACGTTCGGCGGATCCACCAGCAGACCTCAATCAGTTCAGCATCTCGAAAGAAACGGCTCGCCGGGGAAGAGTGTCACATCGCCGTGAAGTGGCGACGGCTGTGAAGGACTCCTTCACGCCACCGAGGCACACTGTTGTCCACTGGGATGGCAAAATGGTCAAGGTCAGTTGATTAAGTTTTCATAGCTATCAATTTAGTAATGAGATTCATGAAGCATAATGTCAATTAAAAAGAGAACTGAATGTGAACAAAAATAGGTTACTTTACAACCATGAAATTGAAATATATGGCATGTGTTTCAGAACTTCCTTGGAACGGCGGAGCACCGCCAAGCAATTCTCATCTCCGGGGCTCCTCATTGCACAGAAGGAAAGTTGCTGTCAGTCCCAGCTGTTGCTGACGGCACCGGACTGTCGCAGGCGCGGGCAACCATACATGCTCTCGAAGATTGGGGATGTGAGGAGAGCGTCATCGGACTCTGCTTCGACACCACTTCCACCAACACGGGGAGGGTGCAGGGTGCAGTTGTCCGGCTGGAAAACATGCTCGGGCGACCGTACTCCAGCTGGGATGCCGTCATCACGTCCTAGAGCTTATCGTGGGGGCAGTAGCCGTCACCCTGCTCGGAAGGACTACGGCACCAACTGATCCTTTGTTTCAGCAGTTGAAGAGAAGGTTAGTTCATTTTTTGTGCAAGGTAAAGTTAGGACACACATGATATTCCACTAGTTTATAAAACAGCAAGCCAAACCGGAACTTCAGAGTTTTCTCACACAATTTTCTTGTTTATTATTTTTGAAGATGGGACGAGCTCGATCTCTCGACCTACTGCAAGCTGCAGGTCGAGAATCTGGCGGAGAGTACGTGGCTAATAGAACTCCGGGACGCGGCGGTCAGCTTCCTGAGCACAGCTTCTGGTTTCGTCAGAGACGATTACCGGGAAGTGGCAGAGATCACGCTCCTGGTACTCGGGACACAACCACGCCGTGGCATTCACCTCATGCGCCCAGGAGCCTACCACCACGCAAGATGGATGGCTAAAGTTAGTATTTTCAAACAAAAATAATCTAGAGATAAGTTTAAATGTTATTCAAAGATAAACATTTCATTATAACGCAAACAAAGTAATTGGTAACAATAAACCTGTTTACTTACAATGGTGCCTATTCTGTTTCAGGTCATCTACTACACAAAACTGCTGATGTTCAGTAGGCAGCTGGAGCTCGACGCCGAGCTGGTCGACAAACTGCACAGGATCGTGGTGTTCATCGCTCTTCTGTACGTACCAGCTTGGTTGGCGGCCCCTGTAGCAGCTGATGCGCCGTTGAATGACCTGGTACTATACCAGCGTTTTCTGAGGTATAGGGCAGTGGACCGCGAGGTGGCAGAAGCGTCACTGGCAGTGATGAGGCGGCACTTCTGGTATCTGAGGCCTCAGACCGTCATCTTCGCTCTATGCAGCAACAAGGTGGATGGCACTGTGAAGCAACAGATGGCAGAGAAGCTGTCCCACCTCCCTGTACCCAAAGACTTCACATACGAGAACTCTCAGTCGACGAGATGACGCTACTCCCCGACCTGATCGACGAGTCCTCCTGGTTCTTATTTGCAGGTCTGAAGATGTATGGGTCTTCGTGGCTCACCCTGCCAACTGATAAGTGGGACGAGAACGAGGACTTTTGTCGTCTGAAGGATGTGATCTCTAATCTCCAGGTCACCAATGACGTCGCTGAAAGAGGAGTCCAACTGATACAAGACTATGCGAACACGGTCACAAAGGACGAGGCACAGCTGCAGGATCTTCTGCAAGTGGTGGAAAAGAACCGGAAAGAGCTCGGCGACTTCAAGAAGTCATCACTCGCCACGATGACATAGCACAGAGGGACAACGTTGCAGCCAGTGACGTGTGATAGTGGTCAATACAATGCAAAAGTGATTGTTTAAGTTATTGTTTCTTTCTTCCTTATTTGTCTGCTATTTGCTGATTTTTTTGAAAAGTATAGGTGATCGTGGTTTTTCCCATTATTTGGCACTATACTAGCACATTGGTATTACCTGTATACAGGCACAACTTTTAAACCGTTAGTCGTATGACATTGGAAGGCACACCAAACGACTTCTCTCATCAAGAGGATTCAGAAAACATCCCTACTTAATGATTTATATTGATTCAGTAAAAAGTTAAAAAGTACGCATTTAAAAAAAAACTCGTAATTTCAAGGTCGATGCGAGACCCCTAAATATTGATCAATTTTTGTAAAAATGGTACCAATGTGCTAGTATAGTGCCAAATAATGGGAAAAACTACGATAACCTATACTTTTAAAAAAAAAATTGAAAAGTGGGCCACCCTACTGCACAGGCTCCAAAGCGTTAACCACATTTGCCCACACATTTTCAATGGGGTTTAGGTCACACCCCTTGGTGGGTCAGTTCAGCAGCTCGACATCTCGTTGTTCCTGAAACCACCGTCTGATGATCGTGGCAGTATGAACAGGGCAGTTATCCTGCAAAAAGTAATTAGCAAAACTTGAGAGTTCCCATTTCATCCATACTTTTTTGAAGCTACTTTAAGAGGACGCAAAAATAAATAAATAAATAAATAAATAAAAATAGATACATTTAAAATTACATTTAAAACTACATTTACGAATGTTCTCCTTTAATCATATTACCTTAAAATATACACTGATTGACCTTAATTAAGTCGTTTTCTTGAAAGCATATTCTGTGTAATGAAAATAATTTAGTTGTATTACCTGCATAAATGTAATCCGCTCAGGATGGGGCAAAGCGTATGTCCTTACGGTTGGCAGCATCACCTCTTCCAGTGACTCTAAACACTGATCGGCTGTGAACCTCCGGTTAATTTTTGCCAACTCTCCAATGCCGTACAGGTGCACCCATCCCCACACATTGCAGGTCACGTGTCCACTCCTTGCCACTTCATATATGTGTGTTGGCTGACATATCTCGTATTGTCCGGGTTGGGCCGTCCAAGTTACGTCACTACCATATACGAGCTGTAAGTCGTTTCCCTTTTACCCTACTTTAACCCATTTCTTATATTTAGGTATACCCAGTGGTGAGCTGGAGCTGGTTCGCACCGGTTCGCCTGAACCGGTTGTTAAAATTTGAAGCATTTTAGAACCGGTTGTTAAAAATTGTTACGAAAACAAATATTGTTATAAAATTATCTTAAAACCGAATAATCTTATAAAACGGTGTACAAAATAAACTTCAAATGCGAAGGAAAAATAGCACTATCTGGCCATTTGGAAATTACTACCGAATTAGTATTAAATAAGGTATGTATTTAAATGTTGTTCAAAATAATAATTTCTTCCTTTGTGTTATCTTGAAACTATTTTGTAATTACTACCTAATTAGTAATAACTAATATACTTAAATATTCTTCATATTTTCTTCTTTTCAAATTTATTATAAATTTATTTTTAAGTACGAGTACAACTCCTAATGACACAATGCATTGCCACTTATGAAGAAAGGTACAAAAACTACATACTGTGGCACATCCTTTAAATCAGAACTTTTTATATAGGGAACCGGTTGTTAAAATTTTGGCATCTCATCACTGGGTATACCATAATAATTGGAGTAATCGTTTTTTTTTTTACTAATACAAGAAGTGTCCCTTTCCTTTTCTGTATAAATTATAGTCGATCACAACAATGTCACTATTACATACTTTACATAACAATCATTAAGCATACAAATTCTCTTTTCTCTATTTAAGAATATTATCTATTTTGTACGTTGCATTGGGAACTGATGGAAAGCATATTTGATAGCGGTATATAGAGCAGTGTTTCAAGGATAAAAAATAAAGTGCGGGAGTATTTATATAAACACACACGATATCCACCTCTCGCTCTTACCGGATGCTACCCCTGTCTCCCCTCCCCCTCCTCATGCGCTGCTTCCACATCTCGGAGAAGGCTATACAGGGGTGGAGCGCGACTATTGCAGGGGACTGTACCTGCATTTACAGCATGTGTTTATCTGTGTATATGTATATATATATTAATATATATATATATATATAATATATATATATAAAGAACGACGCTTGTGTAGAAGAACGTTCCGCACAAGATGAGGAGTGAGAACGAACAAATGAAAAAAATATATATATATATATGTCACATGTACATGTATGTATGTATGTTTCCTGTAGCAACTGATGTGTACCATCAACACGTATAAAAAGCAATAATAATTGTAATAATATTACAGTATTATTATTGGTGTTGTTACTAATGTTTTATATTGGTCATTGTTTTATATTATTTATTCTACTACGTTAGGTATGCTTAGGAATGTAATAACTGTCGCAGTATCATATACACACACACACACACACACACACACACACACCGGGTGATTACAAATTATCTTCCCGATTTTAAACATTTATCATGAAAAACTAACACAGCTACAGCGAAAAGTAAGATATACAAAAAAAGAAGAACTCAAACAGTTTTATTTATAGGCGATTGAAGTTCAATTTGAGCTCCTTTTGTGGCTCCTTTTGAGGTTAAAACATTCCTGAACGAGGAATTGCCCGATCACTGGATCGGGTGTTGGGGGCCCATTCCTTGGCAGGCTCGTTTTCCCGATCTAACACCCCCTTTAACTTCTTCCTCAAGGGCTATGTCAAAAATTAAGTTTTTGTTTCACCAATAGCATCAATTTTGGAACATTTGAAGGAAAGGATAAGTGAGGCTGTTAGAAAAGTTCAGTATGATATACTACAAAATGTATGGAGAGCCACAGAATACCGCTTTGATATCTGCAGAGCCACAGAAGGAGCTCATATTGAACTTCAATAGCTTATAAATAAAACTTTTTGAGTTCTTTATTTGTATATCTTGCTTTCCGCTGTATCTTTTTTAGTTTTCCGTAATAAATGTTTAAAATTGGGAATATAATTTGTAATCACCCGGTACCTATATATGTAAATGTGTGTGTTATTATACGTTGCTCTATATACCTATTGTATGCCTTATATATGTTACAAAGAACAACAAAATTATTATTAGTATTACTAATATTATCATTATTATTATTATTATTATTATTATTATTATTATTATTATTACTGTGATTTTCTTTGTGTCGCCGATATTAGGCTACAAAATTGCTGTACTCGAAAATTCGGTATTTGGGCTACTTGAATAAGGGAAAGGAATAAAGAAACATTAACTAATTTCACTGCCGTTTATAATTCAAGAAATAAGATACAGACGTTTGAAGTTTAATTTATCTAATAACTAAATTGTAATTTCTTTATAATTTCAGAGCCGAGGCAAAATGTTAATTTAAACTTGATTCGGGCTGCTAGATTTGTCAGGACATATGGCTATATACCCAAAGCTGGGCACAAACCGTTAATCCGTTAATCGTTAATTAACGAAGTTAACTTTTTCGTTAACGATTTAACTTTTAAGTTAACTTTGAAAATCATTATCGGACTAATTAACTTCCGTTACATTTAACTTCCGTTAACTCAAGTCCGTTAACCCAAAAAATTCATAAATAAACGTTTAAAAGTTTCTATTATTTTCAGTGCTGAGCAGGTGCGCAATTAATCCGCCACTGTTAATAGTGATGAACGAATTTCCATTTCCGCAGTGCAAAATCAGGCGATATATTTGTTTCCGTCGCCACAATTTGTGTCTTACCAAATATGGTAGTTATTTATGGCATTGGTTTGAGCAAAACATGGTCGACTGTAAAATCAGGCGGAAAGATTTGCCATTTGAGTTGAATGTTTCAACTTCTTTCAAGAAATATCACGAGCATTTTAAGGCACTTTCAATAATATATATGTAACAATTACAACAAATAACTACATTCGTTTCATTTGCAGTCTGTCTCTTGCGCAACATGTTTGTGCTAGTGAATATTTAAAAATAATCGTTGTCAAGTAAGTCATGTATATTTATAATATGTCTGTGAGTACCTTATTAGTAGTCTCCTTGATACATTTCAAGAACCATAAAACTGATCAGGTAAGATTTCAATTCTCATGTCACTTTGATGACATAAATTAAGTCAATTGATGTCTTACAATGGGAGCGTTTTCACCTTAACCCTTTATGTCCTGGCGGTACTTCTAGGTACCACATCTTTAAAATCTCCATAATTATTTTTCTACCCGGTTGATCCTGCCGGTACTTTCAAGTCCCAATGTGAATTAGTTTCTTTATGAGATAATAGATGGCGTTGAGAAGTAAATGTGAGCGTGTGGCGCCAGAGGCTGTTTACTCTTTAGTATCTCTGCCATCCCCTCCAGTGCTGCAGTGGAGCGTTTGTTCTCTATAGGCAAGGACATCCTGAGGGCCAAAAGATCATCCCTGTCTGATGAAAACTTTGATATGCTAATTTTCATGAAGGGCAACATGCATCTCATGGACAAAATGGAGAACGAGAAGAAGAGGGAAAATTAAATTATATATATATATATTGTGTTTTTCATTTTTTTTATAATAAAAGTTAACGTTAACGGTTTATCGGTAACTTCCGTTACATGTTTAACGAATTAACGGATTAACGGTTAACGAAGTTAACTTTTTGGTTAACGGATTAGCGGTTAACGAAGTTAACTTTTTGGTTAACGGTGCCCACCACTGTATAATATACCTTACCTTACAACCTTACAAAGGTTCCGCGCGATGATTTCTCATTTCGCGAAGGTCAAGCTTGTCGTCCCTCCTCTCGAGTTGGCCTGGTGAAGTAGTGAGTTGGATTCTTGCGCTCTCCTCCTCACATAGCCAGGTACGCCCGGCTTATCGGGGATTGTTCTGAGCCAGGCGTCTAGTCTTCTTTTGAAGATTTCCACTGCAACTCCCTTCGTGTTTCTTAGGTCTTTGGGCAACTGATTAAACAGTTTTGGTCCTCTCACTACAAAACTATTTTCTTTCAGGGTTAAGGACAGAGTTGCCAACTTAGTAATTTTGTCGCTAAATTTAGCGACATTTGAGTTTTGGCTACATTGTTTAGCGTTTAGCGACTTAGCGTAATTTTAGCTACTTTTTGTCGTGCTGCCAGTCTCGTCCATTCCTCTGGGTTGTATGGCCTTATATATTTGTGCGACTATCAGTATAGCATTTTTTTACATAGAGGGACCAATGAGCAAGAAATATAGTCAACGTTTTCGAGTAGAATGGCTCCATATTTCCACATCTGGTGACTTTTTTGGCTTCTTTTTTAAGTGATTTTGCTACTCCATTTTGGCTACTATACTCGAAATTTTAGCGATATTTTGGCTACTCCCCATCTGGCGACTTTTTGGCTACTTTTTGAAGTGAATTTAGCGACATTTTGTGAGCCTGGGTTGGCAACCCTAAGGATGTTCCCTGTCTCGCCTTCAATTTGGGAATACGACACAGTCTACCGTTTCTACTTTCTACCGTTGTTTGGGGAGTTATAAGGTTCAGAGTAAAATTAGGGACTAGTTCCTCCATTATTTTCCAAGTGTAAATAATGGTGTATATCTCTCTTCTCCTTTCCAGTGAATATAGATCTAGTTCTCGTAACCTTTCCCAGTAATTTAGTTCTTTGCCCCCAGTGATCTTGGGTGTGAAGCTTCTTTGGGTCCCCTCCAGCTGTCTAATGTCTTCTTTTTTATATGGGGATGTTAGGACCGAGCAGTATTCCAGTTTGGGTATTATCAGGGTTTTCAGTAGAGGAATCATTACATCCCTGTCCCTTCGTTTAAAGGTTCTCAATATCTGACCTGTTATTCTCTTTGCTCTGTTTACTGCTATCTTATTTTGTGTTTCAAATTTCGCATCATCTGTCATTACAACCCCTAAATCTTTTGCTCTGGAATTTCTCTGAATTTCCTGTCCATTTGGGGTATAATATTCCATGGATTTTAGGTCTTTTCTTTTTCCGTACCGTACTAGCTGAAATTTCTCGGTGTTAAACTTCATATTGTTGTCTTCCGTCCACTTGTAGATTTTGTTTATGTCGGTTTCTTGAGATCCTATGTCTTCTGGGTTTCTTATTTTTCTACTGATCTTTGTGTTATCCGCAAAGGATGTTACTGTGCCGTCTCTGGTAACGTCCTCATCTATGTCAGTTAGCGTGATTATGAAGAGTAGTGGAGCTAATACTGTTCCTTATATATATATATATATATATATATAGGTATTTGTTACTTTTATATCAAAAAGTCATGTAATATATTAAAAATCTATAGTAATTAAACTTTTTCCGCATTAAAACAAATGTTAATTTTTTATTCGTCCCCATCAAATTCAGTTTTCTACAGAGGGATATTTTCTGTTTCTATAAGATCACGGATAGCCAGGTTAATTAAACATATGGTTAACGAAAGCAACATTATAAAGTTTCTTTTTTTTTTCCTTGATGCTAACATGAAAGGATCAGAGCCTATCAGTATATATATAGCCCGTCACCTCTCGCATAATTACGTGAAAATAATTTAATACAAAAGCCTGTGAACAGGAAATTTTAAGCCAGTGAGACCTTAATATTTACTTAAAGTTCACGAGCTACTTAGATTTTAAATGGAACTTCACAAAAAAAAAAAAAAAAAGAGTCGATTGAACAAATATATAGGGTGATCCAGAGAAATGGGACCCAAAAGAAACCCCTGTAACTCTTAAAGTATAAGTCCTTTTGTAAAATCATACGCATCATTCGAAAGAGGATAGTTACAAGTTTGTACAGGATTGTATAGGTTTTGACAATACAAGACAAGATAAGATACAAAACAAAATAAAAGTGTTAGTTAAAACTAACCCTTCAAGATGACTGCATGGACTGTGGAACAGCTGCGTTTCATAACTGAGCAATATTATGAGCATGGAAGAAGTGTAGTTTCAGCTCTTAGAAGGTGATTTTGACATCTGAAAATTTGTCTTGAAAGATCTTTGAGCTGAAACTACACTTCTTCCATGCTCATAATATTGCTCAGTTATGAAACGCAGCTGTTCCACAGTCCATGCAGTCATCTTGAAGGGTTAGTTTTAACTAACACTTTTATTTTGTTTTGTATCTTATCTTGTATTGTATTGTCAAAACCTATACAATCCTGTACAAACTTGTAACTATCCTCTTTCGAATGATGCGTATGATTTTATAAAAGGACTTATACTTTAAGAGTTACAGGGGTTTCTTTTGGGTCCCATTTCTCTGGATCACCCTTTATATGAAACTTTGTACAAACCTGATCTAACTGATATAGGTAAGACTAGCAAAAGGTCGGCGCTACGCGCCGATTTTGCTAGATCTGCGGTGCTTCGGCTGAATTGTGGGCCTACGGCGTATTTTATTTTGAACATCAGTAGCCCTTTATCTGGATATCATTCCTATTCCTCTCACCTTGGGCCTCAGTAATTGGGGTGCCTGCGGCCTTCCAGTTACTGGCAAACCAATTATTCATTCAATAAAACTACAGAAAAGAACGTAGCCATGAAAATCTAAAGCTTCACAAATCTTAATACAATGAGCTCGGATTTGAAGCCTAAGATTTTCATGACTGCGTTCATTTCTATAGTTTTATTGACCATATAACTGAACCGACAGTAATTGGGGGCCCTGCGGCCCGCCAAATCATAGTTTTCATTGTTTCGAGTGCATCAATAATATTGTTATAGTGTTCCATTAGTTGTGATAAGCATAATCTTCCTGACCGGAATCGATGTTGGTTATCATTTTTTTTTTCTGAGTTTCCTCATTAACCCCACCCCCTCCCCCATTACCCCACCCTCTCCCCAATACCCCCTCCCCCACCCCTCTCCCCATTTACCCCACCAATTTTTTTTCTGAGTTTCCCCATTAACCCCACCCCCTCCCCCTTACCCCACCCCTCTCCCCCAATACCCCCTCCCTCACCCCTTTCCCCCATTTACCCCCACCCTTCCCCCATTACTCCCAAGGGGGGAAGGGGGTTGGCACCTTGCAAAGGATTTACTTTAATTTTTTTTGAAGGGGGCTGGCACCTTGCAAAGGATTTACTTCAATTTTTTTTTGGTTACATATATATATCGCAGCTATTTTTCTGAGTTTCCCCATTAACCCCACCCCCTTTTTGTGCCAAAATTATGATTAAAAATGAAGAAATGGGAAGAATTGTACCCCTAAAAGGGGGGGGGGCAGGATTTATGTTAGGGAATTTTTTTTTAGCATGGCACTGCACAATAAAAAGACGCATCGAATGGTGAAAACCGCATTGTTCTACACCAATTGTAGCGACCTGTAGGTGTGCGCAAAAAAACTGTTACATATATATATGTAAGGCTTCATTTTTGAAATAGTATATTAGACTAGCAAAAGGTCGGCGCTACGCACCGATTTTGCTAGATCTGCGGTGCTTCGGCTGAATTGTGGGCCTACGGCGTATTTTATTTTGAACATCAGTAGCCCTTTATCTGGATATCATTCCTATTCCTCTCACCTTGGGCCTCAGTAATTGGGGTGCCTGCGGCCTTCCAGTTACTGGCAAACCAATTATTCATTCAATAAAACTACAGAAAAGAACGCAGCCATGAAAATCTAAAGCTTCACAAATCTTAATACAATGAGCTCGGATTTGAAGCCTAAGATTTTCATGACTGCGTTCATTTCTATAGTTTTATGGCCCGCCAAATCATAGTTTTCATTGTTTCGAGTGCATCAATAATATTGTTATAGTGTTCCATTAGTTGTGATAAGCATGATCTTCCTGACCGGAATCGATGTTGGTTATCATTTTTTTCCGAGTTTCCCCATTAACCCCACCCCCTCCCCCATTACCCCACCCCTCTCCCCCAATACCCCCTCCCCCACCCCTCTCCCATTTACCCCACCATTTTTTTCTGAGTTTCCCCATTAACCCCACCCCCTCCCCCATTACCCCACCCCTCTCCCCCAATACCCCCTCCCCCACCCCTCTCCCTCATTTACCCCCACCCTTCCCCCATTACCCCCAAGGGGGGAAGGGGGCTGACACCTTGCAAAGGATTTACTTTAATTTTTTTTGGTTACATATATATATATCGCATCTATTTTTCTGAGTTTCCCCATTAACCCCACCCCCTCCCCCATTACCCCACCCCTCCCCCAGTTTGTGCCAAAATTATGATTAAAAATGAACAAATGGGAAAAACTGTACCCCTA
The DNA here is from genome assembly GCA_023014485.1 of Bathynomus jamesi. Classification (NCBI taxonomy): domain Eukaryota; kingdom Metazoa; phylum Arthropoda; class Malacostraca; order Isopoda; family Cirolanidae; genus Bathynomus; species Bathynomus jamesi. The sequence continues at coordinate 178,500 of JAJOZX010003689.1, forward strand.
AAAGGGGGGGGCAGGATTTATGTTAGGGAATTTTTTTTTAGCATGGGCACTGCACAATAAAACGACGCATCGAATGGTGAAAACCGCATTGTTCTACACCAATTGTAGCGACCTGTAGGTGTGCTCAAAAAAACTGTTACATATATTGATATATATATATATAAGGCTTCATTTCTGAAATAGTATATTAGATGCTATTAGTAAATAAGTTTTTTAATCATTGGAATGTTTATTAATTACTTACATTGAATTGTTAGTTCTGTTTAAATTAATGTGTTTGTATTTTATTTACTGATTTGCTGTTAAATACTTTGAAAACATCATTGCCAGAAAAATATTTTTCAGCTGTTTCTTTGATTATATCGCTGCTAGCATTGTAGACCGACATAACTTTCACTTTGTTACTGTAAACTTATGTAATTCATACTTTATTTTCACGCAAAACCCCAAACCTCATTATTTACTGTCCCAAAGTTTATTTAGTTATTTATTTTTTCGTATTCAAGGTTCTACATTCATTCGCCAGCTAAGATTAAAAGTGGAAGTTTTTTTTTGGAGGTTAGGTTAGAGTAATTACCTTAGAATTTTTGCTTTTCTACGCTAAACATGGGACTAGTTCGTGTAGCGTATAGTTATTAGATATTTAGATATTTGGGCGATTAATTATAGTAGCCGAAATCCATATTGGGCTTCGAGTAAATCGCCCAACAGAGCATACAACCACACGAAAGTGGTTTTATTGTAGGTTAGGTTAGGTAGGTTAGGTTAGGTTAGGCTAAGTTAGATTTATTTGGACCCCAATATGGACTTCGCCTCATATATTTAATCGCCGGGCCATCTCCCAAATATCTAAATACCTAAGTAGACCTTACCAAGTTACGACTTGGAATGCATATACCCCACGTTTAAATCATTTTACAATAAGATTCATTTTTCAAGAGAATTTTAGTGACAAAATAGTTTCTTCTTACAGCTGATGTTCTATACGCTACACCAACTAGTCCCATGTTTAACTATTACACTGTGTAACACTGATTCTGTTTATATAGAATTGTTTATGTTTTTATATGCATTTGTGGGCACTGAGTCCAAATCTGGCCTTGGTTTGTGTGTATCATGAATGGTTTCAGGGATAATCCATTTTTCATGTTTTACCAGTATAATGTTATTATGGGCGCAGCAATATCAGAATAATCAGGAATTGTTGAGAACAATCCGGATGTTCGTTGACAGTTTCTTGCTCTAGAAATTGCCCCAAACTTCCACTGTGCTATATAAAGAAGAGCGCAGAGTCTGAGAAGTCAGTAAGTGTGAGCACACAAAGAAAGCAGGTTGTTTGTCTGATGGTTACCAGCACTGAGGTACTGTGTTTCTGTGCTTCTCTGTGCTGACGATTTGAGTGTTATCGATCCTTTTTTATTGCGAACATTATTTCAGTGTTGTGAATACATCTTTTTTCTGGACTCTGTAATCTGTTGCAGATTTAATAACTCTTCTCTCTATATCTGCAGGTTATGATTATTGTAGTACAGTTTGGTAAAGAGAATGGCAACTAGAGCTTGTAAACACTCACCGGATATATTCTGCTACGTTTGTGGGTATTACATAGGCACCAAGCAAGTATCGCACAAGATTGTGAAAGGCACCAAGTTCTGGATCGCGTATCGGCTCTATTTTGGTATGCCTATGGGTGACCAAGATAAGCCCTGGGCACCCCATGTGATCTGTGGAAGCTGCCGCTCCCCACTTGAAGGGTGGCTGCGGGGAGTACGCAAGGCAATGCCCTTTGCGGTACCCAGAATATGGAGAGAACCAAAGAGCCACCACGACGATTGCTACTACTGCATGGTAGATGTTTCTAAGTACAAGAAAGTTAAAGGAAGGCAGACTCTTCAGTATCCAAGCATAGCGTCGTCCATAGCTCCTGTACCACATGGCGAAGGTCTTCCAATACCACGTCCACCAGAACAGGTATCTATCCATTACTTTACCTTCTGTATTTACAAACTGTGTGTCATTATGTGTCGATTTGTCTTAGTGCTGATGCTCTTCTACATATATAGCTATGCCTATATTTTGTTTCTTTGCTTTGCAGGTTGAAAATGAGGATGCAGCTAGCTCATCTGAGATGTCGGCTGGTGAGGACAGTCATGATGAAGAATATACAGTAACTTTCAGTACAAACCCTCACTTTCCAAATCAGAGGGAATTGGACGACTTAATTAGAGATTTGGGTCTGACGAAATCAGGGTCTGAGCTTCTGACCTCCAGACTCAAAGAGTGGAATTTGCTTGGAGAAGACTGCAAGAGCACTGTATACCGAAAGCGGCATGAAGCAGCGAGGTTAATGGTCTATTCACAGCTATTGGGTTAACACATATTCCCTAAGAGTGGCGCCTGTTTAGTGACAGTTCAACTCGGAGTTTAAAAGCTGTTCTACTCCACAATGGGAACAAATATCCATCTATACCAGTTGCACATTCTGTTCAAATGAAAGAGGACTATGAAAATGTCAAACAACTGCTCACTCAAATCAGGTATGAACAATATAACTGGGACGTGTGTGGTGATTTCAAAATGATTGGTTTCCTGTTAGGTTTACAAGGAGGGTTTACTAAATATTCATGTTTTCTTTGCCTGTGGGATAGCAGGGCTTAAACTGAGCACTATAAAACAGTTCAGTGGCCTCCACGTGAAGGACTGCAACCAGGAAAGTACAATGTACTCCTCAGGGAACCTCCTCTTGTGAAGCCTGACATAGTTCTGCTACCACCTCTCCATATTAAGTTGGGTCTAATTAAGCAGTTTGTAACTGCGTTAGATTTTGGAGGGGAAGTTTTCGAACAGATTCGGGTCATGTTCCCTAAACTCTCTGAGGCCAAAGTCAAGGCTGGCATCTTTGTAGGACCACAAGTCAAGGCGCTGTTGAATTCAAAGAACCTTGAAGCCAAGATGACTCCGATCGAAAAAGAGGCTTGGTGTCCTTTCCGTGATGTGGTTCGTGGATTTTTAGGCAACCATAAAGCACCAAACTATAGGGAGCTAGTGTCAAACTTGATTAAGTGCTATGGCAAAATGGGGTGCCGTATGTCTTTAAAATTACACTATCTGCATTCACATCTAGACTTTTTTTCGTGATAACCTGGGCGATGTGAGTGAAGAACATGACGAAAGATTCCATCAAGATATTCAAACGATGGAGAAAAGGTACCAGGGCCATTGGGATGCTTCCACGATGAGAGACTACGTATGGTCGCTGATCAGAAAGGATAAGAATGTTCATACGCGGAAGTCGCGTTCTTCAGTGCATAACGAGGATTGTTATTCTCTTGTCGGTTCTCCTCATGATATATATTATATCCTTTGCACCATTTTGGGTTTGTCAAACAATTTTGGCTCAATAAACATTAATTTCCAATAGTGTTTTTATTTTCAGAAAATATCTATGTTAGCCTTCTTTATATACTTTGCCATATGAAAAGTGTGATAACCTATATTTTTGAAACGGTTGATGATAGAGCAAAACCAATATCATTTTTGGAATCAGCGCCCCGAAATCATTAAGAAACGACAGAAAAATCACAATAAACAGAAAATATTTCAAATTTTGTTACCCAGTGTTATTTATGGATTTATCGGATCACCTGAATGAAGATCAGGGCCCATGTATTCTTGTTTTTTGCTTTACAGTACCAAATAAGTTAAATTGAATGCCCGGTTAGGTTAACTATACGCCCTTGACGATTGGTTAGGTTACGTCGTGATATTTTCGTTAGTTTTAACGAAGATATCATTTGGTAATTGAGGCTGGGGGCCCTGATCTTCGGGTGATCCGATTTATTTACAATTTCTCTCTAATAAAACCACTTATTCGTGACATAAAAAGGCTGTTTGGAATTTATTGATCATTTAATTTTTTAAAATAATAAAAAAAAAAATTGTCCACTCTTATTAACTTTTACCCATTTGCCTTTCAAAGTTGAGCTATTCGATCTTATTAAAAATCAGGCTGGAGGGGAGAGGTTCATTAAAAAGCGCACTCTTACTTTTTCCTTCCTCTTAAGAGTGCAATCATCACATTACGGAAACCAAAGTCTACATATTCAATCAGTCCAAGATGACATTAAAACGTATAATATTTTCCACACAGAATATTTTGACAGAAAACTTTAAGCCAAAAACTGTAATATTGACAGTTTAATTCCAAGTACTTAGATTTTAATTAATGCAGATTCACATATGTCAACCCACTGGCTTTGGATGCAAAATGGTGACTCACGGATGTTTTCATCCATGAATTTGTTGGCTGGTTGACTCTTCTGGCTCTAAGAAAAGTGTTTGAAATATTATAAAAGATGGGATAGACTGGATGTAGGTAGGTTTTGCCTGGAAAGTGAAAGGTTGTTTTGCAATTTAAACTATTTTAGAATCATTCTTTACTGAATATTTTATAACAATGATTAAACTCAATATTGTTTATCGATGTTCATTTACGACTTAACTTGGCATTTACAACATAACACCTTTGGTTTCGTAATTATAAAAAAATATTGTAAAATAAAAAGAATTTTTTGTTTTACATGGAAGCTATAACAATATTAATTTAAACTAATTAAAGACATCCTATATAAAATTATAGATCCTATATAAAAAAATAAGGTACTCCATGATCAGGTCACGAAATCAAAGACATTTTTATTATGAGCAAACATTTTTACATCATTTGCATATTTCTTTCAATTCTGACCTTCTCGAGCTATTTACAAACTAACGTTCTGAGAAATGGGGAACTGTTGAACTCGCTGTCTGTAGTTTATTTGGCTCGACATTGACCTTCCACAAATATGTTAGGATTTTGTTTCAACGGACTGCATGCAATATTACTCTTATGAATGACCCTCGGTGGTCGAAGGGCATTATTAAATATACCAATCAAATAGCTATTCATCTAAGTCATTCATTTTGTAGACTATTTCTCGCTGCGTAAATTTCAGCAAATTTCTCAAATGACAGAGAAGCGTATAGACACGTGTAACCACTCCATCTTTCCACTCTAAGCCTTTGAGTAACGGCGAGTAATTCCTGTAGCTGATTTCCTGACGAAGTTATGACTTCTAAAAACACAACATACTTAAAAAGCTCTTTGGGTCCTCCACTCTCCCTCACGTATCTTAATAAAAAGAGATACAAACAGTTAAACTTGAATTATGAGCATCACAAACCTAATATAAGTGGGTGGTAGGCTACCAGTTTCCTTTGCATTAACCACTAGAACTGTCATATTCTAAAGTTTAAAATAATGGACATCTTCCCAACGGGTTTTAGCATGTTCCTAGGATTGCCAACTCTCCGGTTTTTAATCAGTCTCTAGTTTTATTTTCAAAGTAAAACCGGAGATGACACCTGCGACTCCCATTTTATATTTATATTTATTATATTCTTTTAAGTTTGTTTCTCAATTAGCCTAAGCACCGTACATATAATTCGTGTAAATGTACTATGTACTGTACATGTACAGGTATTGTTAATAAAAATCTATAGAAAAAGGCCCCAAAAATAAAATTAGCCTCAGGCCCAAAGTACAGTTAATCCGCGCCTGATCATCGCCACTTCGGGGCGCCCGGTCAATGTTTCAAGACCTATTCCGTTCTCCGTTATCCATTTAGTATTCAAAAAGGAACTGTTAAGAAAACATCAACTCTTTTGTGTTTAAGTTTTTCTAATTTTTTAACCCTTAGGCGGTCGAGTTACGCAATATACAGGGTGGGCAAAAAGTCTGGGCACCCCCTCAAAATAAGATGGTGTACATGAAAGAAAATTTATTGTATATTCACATTTTTAACATTTAATTTAATTTTAACAAAAAATTACTAAAATGCGAAAAATTAGATATGTAAATGATATATGTAAAAATTAGATATGTAAATATTTTAAGGGGAGATGCCAGGATTTTTGTCCACCCTGTAGTATAGCGTGTACCAGTAAACTTACGGTTTAACAAGTTTTGTTAAAAGTTTTCAATGAATTCTTTCCTTCAATTTTAATAATTATTGTGCAAGTCATGGTGTCAAAATAAAAAACGTGCCTGCTCTGATAACAAACATTTGAAAAATAAGTGCACGTAGATTAAATCTGTGCCCAGAATGACCATAAATTTTTTTTTTTTGCTAAGTAAAGAATTTGTACAGTAGAATATGTTGATAACTTGGGGTTACATTTCGAGAGTCTCCGCCATATCGCGGTCAACGTTATCTGTTGTTAAAATTTTAATGGGGTAGTGTATTGGTTTTTAATAAAGATAAGATAATAATGTCTAATAAGAATTAAATGTTTTGTTTATAAGAATTTAATAATGTTTTGTTTAATAAAGAAGAAAATAATGTTAAATAAGAAATTTAATTATGGTTTGTATGAAAATAAGAAATTGATAATGTTTTGTTGAAATTAAAAATATAAAAATACAAATTGGCAACATCTAAGCTGTGCCCAAGCTGGAGGCTGGGTGAAGTGAAATGCCCAAGCCAGTCTTTGGACGGGGTTTGCCTCGATCAGGTGTTTCTCGTATTAGTATGTTATTGTTTATTTGAAATATTAAATGTCTCTCTCTCCGCGATTAAATGTTAACACTAATTCCGCCTTCGCATTACCCTGTTCGTCTAAGGTATTTCGGCATAAATAAAAAGTTAGTAAATTGTGAATAAAAGTGTGTAATTTATTCTCCGGTCTCTTTGTTCGAAATCATCATGCCGGCCATGGCTACCCGTTTGCCCGTGTTTATAAAATACAGTGAAGCTAGTGTAAAAAGAAGAAAGAGCAATGATAAAAGAATTTGAATAAAGTAAAGTAAATAATAAATTGTAAATGAGGAGAATCACTACAATAGGAAAAATAGGTAGGTTCCGGAAACACCCCAAAATATGACTTTTACCTAAAATAGTGGAGTAATATGTTAGCATATTGACTGTAAATGACATTTAGCAATAATAGACATAAAATAGAGATTTATAAAATATAACCACACTCGTCACACTGCACGTCAGTCATTCATTCAGTCTCAAGCTTTCGGCTCGCGTTTGTCAGGGGTTGCTGGACACCTGGCTTGAATTTTGCCAGTTTAACCTAAAAAATATTGTTATTCGCGTCTTCGCTACGCAATCGAAAATAATTTTTAAGTATATTTTGGTCGTGTTACTCGCGTACCGCAATGTTAAACGACGCGCTATCAGCGTATTCTACGTATTGTAGTGAGAACATTTAATAATTTAAGCGTGCGAACGAGTTGTTCTGCATTATGATGCAGCAAGGTGGTCAATGGTCACTCTAGATCAGAAGGAAGGGAAAGGTTAACCCCTTCATCCGCAATACCCAAATGCAGCAGGAGGTCCCTTCCCTATTCCATTCAGTAAAAGAACATTTGGCTTGAGCTTCAAAATGATAGTAATTTAGCTGCAAGAAGAGGAGTAAGAAAAGTCTCCTTTTCTGGGAAGAAATATGCGGATCGGACCGCTGAACAATGAACCAAATTTTGCTCAGCGACGAAAGCCAGATCATGTAATTTGGGCAGGATCATCTGTACGTCGGGCTTCCACCCAACCAACGACATTATTCCAAATACTGTATTGCCACCATGAAATACTTTCCAAATGTAATAGTTTGGGAATGTTCTGGCGCTTACCAACAAGGGAAACTGCTTCTACCCCAAAAGACATGACCGTAAATTCCCGTGTCTACTTAAAGATCTTGAAACGAAATGCTCTAAGAACAATGTAGGAGAGCGGATATTCCTGATTTTAACCGGATAGCACACCTTGCTACACGGCTAAACCTGTGAAAGGATGGTTTATGAAACACCAAAGTTCAACTTTGGAATGACTTGGTACCTAATGTTAATCAGGTTGAGAATCTGCAGAAATTTCTACAGGTAAAACTCTGCAAATGAACCAGGATCCTGCAAAGATCTTTGGTCTACTATAAAAACAATTTGGCAATGTAAAGTAGCCCTAGAATTATGCCAAACTTATCATATCCATGCCGAGTATAATCAAAGGCATTATTCATGCCAAGGGAAGACCCTCTCTCTATACTTGTTTTAAACCCACAGTGAAAATATAATTCCTTAACACTATGTTAGATTCTAAACTTGAGATTACAGCAACATATCCTTTATAATTTAACTTCATTTAGTCGAATGCATACTTAAATGCTATCTCTAACCTAACCTAGTTTCACCTAGCTAGTTTTTTAATTAGGTTGTTTTCACCATTAAATAAGGCAATTTACTTCAATAAATATATGATTTAAATTCTCACAATGTAATTGTGGTCACGGGTAGGTCCCTCTCTTTCAAGAAGGAGTAAGCTAGCCACGCTCCTGACCACCTCAGCCATCCATGAAGCAACCTTATGTCTGTTCTCCTCTCCAAGGAACGATAGGCCAGCATTAAGCGGCACCGTTTGGCTGAGTGGATATTATCGTAAATTGGCACCTTGGACAAAAGAAGGGACTGTTTTGAATGTTCTTCATAAATTCCTGGAAAGAAAAAATTAATTACCTTTTTAGCTGTGCTCAATCTTTGAAAAACAAGGTACCGCTTTCATTCAGGAGTTGCTTACGCTTTGGTTTGTACTTACTGTAATAATCTCGAGCGAAATTTTGAGGGTACCATGATCTACAGATCTACAGAAGCTAAGGCTAACAAAGACCCTAAGATCCATTCTAAGGTTAGCCCGAGAGAAAGGAAAGAGTAGGGGGTTAAGAGAAGAGAAGAGAATAAGGGGTTAAGTAAAGAGGAACACCTATCACTCGTGGGTTAACATTCATTCAGAAAAAGAGAAAAAAGACTCACCATCATCATCCGCCGGCCACTGCGGATTTAGTTATTTCTTTCTACTTTAAATTTTCTTTATGGTTATTTTCTTTTAATAAAGAGAAATAACTTAATAAATACTACAAAAACCTTCATTATAATAACTTGATATTACCTTAAAAAGAAATGATACTAATAATGATAATAATGAGTAATGGTAACTCTTTTTGTCTCGATCAATAAATCCACTTATTGAATTTTGTACATACTATTAAAACATACTATTAAAACATACTATTAAAACAGAGCTACGTTGAATTTTTCTTCTCGTCTATAGTCTGCATCATTATTAACGGTATTATTATTTTGGTGCTCTTCCAATATGTGCTCTACCGCGAAACTGTGATCTACCATATTCCAATACGTGCTCTACCGTGAAACTAGCCTTATAAGGCTAACTAACGAAAATATCATGACTTAACCTAACCAATCGTTAGGTCAACTATACGCCCTTGACGATTGGTTAGGTTAAGTCGTGATATTTTCGTTAGTTAGCCTGGAATATGGAATATGGTAGATCACAGTTTCGCGGTAGAGCACATATTGGAAGAGCACCATTATTTTGAATAATAACTGATGAAAAGCAATAAAATCCTTAGTATTAGTGATTGAAATTTCTTCTGAATGTGAATGGTGGATAGATATATTAAAATTGATAATTTATTACCCTGGAACACCCTAAATTCCTCTCTTAGAATCAGGAATTTTCTTGCAGCGGTAATCTTTCTGTCAAACCCTTCTCGATTTAATGAGGGAACTAAGTGAAGAACAGGGAAGATACTATCACAGTCTGCAAAGAAAGTTTTCCATCTTATTACTCTGGAATTTGTATTTGGATTTAATGTAATTCCATCATAGACCATTTAATTTTCTGTCATTCTTGCGAAAATGCAATTCTTCTTCAAGTTTGATCAGTATGGAAAACTTATACCAAGCTACTGGGTGTGTATAAAGTAACACGAGTGAACATGGACAAGTAACATTTATTACATGTACTTTATAACAACTGTATACTCCATAGTAAGGTTCATAAGAGGTGTTGAAAATGGTTTTTACGAGTTAAAAAAAAAAGTTTAAACTAGTTTAACCCAGTTCAAATAGGATTTGCCTCTTCACTTGCGTTACTTTATACACAAACCCTGTATTTAGTTTGAGAAAGAACATTTAATTTTACTAATATCACCACCTAATTTTCGAGGAGTAAACTGTCAAACAAAAGAAAACCTGTATGCGCAAACCTCCTGAATCCCAAACGGAACTTTCTTCCAACGTGGTTAAAATTTCTCCATCGATAAAAAGACCATTCGATTTGAGAAATTGGCCAAGAACGTTTCTCAAGTCTTGCCTCTTAAATTCCCAACCAATTAGGGATAAGATGATACGTGGTCCAGGAGCCTCGTTTGCTGAAGTAAATTCAGGATATTGCAAAGAAAGATGGACCTTTTCTGTCGGGTGAAACGGTTGAGTTTCCTTAATATTTTGTTGGCAAGGTTGAATTCCATTTGTAAGTTCTATTAGCGGAATTTCTTGAAATTTTGGAGGCTCCTTAAAATGATTTTGAGAAGGAAGACTTTGGAACTGCTGAAGGTGAGTCCTGAAACAGAAGTTAAGTGTATTACTATTAAAGTATAAAGTATATTAGTTTAAAATTTTAAACCTAATCTAACATCGTCTTTATAAGGCAAAACTGGATTTCTGAGGACAAAATACTTTTACACATTTTCTCCCTGAAAAGGAAAAACAAAACGAAGGGGGCATTAATAATAATTTGAGACAAAGACCCTTCGCCAGCTGATGACAAAGCATAGAGAACATCTGAAGTTTGAACACGATCTAAGCACAATTAGCAGCCTAATATACGGATTAAAAAATAATATTAACTAACCGGGATCCCATATGTTTTCTAAAGGCTCCTCCTTCGTCGTCGATAGAACACAAGTACCGTAGACAACTTCCCAAGAAGGAATACTCGTTTGGAGAGAAGATCAGATTAAAACAGCTGGTCAAAAGAGGTGTTTCGGGCCGTTCTTTAAAAAAAATAATCAAAGCGTTAGTTATTCTTCGCTATAAGGAAACGCTAAACTTCAGATCCATAATAAAATATCTGAAATGCCTTGATTTAAGATATAGATTTGAGTGAAGCTTGAAAAACGATACAAATTTCACCAACATCAGAGGTTTACGTCAAACATACAGTACTTACACAACTCGCAATCATATCCTAAAACCAATACATAGACTTTTCGAGGATATGCGATGGAAATCGTAGTAAACTCCCGTAATACCCATATAAATTCCTGTCCTTGTACGTAATACCAAACTCTTAAAGTTCTTGAAAGTACCATAAGTTAAACATATCTATTAACTACTGCTACTTCTGTGATAATGTATTAATATTAATAATAATAGTAGTAATAATAATAATAATAATATGTTTACTAAGAACGTTCAGGTTCCCTTATAACGATATTACAACAAGGATGAATTTCCCTTATAGATTTTATTCTCAGACAAACTACACCACGTTCACCTTGTTGGGATTTGGTCACACACGCACCAAACAGATAAATGGGACCACAAATCCTAAAGGCTCATAAGAACATTACCATAAGAATCATCTTTTTAGTGGATGAACCTTGGGAAGTACAGTACAGTACATACCAGTAGCGTCCACAAGTGGGAGGGGGAACTTGGACACGTGCCTTCCCCGTCGTCCATAATATGTATATAAATATTGGTATTACATGTACTCTTATGAAACTTTTTCCTATAAGCAGATAGATACATGAAATGCACAGAAATAAAAATCAGTTATCATTATGGACAAAATTTTTGGATTTTTACCAAAATTACGAGTTGATTCGAAAAATCAGAAATTCTTTGATAAAATATAAAAATCTACCAAAATTATAAAACAATACGGAAAATATATGCTAATGATACCATCTAATGATATGAAACACCGTTGAATGTACAGTATATACAGCCTTGTCTGACTCTAAAATTTACGCCTTTTTGCAATTACAGGTGCAAATAAAATAAGCGACATCAAATTATTTACCCACAAAATTTTTATTTTCCCTCGAAATTTTTTACTCTGGTGAAACAATTTTATATTTACATGCAGTAGCTGACATTTTTTTTATATCAAATTGTTATCGATGTGTTAGTGTGCTTTCATTGCTTTTGTTTAACTTATAACAATATAAATACTCAAGATTACTTATACAGTAAGGTGTTATCTTAAATATCCTCTATAAATTACCAATATTACATATATATATATATATATATATATATATAATATATCCAGATAACGTAGTGAAATTGCCCCCACCCCCCTGTCAGAAAATCCTGTGGGTGCTACTAGTACATACAGTCTACAGTAATACTACTAAGAACAACACTTTCGGGATGCTTTGGTGGCCCTCTTCAATGCAGTCATTATAGAACATAAAAAAAAAACCATTAACCATCTCCTCTTTTAATTCTAGAGTATATAAGATTCCATGCAAAGGCTGTTCCAAGAGTTGCATTGGCGAAACTATCGACTTTAAAAAAGACCTTTTCACCAACATAAATACAGTTTAAACACAGTGACAAAGCTTTTCGCTTTACATAGGCATTGTTCAGATAATGAACATAACATTGATATTAATAACACCAAGTTACCCCTAAATATTAATAAAAACGGCAAGCGAAATCTCGATAATTTCACTAAAAGTCTCGAAACTTTTCCATCTGGTTTTACGACCAATTTCTTGCCCTGTTTTTCGAAGTATTTTTCGTCGGTTTCAGCTGCCTGAAGCGTGACTTTTTATTATGCACCTTTTAGCGCATGACTTTTACTGTTTAGTTTTAGTTTAGCTGTCTGAACGGAGAGAGGAGTGCCTCTTGAAAAGCTTCGCAAATTTTTGCTTTTTAACTCTTTAAAATTGGATTTTTTGCTTCCGCCCGAATTGTTTATTTTGACGAAGGTCACGATTGTCACTCCACCTTAGACCTACAGTTTAACGTGGAATCCGAACCACGTCTCACTAATAACCCAGCGTCTTAACCACTAGGCTACCCAGGGTACTCATTTATCTACTAACCAATTTTTTTTATTATGTGGAAGGATGAACAGCTGGGTTTTGCTGCGCGCCGCCTGCCTTCACCGGGCCTCAAATTCTGCGTGGAATGTAACGAATTTTGGATTTAACAGTTATGTACGCAAACCTAGCTCCGGAACATAGGACGAAGTTACAAAAGAAAGCGACGATTGATGACTCTAGTGGCTTCCTTCAACAAAGTGAAGCAAATGCATTGACAGCACCGATCTCAATGTTAGACATTCGCTTGCTTGAAGACAAACATAAACTGGTTCAAGCCTCAAACCTCACACTTCAAATCCTGAACAAAGTCGCAAGTTAGAACACCACAACCGCAAGGCTCTACGAGTTCTCCTTTATCTCAAACATACCACAATTGCGACCACTTAAACCATTTAATGGAGCACTGCAAGAACGCTTCATATTGTATACATTGTAAGGAATCTGGACATAGACGAGGCTCAAGAAAGAAATGCCAAAGTAAGGGATCACACTTTATATAGAAGTTAGAATGGAAGTTAGAATGAGCAATGGAACGCTACGACAAATGATAAAGAAATTATTGAAAGTTACGAATTTCCTTTTAGTTGTTTTAGTAGTTACGAACCTGGCATTTTTGGAAAGAAACCATTGGCTAATACTGTTATACAAAAAGTTTTAGATCAGAGCCGGATTGTGGAGGCCCCCTGAGCAGTAAGACTGTGGGGGCACCTGGGCTGGGCAATGATTTGTAGAGACCCCCGGGCAGGGCCAGGTTTAGGATGGAAGCACTGGGCAGTGATTGACCGGTCATCTATGTAATTACAGTAGTTCTCACTTCTCCATGCCCACTAGAATCTGGACTTCACAGCACGACTTTTAATTATTTAAAACACAAACACAAAAGTATATCACATGACAATTTTATTCCATAATACATGCTTGCGGATACAGAAGTGACTTACAACTGACCAAGAGCATGCCAGACAACTGAGAAAGAACATCACGCTTATTACAATGTATGCATAACAAAAGCAACACCAACTACAGTTTACATTACAGCATACTGTCAGTTTTTATAGATCAGACATTTTGTTAAAGACCCGGCACCTTGCGAGCCTTGCGTCTAGCAAAGTCATTGATGAGCTCGTCGAAGTCTACCTCACGCAAAATGTCATATTCTATACTCATTAGTGTCAGAAAGGTGAGCTGTTCCTGTGTCATGGTTGTGCGAAGCCTATTCTTGATGTGTTTCATTTTCGAAAACGAATGCTCACCACTGCAGTTGGTAACCATCAGTGCTATTTCTACATTAGGAAATACATCTTTAACACGTTTATCAAGAATCAACTTGTACAGAAGGTGTTCTATGCCTATATTATCGTCTTTCTCATCTTTAAACATCTTTGAGAATTCAGCAAACTGGATAAGCTCAATACCAAGACATTGATCCAGATCGTCTTTGTAGATGTTGACGAGCTTCGTTGCTGCATTCTGGATCTCTTCACGATTGAGCATTTCCAGTTGACCCAAGAAACTAAACCAAGAAGAAATTAATTCATAAGCAGAGAGCCTTTGTGTCAGAGAGCTGAGAAATTGATCGATAACAGGTATATAATTTTCAGCATGAAACTTCTGCTTCCAGCGCTTGATCATAATCTGCTTGCTTGCTGCGCAAGCTCGAAGTCAATACGCCCTGCTTCTTTCGCACGATGTGCCAACACTACCATCACAGCATCGAGGTGATCTTTAGATCTTTCGTGATCAATCAGCCGACTACTAGCATGCTCCCAGTCGCAAGACCCGCCATGAGTAAACTGTGTGCGTGCTGCAGTCATGAGTTTGCAAACATAACAGTAGACTTTACTAGTCACTGGGTCCCTAGAATAATTACAGATATGGGAAGGTGCGGCAACTCTGGACCCGTAAGGAAATCACAATTTTGTAGGCATATAGGACGAGTATTTGGACCCATTAAATACAAAAACATTTATCTTCACCTTCTGTCTTCCATTCTGTACCACTTTTTATAGCATTCTAGCTTTGCATTAGGTGTAACTAGAACTTGAGAAGGCCGTTGCAATTGTTTGGTTAAAAAAATCATGAAGCAACTCGGAATCCAGGGTTCTTTTTCGCTCCTTTTCCAAATTTCAGTACCACGCGGTCACTGATGAAATTTCAAACACGACAGTACGTGAAAATCAAACACTGATCCATAAGTAGCCTACACACAAAAAGCAACAAAATAAGTACTTACAGCATTGGAATTATGAATCAAGAAAAAATTCGCTGATGATAGATCAAATGGAGAAAAATTAGACTTTCTAATTTTTGCTCAGCTGCGTGGCGCAATCCGCCTCGTACCACTGTCTCAAGGCCACTGATCAGTGTCGGAACTGGCGGAGATAGATTACCATTTACATGTCAACGTTCCCATTTTGGGAACATATGTTAAAAGTTGTTTATTATTCGTGTATAAGCATATTTTGCAGTAATTATTTGTTTTTACAATTAATGAATGAACATTCTCACACATTTTATTTTATTGATCTCCAATATCAGTTTTTAATCGATTTATTTACTGTCAATATACGGTAATTTTTCAAACATTTGGAGGTAATGCTTTATAAACTCTTAAGTATTTGCCTTATTACAATAAATAATATTTTTTTGCAAAATATGCATCTTAAATAATACAAATTTCTCCTAAAGAAAATTTTTGTGATATAAATTGATAAATATATTTTAAAAAAATTACTATCGATTATTTGTTCCCAAAATGAGAACGTTGGCAATGATTACACGCGGTTTTCAATCATTTTGGCACGACACCAAAAAACAAAATTCATCATGTTTGAACCCGTTTTTTCAGAAGCGTAGATAAGCTCGGCGGGTTACCTAGCCCCCCAGCATTTCTCAACCTTTTTTGTACTGCGGACCCCTTATCAAAATATTGATATTTTTGGGGACACCCTCCCCAAAAATTATCTTTTTCATTATGACTAAGTAGCATATAAACAAATTGAGGTATCCAGATTATTATAGTTTTTTTTAGTCTTGATTTATACTTCAAAGTCGGAGTAAAAATGTAATAAGAATGCGTAAAACTTACCGCTGTTCTGTTTACATAAAAAAAAACAGCATAAAAACAGGGAAGGAGCTCATTTGTGCCAAAAACTCAGTTCATGAATTGGAAACACAAGATGGTCGTGAAAAAACAACATTTATAGAAACTTTAAAGTTTCAAGTAACCGAAAATGTTATCGGTTAGAGGTCAAATTTAGCCACCACAAAAAAAAAGGAAAAAAAAAGGTGTTACTGAATATAATCTAGTTAACTCACGGACCCCTAGGGATCCGCGGACACACTGTTGAGAACCGCTGACCTACCCTATAATCAGTGCACTTAGTGCTTCGTAGTGTGAACAGATCACAGATTGATGGATTCTACATCATTTTATGGGTAAATGCTTTCTTTGAATATGATCTCATTATTCTTATATATATATATATATATATATATATATATATATATATATATATATATATATACCTCGTTAACCTCGTTGCTGTTTCGTGCGTTGGTCTCTCTTCACACGAAGATCAAGCTGGTGGCCCCGCCTGTACGTCTGGCTTGGTGGGAGGAACAAGTTGCTTTCTTGCGCTCTCCACCGTACATAGCCAGGTACACCCGGTTTATTTGGTACCGTCCTGAGCGAGGCACCTAGTCTTCTCTTGAAGACTACAACTTCGACCCCTGTAACGTTTCTGAGGTCCTTAGGAAGCTGGTTAAAAAGTCTTGAACCCCTGACAACCAAGCTATTTTCCTTCAGTGTTGAGGGGTCCCTTGTCGGTCCTTTAATTTGGGAACACTACACATCCTGCCTTTCCTATTTTCCAGTGTTGTTTGAATGGTAATTGGGTTTAGTTTGAGGTTTCGTACCAGTTTTTCGATCATTTTCCATATGTAGATTATGGTGTACGTCTCTCTCTTCTTCTTTCCAGGGAGTACAGATTTAGTTTACGTAGTATTTCCCAGTAGTTGAGTTCTTTACAGCCATCTATCTTTGCTGTGAAATGTCTCTGAGTTTCTTCCAGTTTATTAGTTTCTTCCTTTTTATATGGGGACGTCAAAACTGAGCAGTATTCAAGTTTTGGTATAATCAATGTTTTTAGCAGGGGAATCATTACTGTCCTGTTCCTTCTTCTGAACGTTCTTAGTACCTGTCCCGCTACTCTTTTTGCCTTATTTATCGCTATCTGATTTTGTGTTTCGAATTTGGCATCATCGGTCATTATTACTCCCAGATCGATCGCTTTCGTGCTTCTCTGAATTTCCTGTGTATCTGGAGCATAGTATGCACTGTTTAAGTTCCTCTTTTCTACCATATCTCAAGAGCTGAAATTTCTCGGTGTTAAATGTCATGGTGTTGTCTTCTGACCATTTGTATATTTTGTTCGTGTCCATCTGTAAGGCCTCCACTTCAATTACATTGCTGATTTTTCTGCTGATCTTTATATCGTCTGCAAAGGATGTTACTATACTACTGCTGTTTACTCCGCTATGTCTGTTAGCATGATAATGAACAGGAGTGGAGCCAGTACTGTACCTTGTGGTATTGAGCTGCGTACTTCCGATTCTGATGATGATATACCTTAAATTTTGACGACCTGTAGACGTTCTCTGAGGAAGTTGTAGATCCATTTTCCCACTTTGCCTGTTATTCCCATATATTTCATTTTATGTGTTATTTTACCGTGATCACATTTGTCGAAAGCTTTAGCAAAATCCGTGTATATGACATCGTAGTTGACATTGCCTTCCAGTGCACCTAGAATATTGTTGTAGTGTTCTATTAGTTGTGATAGGCATAATCTACCTGATCGGAATCCGTGCTGATTTTCATTGAATCCTTCCAGTGTCTCCAAGAAGTCATAAATTCTCTCACTAACTATTCTTTCAAATACTTTGGTGAGGTCGGACGTCAGTGACACTGGTCACTGAGATCTGTCCCCTCCTTTATATATAGGGACAATGTTTGCTCTTTCCAAGATGCTCGGTATTTCTCAGTGTCTAGGGATCTTCTCCATATCCAGTATAACGGTGTAGCTATTTTTACAGTTTTTAAACAATAATGCGTTCCAATTGTCAGGACCTGCAGCTGAATGTGGTTCCATTTGTCCTATAGCTCTCGCTACATCTTCTGGGGTAAAATCAAAGTCTGTTATACACTCTCCTTGCAATTTCTCTTCAAAGAATGTATCTATGTCACGTATCGCTTTGTCACTTTTTGGGGTACTAAAAATTGATTCATATTGGGCTCTCAATGTTTCAGATATTTCTTTTGGATCGTCGGTCAGTTAATTATTTCTCTTCCTTAAGGGTCCAATAGCGGCACGCGTTTTTGTTTTCCTTTTCGCATACCTTTCGAAGTATTTTGGATTTTCCTTTATTGCTTCTACCGCCTTTTCCTCTTCCCTCTCTGTATGGTCCTTAATCAGGGCTTGTATTTCCCTATCGATACTCTCCAGTTTTTCTTGTATTACTTTTCTGGCATTATCTCTGCAGTTGGCTAACTTCGCCTCCACTCTCTTTCTTTTGCGGAATATTCTTCTCTTTTGCCTCTTTAGCCAGCTCCTCTTTCCTTTTGGCTGTGATTTCGGAGCATATTTTTCTAAAATTCTCAGCGTTTTTCTTCCAAAGTTGTTAGCATTTCTTCAGTTGTTTTATTCTCTAAAACTGTTCTCCACTCTATTTGGGCTATATATATATATATATATATATATATATATATATATATATATATATATATATATATATATATATATGCTGCAAACCCACAAGGAAAAAGAAAAAACGATTCCAAAATCTTTCGTGTATTCAGAGCATTTCTTCAGTTGTTTTATTCTCTAAAACTGTTCTCCACTCTATTTGGGCTATATATATATATATATATATATATATATATATATATATATATATATATATATATATATGCTGCAAACCCACAAGGAAAAAGAAAAACGATTCCAAATCTTTCGTGTATTCAGAGCCACACCTCGTCAGGGAATGAACCTCCCTGACGAGGTGTAGCTCTGAATACACGAAAGACCTTGGAATTGTTTTTCTTTTTCCTTGTGGGTTTCCAGCATTTATTCATTTCACGTGTTTAATTGTGAAATTCATCCCATATATATATATATTAGGTACACAAAATTGAAGTTGTTTATTTTTTGTGCTCTGTTTATTTGGTTCCTTTCCCCAAGAAAACACTGCATGCCAAGTTTTAGGTCATTATGACTTTGTTTAGGGTATGCACAAGCTGACTAAGAAAAGCTCACATTTGTTTGATCTCTTTCTCGATAGAATGACACTTGTTATAGGAAAATGATACTCAAGTATTACATATCTATAGGTAAATTATTATTCAAGTAATTAATTTATTAATTAGAGGCAGACCAAACACAAACAATGTTGATTGAAACAGGAAAACAACTCTCCCGCCCTCACGATTACAAGTTAGCCTTGCTTGCACTAGGAAACTGACGTCGATGTGTAGCGACCACCTGCAGCAGATACTGTTTCTGTTCTTCGTTCTTCGTAATGGAAGAGTTATAATCCTGAATTAGTTTCACCCCTCTTTCAGCCACATCATTCACTACCAGCATATCTTGGACGACTTCCTTGGCCTGGATGAACTGCGGATCATCCTTCCAGTGGGATGGATCTTTAGAGATGAATCCGGAGCCTAGTAGCGTGGTCTGGAAGAAGCGGTTGGTGCTCTTGGATGCCAGCTTCTTCAGCGTCAGTGACGGAATGTCCTCTTCCGGCACTTTAATTCTCTTCGGTGGATCTTTCTCTCCTTTCTTTACCCTAATCGACTCCAGGATTCCTCTCTTCTCCATACTGGAAACTGCGTCACTGAATAGAGCCAGAGCTATCAACTCCTCGCTCAAATACCACAGATGTCGTTGGAATGCCTTTGTAGCTGCCGCTACCACTGCTCCATCCACTTTATTCCTGTATTCTTGAATTTTCTTAAGGAAGGAGATATCGTTGCTCGGGGCTTCAAAGATTATGGGAGCCTTGAACCATACTGGTCCGTAGACAAGAGCAACAAAGAGGGCCATGGTTCGAATGGAATTCTCTTCCTTGGGGGACACCTTAAATTGAGGTTGAAACATGAATATTTGGAGACAGTATGTATATTGCCTTTGACATCCAGCCAGGGCCGGATTAAGCATTGTTAGGGCCGGGGGCAATGAATATTTTTGGCCCGGTGTTACTAGAAAAACACTAGAAAAACACAATTCTTTACCTGATACATCAGACATGAGTGATGTGATCAGCTGACTGGGATCGATCAATAGAAAACGAAACAAAAACAAAGATGTGATTACAGAAAATGTATACTTTGTTTACATAAATGGGATACTAAACTGTTTTGTAGAAGCGGAATCTAGAATTTTTTTTTCTTCCTCACGGTCGACCAATTATTTCAACGGTAGATTATAGCGTTTACATAGTTTCTTGGGGTCGGTCAGCATCTTGGGGTCGGTCAGCATCTGGGGTCGGGGGCAAATGCCCCCTTTGCCCCCATTATAATCCGCTACTGCATCCAGCGAGCATGGTGTATGGGGCCAGGCTGTCCAAATCGAATCCTTCGGTGAGGTGTCCCACCTAGGAAGACTACGCTAACTCCAAGAGTCGGCTGTAGTCGTCGCGGGGTTGCGTACTCTCAAGAGCGTTTATGTAGTAGTCGAGAGCTTCTTATACCCATTCAGGGTTCTCTTTGAAAACTGCACTGACGTTGTTGTCCATCATTCCAGTCTTGAAGTTTGCTTGATTGATCCGTTGCCAATTCTTTTGAAACCGTTGAAATAGGAGAACTTCCGGACCATTAGACGATCCATGAACTGTCTTGAAGACGTCTCTGAGAACGACCTCCAAGATATGGTGTCTGCAAGCAAGGTGGAGTAAATTATCTTTCCAGTCGCTGTTCAATCAGAGTGCAAGCTTCACCAATATGACCCGTATTGCTTGGAATCGTATCAAAGCTCATGGCGACGACTAGGTCTTCGACCTTCCAATCCTTCAAGGCCTCAACCTCGGCGTCTGCTTGCGCCATTCCTGTTTCACATGCGAGCTTCGGAACACCCAGGAGTTGGATGTTCTCCTCTGACGATGACGAAACATCCTTCCCAGAGGTCAGTACTGGGAGACGATCGACGTGGTCATTTTCTGTGAGCAATGGAAGGAGTTTCCCGTCCCAATGAACAACAATTCCAGTATTGGCGCCAGAAGATGAGACAGCTTGTTTCACAGAAGTGATGTGGTCACTGCGATGTCGCATACGGGTTCTCCTGAATGTGGAGCGACTGATGGCCAATTCATCAATGTTCCCTCTAAGACTTTTCACAGTAGCTGCCACGATGTGAACTGCCTCACGATCGCTGGTGTTGGTTCTATCCAGGGGGGCAGCGAGACCAGGGGACATGAAGTTTTTAGGCCTCGTTTGAGGTGGAGGACGAGGAGCTGCATTTGACGGGCCAGGGACCTGAAAATCCGGATCCATTCCAACTTGAGGCATCTTCGGAAATGAACGAGGGCCTTCATCATCAGAAGAGGTGCTGGTTGATTCCAGCTGAACGGTCTCTTGCTCTTCACGCATCTGCTTCTCTGCTACTTCCTTTTGCTCTCTGGCCTTCTTCTTAAGATACTTCTGTTTCATTTCTTTCTTGGACAGGGCTTCGTCGACTCGTCCCATGTGAAACTTGCGTTCCCTCTCTTGATCTTTCAATAAGACTCGGTCTTCCATTATCCGGATCAGTCTTTCCACATCATGATGCTTAATGATGAAGAGCTTTTCAAGATTGTTTGAGAACTCTTGTTCCTTCTGTATTTGTGGCTTACTCCTCCTGTTGGAACCCTTTTTCAACTTCTCCCAAGTGAACACGATTCCATTCAGGGTTCGTTTGATATTCCACTCTTCCTGAGTAGGGATGCGGGCCATTCCCCGGATATCCATGGTTTCCTTCGCCACCATATTGATGCACTCGTTTTTCGTAGGAGTTGGCTCACTCATTTTCAGGAGATGAAAATAACGTTGGAGAACTTGCCTAAGAGTAGGCAGACGGGACTTAGGAATCGCTTCGATGGTGCCGCCAACCAAGTAGATAGTTGTTTTCTTACGCAATGCAGTGCCATCATCACAACCTAGAAAGAGAAACCAAAAATTGACATTTTTTTATTACTATGGAAATAGTGTAGAAATGCAGCAACTTCGAACATGTAGACTTTTAAAGTCACACTTTAACATTAAACATGCACTAATGTACATGAATTTTCAACAAAAATTATTATTCAACATAAACCAAAAACAATAACGCAACAATAATATAGCAACGTTAAGCGTCATAGCAATTTATAACGCAACTGAAAATTTAGCAATTTTAAGCATACACAGTTTTAACGTTACTCTTTAGGACTAAACTTGCACTAATGTACATCTCTTTCCAGAAAGAAATTATTATTCAACATAAACCAAAAATAATAACGCAATAGTAATATAGCAACTTTAAGCTTCATACCAATTTATAACGCTATAGAATATATATTCACCTTAATTAAATATTAATATTAATTAATTATTAATTGTTAACTGATTATTAATTAATTATTAATTGATTATTAATTAATTATTAATTAATTAAATATTCACCCGAGTCATTAGAAAGCAAGCTAAGATAAATGATTCCCATTGATGCGTGAACACTTAATACACCCTATCCGATTCTTGCCGGGAGAGTAATTGAGGAAAACCGTTAGTATTTGAAATACGATGCCAAATCGTAGTATGTTCAAAAATAAGAGTTACCACCTGTAAACTTAATTAACTAGTTAATTGGCGTAATTTGGAATTAGAAACTGGGCGAATTGCGCAATTTTTTTTTACGTTCCGAGTTATGCCTGCTATATAGGCCACGTCAGAGCCGAGCATTACAGGGCATTAAAAATGGCAGCCGTGTGCGCCTGTGCATACCCTAAATATTCATTAATTTGAAAAAAAAATCACGTGCGCTAGTTTCTCATCTAGTGGGTACGTTTGGGCTACGAGCACACAAACAATTCGGAGAACAAAATTTTATCCCCCTTCTGTGGACCACCCTAATATATATATATATATATATGCGCCTCGGTGGTGTAGTGGTTAGCGTCGCTGACTACGAATCCATCGGCCCCGGGTTCGAGACCCGACGGCAGCCGGCGCGCAGCAAAACCCAGCTGTTCATCCTTACACACAATAAAGAAAGTGGTTGGTAGATAAATGAGTACCCTAGGTGGCCTAGTGGTACGGATTTAACGGATTAACGGATTCCACGTTAAACTGTAGGTCTAAGGTGGAGTGAATGGACAATTCGGGCGGAAGCTAACCAAAGGTTATATATTGTACATATGTAGGGATATATATTATATATATATATATATATACAGGTCGTCCGATAAGTGAGTGGCGATTCGGGAACAATTTATAAATAAAAGATAAAGGATAATAAAAATTTTATTAGAAGGAATTATATTATTAGTAAACTTACAATTAATTCGATAATTAATTGTCATAGGGATCAGCCTGATCACCATTTACACGAACAGCAAGCTGTATGCGTCTCCATGTCCTGTCTGACATTTTTTGTAAAAGTTCTTTATCCTCATTGATGTCACTTAACACAACTTCTGCGATTTTTGTCAGATCAGATTCACTTTGATTTTCACGGCCATTAATCTGCATCTTGAGGATTCCCCAGAGGGTATTATCCGGGGTAGTCAAGTCCGGACTCCGCGGAGGCCAAGGTACAGGACCATACTTTCCGATCCATCTGCCAGGAAAATTTCTGTCTAGGAACTCACGCGCAGCGAAAGCGGTGTGTCCTGGAGCACCATCTTGCTGAAAAATAGGGTTGCGAATATTCGTATTTCTTAAAGCGGGTAGAAATCTGTTCTCCAACATGTCGATATAACTTCCTGAAGTAATTCGACCAGTGCACACAAATGGACCAATTAAACAATGCGCTGATATTGCACACCATATCATGATTCGAGGGGGATACTGTTTTACTTGATCATAATAATGAGGATTTTCTTTCGACCAAAAAAACGAAAATTTGCTTTTGCCATCGCCATAAAGGGCACATTCATCACTGAAGAACGTACGATCTCTCTCGGCTTTACTTGGAAAAGCTTCAAGAATTTGTTGACAAGCATTAACTCTGACAATTTTATCTTGTGGCGATAAAAACTGAACGGAGGTTGGGCGGAAAGCTTTAAAATGCAAGTCTTTTTTCATCAAATCATGCAGTGTTGATTTCGGAACATTTAATGCAGATGCACGCCTACGAATACTTTTGGTTGGCGATTGTCGAATTGACACTTGAACATCATCTTCCAATCTTGCTCTTACTTTGGGGCGACCACGGCGTTTTTTATCAATTATCATCCCAGTTGTGAATAATTTGTGTTCCCATTTTCTAATAATTTCACCCTTTGGCGGCACATCATTAAATCTTTGTTCAAACCTTTCGCGTACTACCTTCATGCAATGCTTGGTTTTTCCAGATTCATGCCACCATGTTGCTGCTAATATCCGTGCTTCATATGTGTAGGGACTTTGATCACAAATTTTATCAACACGTGCGTCTACCTCAGCCATTGCAACGCCAATAATTAGAAATAATAAAAATAAAACAATGAAAAACCAGAACAAACAGGAATAAACATGAATTACTGCAAAATTAAAAAATTGGATTTAATGTGAAGCTAGCTTTATTGAAAAAAGCATAGACATTTATTGGATATCAAAGATATTAGTACACTATGCTAACTGACATAGAATCGCCACTCACTTATCGGACGACCTGTATATATATATATATATATATATATATATATATATATATATATATAATATATATATAAGCTATAGGGAAACTAAAAGCACACTCAGCGGCAGGAGCGAACAAATGGAATGCCACACTGATCAAAAACTGCAGGAAGGCAATCGCTGAGCCCCTATATTGGATATGGAGACGATCACTAGACACGGGAGAAATACCGGACATCCTGAAGAGCGCGAACATAGTCCCAATATATAAAGGAGGAGATCGATCCGAGGCCAAAAACTATAGGCCAGTGTCGCTTACATCTCATTTCACTAAAATATTTGAAAGAATAGTTAGACAGAAAATCTATGGCTTTTTGGAAACTCAAAAAAAGTTAAATGGTAACTAACATAGGTTTCGGTCAGGCAGATCATCCCTATCACAACTAATGGAACACTACAACATTATTGATGCACTAGAAAGTAATGAAAACTTTGCCAAAGCGTTCGACAAGTGTGACCATGGAATCATAATACATAAACTCAAGTATATGGGAATAACAGGAGAAGTAGGGAAATGGATATATAATTTCCTTAGTGAGCGGCGGCAAGTCGTTACAGTACAAGGAGTATCTTCATCAGAATCAGAGGTCCTCAGTTCAGTACAACAAGGAACAGTATTAGCTCCACTACTCTTCATAATCATGCTAACTGACATAGATGAGGACGTTACCACAGACAGCACAGCAACATCCTTTGCCGATGACACAAAGATCAGTAGAAAAATAAGAAACCCAGAAGATACAGGATCTCTATAAACAGACATGAACAATGAACAGAATCTACAAGTAGACGGGAGACAATAATATGAAGTTTAACACTGAGAAATTTCAGCTGTTACAGTACGGAAAAAGAGAGGACCTAAAATCCATGGAATATTATACCCCAAATGGACAGGAAATTCAGCGAAATTCTAAAGCAAAAGACTTAGGGGTTGTAATGAATGATGATGCGAAATTTGAAACACAAAATAAAATAGCAGTAAACAGAGCAACGAGAGTAACTGGACAGATACTGAGAACCTTTAAACGAAAGGATAGGAATATAATTATTCCTCTACTGAAAACCTTGATCATACCCAAATTGGAATACTGCTAGGTCCTAACATGCCCATACAAAAAAGAAGACATTAGACAACTAGAAGGGATTCAGAGATGCTTCATAGCCAAGATCAAGGGGTGCAAAGAACTAAACTACTGGGAAAGGTTACGCAAATTAAACCTATATTCACTGGAAAGGAGGAGAGAGAGAGAGAGATACACCATTATTTACACTTGGAAGATAATGGAGAAACTAGTCCCTAATCTTACTCTGAACCCTATAACTCCCCAAATAACAGTGGAAAGTAGAAAAGGTAGACTGTGTCGTGTTCCCAAATTAAAGGCTAGACAGGGAACATCTTTAACCCTGAAAGAAAATAGTTTTGTTGTGAGAGGACCAAAACTGTTTAATCAGCTGCCCAAAGACCTAAGGAACACGAGTGGTGTTGCAGTGGACATCTTCAAAAGAAGATTAGACGCCTGGCTCAAAACAATCCCCGATGAGCCGGGCGTACCTGGCTATGTGAGGTGGAGAGTACAAGAAACCAACTCACTACTTCACCAGGATCCGTAAGGATCCGTTTGAAATCATTAGTTTATATTTTACACACGACATGTTGACCCTTATAACAAACAAAGCTCTATGCTGTGAGAGATAAAAATGATAAGAATTTTCATGTAGAGGAGGAGGAGATCCGAAGGTTCTTAGGTTTATTGCTTCTAAGTGGCTATCACTGTCTTTCCTCCAAAAATGACTGGTCGACAAGCGAGGTTATGAAGGCTCCAATATTCACCAAAACTATGAGCAGAGAGAAGTTTCGGTCGATAAAGAGATATATTCATTTAGCTGATAACTCTAACTTAGGTGAATCGAAAATGGCAAAAGTGCTACCACTTCTCGACTTACTTCGCAGAAACTGTCAGCCATTCCGGATTTTCCATGAACTCCTCAGCATAGATAAATCAATGATACTCTACCATGGACATCACAGCGCAAAACAGTTTATAAAAAAATAAACCCATCAGATTTGGATACAAAATGTGGATGCTTTGTGGGGCTGATGGATATCCATATAACTTATCCATATTTTGTGGAAAAGAAGGCGATACAAACTTTCCTCTTGGATATCGTGTTGTCACTGAGATGCTCTACCCAGTAAAAAATAGCAATGAACATGTATTGTTCTTCGATAACTTTTTTACAAGCCACAATTATTAGTTGATTTGGCCTCGAAGAATATACGAGCTTGTAGAACGATAAGAGATAACCGGACGAGCCACTGCCCTTTAGTGACACAAAAGGAATTGAAGAAAAAAGAGAGGTTTTTATGATTTTAGATCAGATGGAGTTGTTTTGTGTGCTTGAAGGAATGATAATTCTAGTGTA
This sequence comes from Bathynomus jamesi, assembly GCA_023014485.1. NCBI lineage: Eukaryota > Metazoa > Arthropoda > Malacostraca > Isopoda > Cirolanidae > Bathynomus > Bathynomus jamesi. Next base: position 205,798 of record JAJOZX010003689.1, read on the forward strand.
ACAATCGCTAGTAGCTACTGTGGGGTAAGCCCAGTGCAGAAAGTGGAGAGGAGAGTAAAGCAAGTGAAAAAAAAGGTCGTAACTCAACTATTCCTCATCAATATGTACAATAAAAGAATAGGAGGAGTTGATGTACTGGATCGGATGCTGTCTTCATACAGGCCACGGTTAGCTCTAAAAGGTGGTGGTGGAATCTATTTTCCCATATTTTGAATATGTCCGTTGTTGTTGCATTCCGGTTCTACCAACATGCAAATAGCTCCACAACTCTTTCTCACCTTCAGTTTAGACAGGAAGTTGCGAGATCACTTATAAAAATTCAACAAGAACGACGCAGACAAGGAGGCCCATCCGCATCACCTCGTAAGGCAGCGCGATATGATGGCATAAATCACTTTTTAGAATCATGTAATCAAGGTAGATGTACCGTTTGCCAAAAGAATACAAGATTACAGTGCATAAAATGCGAGAAAAGTTTGCGTAAAGACTGTAGTGCAATATATCATAAGAAATTATTTTATTTGAACTTGAAACAACACAATATAATTTTTCATTTTTCATTTGTTCGTTCTCCCTCCTCATCTTGTGCGGAACGTTCTTCTATACAAGCGTCGTTCTTTACATACATATATATATATATATATATCAAAATTGATTTTTCTTATGTTCTGCGTCAAAAAAAATGTTTCAGTTTAGTTATTCAAATATAATTTTCTACATTGAAATAAACATTTGACATAAGCTTTATATTGGTTTATCATAATACTTATATATATATATCCTCATAAATATTATGACCGAACATGCCAACGTTCCCATTTTGGGAACATCATAAAAATATATGAAAAAATAAAAAAAATATTTATAATTTTAGTATTTTTGTACAAAAATAGTTGTAAGCATTAATTGATGCAAGTTGCAAGTTCTTACGTCATTCAGATATGGTACCGGCCATTAGACGGTTAAAGCTAGATGGCAGCACTAGTTTGGGCTGTAGAGGGGGGTGTTCCGCGTTGCCCCCACCTTCCCCTACAGGTATTTTGGAGCCGACCCATTAAATAATACATTTATAAATGTTTGTACATTGCGTAACACAATTAACACTGGCAATTTGGCCTACTACATGAAAAAAAATGTGGAGGCATGGATATCTAGCCTAATACAGAAAAATTTAAGAATTGTGGCTAGTTAGCCTAATATGGGGTGGTACACTTTAACTAATAACTTGCGAATTTATAATTTTTTGGTATATGCCTAACACTGATATCCTTTTCTCTTATAAGAAACAAAATATTACATAAATTTTTTCTAAATACAATGCTAATAATTATTCACATTTGTAGTTTATAGGTTATGGGATTTATTCTGTGAACCAAATTTTGTTTGTGCATACACTAGACCAGTGGTCTCCAAACATTTTTTGATCAAGCACCCTTTAATCAGCAAAAATAAATAACACGCACCCCTAATGAACATGAAGATTATATATATATATATATATATATATCCTTTCATTATTTACTAGTAAGTTAATAATACACAACAGAAATACGATAGGGTGAAGATAATATACTTACCAATATAATTTAATGAGAACATTGTGGCTGACTGTACTTCATAATTTCTGAAAATCTTGGTTTGACACTTTGTGATACAGCGATTCGAAGGTCCGGTTCCAAGTTCAGTTTATTTCGATTCTTGGTTTTAATACCTATCATAGCAGAAAAAGACACATCACACAGATATGTAGATCCAAATGGAAGGAGCGCATCGTTCGCTGCGCTTACTAAATCTGGGTAATCATTTTTTAATCCAATCCACCAATTGTGCACAGTTTTCTGTTGAAATTCGGTTCGTAAACTTGTATCTTCCCTGATGTCAATCAACTGTTCTTGGGCAGTGATCGGAAGATGTTCCATTTTTACATTTTCGACATTTTTACATTTAGTTTGCTAAATTTTAATCGCAAGTAAGCGATATCGCGGATACTATCTCGCAAATTCCTTGGAATGACTGTGTTAGCGAGTATTTTCTTTTTCGGTCATCTTCTTGAAATTCAAAAACTTTCTACGAAAAAAACAATGATAAATCAGAATCATCAAATTTTCTTCGCGCACCCCACTTTGGAGACCACTGCACTAGACCGCCTTTGGATAGATTAAACCGCATATTCCACAAAAAATGATATATTGGATATAGTTGGCAACGTGCTACGTCACAGAAGGGTTATGAGGAGATTCAATAAAACTTAGCGAAACTTATTAATCAATTTTTATGTATCAATTATTACTTATTTTATTTATCAATTAATCAATTTCCATAATTATGTTTGATTCTGATTATGACTCCGAGTCTGACCTATTACAAACACCATAACAAATATTATTTGGAACAGTTAAATGTGGTGACCCTGGGCAGCTGCCCAGCTTTAGCTGTTGATGTTGATGTTGAAACTGTTCATATTGTTAATGAAAGTTGTTTAGATTTAAAATTTGCTTTCAAAGTAAGATTTTGCAGGTTTAATACTGGTAGCTCAGCGACCTTAATTAAACAAAGTAGTTTGGATAAATGTGGAAGTTTGGTTTCCCCGGTAGTCCTCAAAAGTGTAAATGGTAAACAGATCCTGCCTAGTGGATTTGTTAAAGTTAAGTTTAAACTAGGCAAGTTTAGTTTTCCTGCTGATTGTATTGTAGTGCATGAGATGATACCTTCTCCAACAGATGTGATGATAGGTTCAGAAGTTTTTTGAACCAATGGTTGGATTTGGAATATGCCCTTAGATTCAGTACAAGTCGATTTCGAGGAACTTTGACCGTGATTGTCATAGTCAAAATGAAATGTGCGCACACGAAGACGTCTATGGTAGACGCAGCTCTGGTAGACAAGGGACGCCTAGTACTTCTCATTGTTATTTTTATAATTTCGGCCATTTGGAACATGGTTATGGTAATAGTGTTGGGCATGATTCTTTTGTGAATTCTGAATTTTTTAATAATATGGATCATGTTTAAGAAAAATCAAGCGATGTTTGTCTGAAAGTCACTTCTGAAATTGTAGATGAGCCTTTCGAACAAATTTGTTTTCTTGTTACAGTTACCACAAGTTGCGGGACTCTTGTGGAAGAACTAAATTGATTGGATTTTAATTGTTGGGTTCTAATTTGCAATTAGCACGCTTTTTAAACGTTTATAGAAGATGTATTCCTATTCTGTGTATGAACTTAGAAAAAACCTATACATAGTTCAGTGACCAAATACGAAAATAAATAAAGCGTATTTAGTTGATACAGAAACTTTTGAAACATTACGCGATAAACTCCGATTCAACCTATTTTACAATGTCCGACAAAACATTTGTAGTAGCAAATGATAATTGAAACTATGGTTTCAGGGCCGTTCTCCAACAGGAAACGGATGAAGCCGAACTTCCCATGCCCTACGCAAGTCGACTGCTATCTAAGGCAGAACGAAACTATTCAGAGACTGAACGAGAAGCATTAGCCATCATTTAAGTCCTAAAAAAGTTGAAAAACATCACGTATGGGTATGACATTATAGTAAAAACGGATCATTTTCCTTTGATTTCAATTTCTACTAAAAAACCTGTCTGACGGGCGATTATTAGGTCGCTGGGTCTTAACTGTACAAAACTTCGCTCCCAAACTCGTTCATCGACCTTGGAAGACCTCTACGTTGTCCCAGATTGCATGTCCAGGATTAACAACCCAGTGAAAAAAATGTTCTAAAGAAATCTTATTGCATAATAAAGCCCATTCTAAGAACAGAAAAACTAGCCTGATCACCTACCTTATCCAATTCGCACTTGACTGTATCATTTGTTACCGTTAAAGCCATGCCCACAACTACACTGACAGTGCTAATTTCATAGACCTGATTGGTTATGTTAGATCAGAAGGAGTTGTACTACATGATCATTGGACATCAATTTCTTCCTCGGAAGCGACGAAATACACTTTTTATTCTCGCAATTTTCAGTAAAAATAAAAAATACCGAAATATTTTATGATACCAACTAAACAAATTTCAGATATCGGTTTTTCAAAAACATTGGTCTCGTAGCGGTGGATATGAAAGGGATATAATGTACAGTCTCGTGCAGTAGTTCCACTCCACCCTCTCCGAGATGTGCCAACAACGCAGTCCCTCTTAAACCCCCAGTCCCCCACCCTCACTCCCTCTCTCTCCTCCTCCCCCTCTCAGGTGTTGTCATAGTAATACTTCTATTTTTTGAAAACCAATGAGAGAATAAAAATATTGTTCACTGTAGTTTTGGTGGTAATGCTAGGACGACTATGTATTTTATTCATGCATTATTCCTAAATTTAGGGAATAGACTAGTTAGGTTATTTTACAAACGTGGGATACTTTAAAACTTTCAATCATAGGATTTTCATGTGGCCACTGGCCATGTTATAGTTAAAGTGTAAAATAAGTTGTAGTATCGACTTTCCCTCCAGGCAATAACATTGCTGTTTAAAGTACAGGCATCATCAACAAATAATTAGCCAGAGAAAGGTCTATCCATAGAGAGATAATGATAATAGAGTTAAATTTTTTATTACAAAAATAAACATGAATCAAGTAAATTTAGGGGTTTTCTTAAGAACATACAATTTTTAATTTTAATGATGATACAAAACATAATGTTCAAATTATAAGGAAGTGACAATTGTTCGAGTAAATAAATATAGATTTACTACATCACAACCATAACATTATTATACACAATTACTCAATACTTGGTTCATCCTCCATTATTATTAATGACCCCTCGTAGCCTATTTGAAACAGATGCCACGTGATTATAGATGACTTGTGGGTTCGTACGGAAAAGTTCCCATTTTGCCAGGGTGTGTTCCAGCAGGTGCGAAAATGTCCGATCCTGCACAGGATCTCAAGCGTTAATCACATTTGCCTACACATTTTCAATGGGGTTTAGGTCACACCCCTTGGTGGGCCAGTTCAACAGCAGCTCGACATCTCGTTGTTCCTGAAACCACCGTCTGATGATCCTGGCAGTATGAACAGGGTAGTTATCCTGTAATATATGTTAACCCTCCGTCTATGTCCTTGGTGGTTCGAGGTTGACGGGGGTTCTGGTTAGGTGGCAGAAACTGATTTTTTTCACTCTGGGGTAGCTGGTACCCCGTGTACGGAATCGTAGTAGTTTTCTTTATACTACACTCCGATTTCTTTTTGTAGCAGATCGGAGGATTCTCTTAAAACTTACTAAATTATCTGACGGTTCCCCGATTCTTCTTGTAGCGTATCGGGAAATTATTTATTCTATTTTAAAATTAAGTTCTCTGGAGAAAGCAGGGCTCAGAGGAGAAGACAAGAGAGATCCTCTGACTGAATTTTACTGCTCCTAAAATATGACAGGTAATGCTTCAGCCTCTAGGTCAGATCAGAATAATCAGAATGATAATTTGAAAAATTACAAGCGTTTATATACGAGTACTATTAATTTGGTGACATCATTATTATTTAATGTTGAACTGTTTTTTTTTTAATTCTCAGTAAGCTGAATTTTTTTGCAAAATATTTGAGGATAAAGTAAATTTTGGCTGTAACAGCATACTAGCAGATAAGCAAGATATTTGAAGATGAAGTCATATTTTTCTTTTAAATAGCATATTCATAGATCTGATGTCATGATTTGCCGAATTAACTAAAAATGGAAATTGAAATATGCATTTTATTATGGATTAAAATTGAACATGCATATGAGCCAAAATTAAATGCATAAAATTTAAAATTAAATCTTAATTTAGTGTTTTGGCAAGTTATGACTTCATCTTTTACAACTAAGAGAGAATGTATAAAAAAATGAACATTGTAGAATTTAATATGATTACATGATTAAGTTTAATCTAAAAAATGATTAGTAATTTAAAAAGGAAATAATTTATCAATTACTCAGCAAAAATAAAATTAAATTAAAAGAAAATTACAAATTTTTCCAAACTTGCATTTTATATACAGTTAGAGGGTCACGCAAGTTTAGACTTTATATACAAAAATGAATGTTAAAATTATTAATTTATATATATATATATATATATAATATATATATATATATATATATATAGATATATATATATATATATATATATATATTAATATATATTACTTAATATATTTCGTCGCTGGATTCAAATCACAGTTTAAAATTAGATACTATTCGAATCGTAATGTGACATGCCGAATTACAGCGTTCTTCGAATTTTGGGATCATTCGTGATGCAGTACTTTTTGTCATATCGTGGTTTGATATCAACACTTACAAATAAGTGTTGTACTTCTCTATATTATGATGATTAATTTCAGCTATTGTGCGACTTCATGTAGACGGTTTAATCTCTTAATATCGTCGTTTTTGGTGTAGCGAAAGGAGAGGGGGAGGACGAGAGATGGGGCTAGCGAGAGGGAGAGTAAAGTATCCCACATTTGTGAAATATACTACTCTATTCTCTAAATTTAGGAACAATGCATGAATAAAATACATAGTCGTCTTAGCATTACCACCAAAACTACAGTAAACAATATATTTATTCTGTCATTGGTTTTCAAAAAATAAAAGTATTACTATGACAGCACCTGAGAGGGGGAGGAGGAGAGGGAGGGAGTGAGGGCGGGGGACTGGGGTTTAAGAGGGACTGCGTTGTTGGCACATCTCGGAGAGGGTGAAGCGGAACTATTGCAGACGACTGTACATCATAAGTTACTTAACAGTATGTTAAACTGCGCCAATAAGATAAATTTTAAACTACTGTTTACGTCGGTAGCTTAAACGGTAGTCATATTCAAGGGTCAAAACTAAGTTAGTTTAACATTAAACGACATATTAATTCCTGTTCGTATTTGTTTTTCTCTTCTCAAAATGGGCTTCATTATACGATAAAATTCCTTTAGAACATTTTTCAGTGACTGAAGTAAGATTGAACAATGAACACCTGTCTTACACATTTCCTGCCGTCGCATCTCTTATAAGAATTTCAATAAACAATGAGACAGTGAGATTAACTTAAGCAATTTAGCATAAATTGTCGGCAAACGGTTGACAATCAGGGAAAAAAATGTATATTTTATACCATTTTGTTTTTCTTGATGTTTCTCTCGTTTGGTGCCCGTTTGTCAAATTTTGGTTACTCTACTGTTTATTTATTTCATTAAATATCATGAAGTTTATATTTTCATTTGTACAGGTAAGTTGAAAGGTAATTATAATAAGGCATAAAAGTAATAACACATATTTCCCTAATTAAAATTACTTGACACGTAGACTGTCTTGTGGGGTCAATAATGTTTTATAGATGAGCGTAAAATTAATTAAAATTTTTTCCATAACATTTCATACCCGAGAAGTTTATAAAGCAAATCAACTACAGAGTGGCCACAAAGTCCCTTTGTAGTGAAATTACAGTATATCTCTATGTTTTTCATGCAAAGGGATTTTGTGGTCATCTTATACTGTGTTAAAATGGTACACTTTCAATAAAAAAGATGCATTTTAGTCTCACTTGAAAAACAACAAGTTTTTCTTAATGTGATTGGCTTAGCTCAGTGGTTGATCATCGGACTTGCAATCCGACGGTCCCAAGACTGAATATCGCGCACGGAAATTATCTCTGTGGATCCAGCATATATGGTTACGTGGTCAAATCCATCGGGGTACAGTGAGTATTAGTGAGTATTGTAGCTTCTGGCTTAGAAATAAATAACTGACTGAATAGTTTACAATTTGACACTCAGTATTCGTTCCTACCTTTGATCATAGTGCAAACACGCTCTTACAAGCAGAGGCGATATCTTTAACCCGGATCACCTGAAGATCCGTCACCCAGCCTTTTTTAATTAACTTTATAAGGCTAACTAACGAAAATATCACGACCTAACCTAACCAATCATCAAGGGCGTACAGTTGACCTAATGATTGGTTAGGTTAGGTCGTGATATTTTCGTTAGTTAGCCTTATAAAGCTAACTAAAAAAGGGTGGGGTGACGGATCTTCAGGTGATCCTTTAACCCTTAAACCTTTCACAGAAGAGTTCCTTGCTCCATGCACGGTTTGTGTGTAACATATAAATATATATCTCCTAGTTAGCCCTTCAGGGTATGAAGGGTATTACCCTACTATACTCGGAAAATAACTCTGATATTGACAGATTTTTGCCACACAAAAAGTTTCTTTCATAACCTGCCAAGGGAAGTTCACTTTTGGAAATTGATCTAACAGTTTTTTCAAATTATTCGGTTTTCTAACTAATATTTTGTAAGATGGAACGTGCATATACATATAATTTCATGATATCTTCTACTGATTAGTTGAATATAGTAGATGTTTTGGTATAATAGTTACTTGGGCTCGGTTTCAACAACTGTTTAGGGTCAAGCTGTTTGGCCCCGCTAATATAAATTAATTTAGAATTCTTACGGTAGATTGGACGAGGGTTGGCTGTTTGGCCAGCTGCCCCTTTACGATGAATCTGGTTCATGTTCACATTAAGTAACCTCGGACCTATAAAGAAAGGAAGGTTTTAGTGAAGATGTACAACTGATGTTTTCGGGAATGGCGAATGGCAATCAATTTAAATTTTGAACCTAAATTTTGAGACACATTATTCTCGAAATTTAGGCGTAATAAAGAGATTATAAGGAAATATATATTAAAATACAGCCAGTCCTCGTTATTCGTCGCCCCGTTATTCGTCGTTTCGTTAATTCGTCGTCTGAAAATAAATTATTAGAGAATATGTGCAATTTTTTAAAATATGAACTCAAAAAAGTTAAACCTGAGTGAGTACATAATTTTCAGAAATTAAAACTATTTTGAAAGCATTTATGAATTCCAATTTTTCTGCTTGATTTCCAAATCTCCATTGAATGGTTTACTCTGTTAGGCTTTAACTGAATTTTAAAATAAACCTAACATTATTTAATTTTATGGATCTTTTCCGTTTGGGGGCTAGCAGCGAATTTTAATGAAAATCGATATACTAATGTACGTTTCGTCACTGATTTAAAAAATAACTTTCTTTTTTTGGAGAAATGAAAGCAAACATGTTAGAGCACTTTAAATAATTAATGTGTTTTTAATGAAAATATCATTACTTAACCTAACCAATCGTCAAGGGCGTACAGTTGACTTAACCGGGCATTCAATTGACCTAACCTGGCATTCAATTGACCGAACTGGGCATTAATTCTTGATTTTTTTCTGCTACTTTTACAGATCTGCCGGGATCCTTCAAAAAACGTATTCTTCGTAAAGTTGTACTTTTTACCGTTTGACCGACGCTTTTGGCAACGAAAGAACTGGATATTTTTATTAAAGAACACACTTTCCCACACTTAGAGCACTTTTTCATAAACAGTAGCAGTTTGTGACTCTGGCTAAATTTAACACAATCCTCTGTAACTAGTTTAAGCTAGTTAAAACACACATTAATTATTTAAAGTGCTCTAACATGTTTGTTTTTCATTTCTCCAAAATAAGAAAGTTATTTTTTAAATCAGTGACCAAAACTACATTAGTATACCGATTTTCATTAAAATTCGCTGCTAGCCCACAAACGGAAAAGACCCAATTTTACTTTAAAGATAATACTTTTTATATTTCTGAAATAGTAGGTAACACAGGCGTTTAAAATTTGAGCGACTCAAATAGAAAAAGCACGTAAGAAAGATCTTGATAAAAAGGAAAATGCAGTTATAGCACTGCAGAAAAAACAAAAAGTTTTCTTCATTGTGTTATACAAATTTAAAACTATGACAACTCTATCAGAAGGAAGGTAGTGTTGGACGTTTTCTTTTAATATGATTATATGAAGTTATTAAAATGCCTATTTTATTAAATCGTGACAGTAATACGATCACTAAAGTTCTCTTTGGTTAACATTAAAATAAAAAATAAAAATTTTTAAATAGAAGTGATTATATCGAATTATAACAATATTATTTCGGTTTTCTAACCTGTGTATTTTTCTAAAATCCATAAAGAAAATGTTCTTTTGAGCTGTCGGCCTAGTGCTGAAGCTACAGCAAAACAATTAAGTAACATTCTCAAACCATTATCAACTAGACAGCGTACCCATATTTTCCCACTACACAACATTTCACTGAAATTACTGAAGATGATTGAAGGTAAAATAAAATCTAATTAATTGAATGAACTAAGAATATGATTGCATCTTCCTTTAGATACCCGAGTTTTGGGGCAAGTTTGTAATCTCAATTACAAATTAATGCAGTTAGAACAAAATGTTTGGCCCAAAGCTATTTTTAAAGTGAGACCTGTCGAGCATAATCATTATTAATCAGTTCTTGTGTGGAAATATAAATTACGATAAAACCTCTCAATAATGACACTCCACTATAACGAAACCTCTCTTTACCGAACACCTTGGGTATTTCTAAAAATCTCTTTATCGAAAACACATTTTGTTATAAGGAGGTGTTTGCGTTAACTCAGCCTGAGCTGCACTTGTTCGTCTCTACCCGGCGCACACGCACAGTGCACAAATGGGTTAAAAAACGGCCAAAATTATTTTTTTCAATTGTACTTAGTTTTATGTAGTTGAAATGTTTAATTATGATTTATTTTAATAAAAAATTATGTTTAGTACCTTTTGTATATATGTAATGGTGACATTCAGTGATTTTTCTATAAATAATAATAATATTCCAAATCAATAGGTTATGACCTACTGTAGTTTCTTAAGTTTCTCAAATTACTAAAAATATACTAAACAGATAATTGTTAATTAGGCCTATGTTTTGCAGATTTTGTCAAATGACATACTAAAATAAGTATGGTTTCATTTTAATCACTGTACACATCTATTGTTTAAAACATTATTTGATAACCTGCCACTATATCAGAAGGGATAAATAAAAAACATCGTAATACCTCTTAAAGTTTATGAAATTAATTCCCCCAAAATAAGTGTGACAACTGATATGAAAAAAAGTGTAAATAGTGTAAACAAAATTACAAAAACTTCATATTTAGAACATATCTTCCTCATCAGAACTAATATTTAAATTCTCTAATATTTCACTCTCAATTTGGGGTTTCTATTCTTTTTTCGAACTGTACTAATGACTGGATCGCTTGATACTAAAAGATAATGAATTTGATCTTGCATAGTATTCAGTCGAGATGTTTTTCTGGAATGATGGAGACGAACATTTCTTATTACTTTATGTAGACATTCTTGGCATTCTTCTGAATAAGAACCAATTGGATATAGATGATTTTTCATCACCAAACCTCCATGCAGAAGTACTTTGTGTACTAAAGCAGGAATTTTATACCATGGATATAAATTTACAATAGTCGTAGCAGCTTTTCGACAATAAGATTCAAATTTTGCAATGTCAACTTGGTTTTGACAACTGAGAACCTGCAAGATACAATAGAGCATATCAATTACTTTCTTGTTCACACCTGTGATTTCGGAAAATATCTCTGCATTTTGGAAAGCTCTTCTTGCTGTGTTTCCATCATTTGTGTTTCCAGCCCCTGCTTTCGGATGATCCACCAGTAAATGAAGTCGTTTTCTGAAATCCCACTTGATCTGTTTTTTTCTGGCTTGCACACTCTTCTTTTCCTCTTCAGTTCTAGCCATCCATTTTTTAGTTTCTAATTTATATCCAATATGTAAGATAAATTCAAAAAATCTAATCCAGCAATGCAATATTGAGAGACCATATTCAACAGCATCAGTATTAATTATTTCTTTTTTCAAGAGAAAATCAATGTCATTCATTTGGATGGTTTTGCTAAACATAAATTACATGAACTGTGTTGAAGTAGTATCTGTAATTGCATTGATAGCCTTTCCATCAAGCATAGTTAGAGATAACTCGTATTTCATGGCAATTTCAACTTCAGTATTTTCTCCTACTCTAACTTTATGAGTGGTGAATTCGATTTGTTGGAGTTTTGAGTTTATGTAGATTTTTTCTAGTCGACAAATATCTGCTGTCTCCTTTTGAAATTGTAGACGTATTGGTCTACAGTAAATTATGCTCGATGGAATATCATTCGTCCAAACTGTTTTTGTTCCAACTTCTAAGCTTAATGGAACTAAACATGTGCTAAAAAGACATTCTTCATGTTGAAGGACTTCTTCAAAACAAGCAGCTTCATATTGTTGTTTGTAAGTTTTCTGACTTGAGGCACCATCAAATCCCCATTTACAAATTAACTTACCTTGAAGATTTTGAATTTCATTTTCACAGTTCTGCTCGTGTATCATTTGTTTCAGGTTTTCATTTGCTACAATTAGTAATCGGGAAGCTGTGTGACGTAGCAGACTTTCTAATTCACACTCAGCTGAAGTTTCTGTAATCAAAATTTGGACAGGATAGCATGCAAACTGAAAACAGCTGCAAACTGAAAACAGCTGCAAACTGAAACACTGTAACTGGGAATCACGCATCACTCTTCTTGCAGACTTAGTTAGTTAATACATGAAAAACATGTTCTAACACGCAAAGTCGCAAATAGTCGCAAAAAAGTTTTGTTTCTTTGATTTACTTAAAGGTTGCATTAATATTTAACACAAAAATTACATTCCCCAAAATCCCCCATTTTTTGTTTTGCTAATTTTACACATTTTCTAGATAACAATTTAATCTGTAATCTATGATATTGCCATAGTTTTTTTAATTAATGCTATCTTTTTAGTTTTCAATAAAAAAATATGCATGAAAATGTTCTAAACTGTTTATTCTTTCAATAGAACTAAGCAGAACATGAAACTACAGACAATTTTTTGTGATATAGTAACTTCAAGTAAGTTGTTAGAACAAACATATTTTGTCCCCTCCAAGATATTTCAAGACAATGTATATTATTTCGTAGATTTTTCTTGCCTTAATGTAAGAGAATAAAATTTCAAATACTTAAATCAGTAAGTAGAAGTGTTTTATTTTGACGTGGAAATGGTTTTAATAGAATTTACTTAAATTTGTTATTTTTGGTTTTTGACCGTTTTTTAACCCATTTGTGGCACTGTGCGCGGCGGTCTACCGCCACTTCCGCGAGCATGAAAGTAAGCGGCATGCTGATTAGCTGATGCTTAAAAGCGAATGCGTAATTGGCTAGAATGTTTCTCCCTCACGGAGAAACACTTTTAAGTAATGCATTTAATATACTGTATATACACTACAGTACTATATAAAGTATGTATAAATAACTAATGAGGGTCTAAAATATACACTACAATATCGGCAAAGGAAAACCTCTTTATAACGAACAACCTCTCTACAACGACAGCAATTTGGCTTATGTATTTCGTTATAGAGAAGTTTTACTGTACTTGCAATATTTTAAACATTGTAGGTAAAATCTATTTACTTTAGAACTTGATTGCCAGGTGTTTCTATCCAAATAATAATAAGAATAATAATAATAATAATTATGGTGATTATTATAATAATTAATATTATTATTGATTATTGTGATTCTTATTATTAGCAGTGGTAGTAATATAATGTTTAGGTGCTTTCCTGTTAACGGGAATACCCTAAAAAAAAGTTTGTATTTTTGCTCTATGCCCGGTAGGTCAACTGTACGCCCTTGATGATTGGTTAGGTTAAGTTGTGATATTTTCGTTAGTTTAAACGAAAATGACGAGAGCAAAAATACATAACAAACAAACAAAACTTATTTTAGGGTATTCCCGTTAACAGGAAAGTACCAATGTTTATTATTATAATTATTATTACTATTATTATAATTTGAACAGCAACATATGGCAATTATTACACTGTTGGAAAAAGGCAATAAGCACGTAAAATAGACGTTTCATGCGAAAAGCCTAATTTATTGATTTTTTTTCACAAGAACTGACAATACTTAACAAATTACCTTCTGAAAATAACGTTGGAGCAAATTTGTATATACATAAAAGGAATACAAAGGACACCGAACAGCAACGGACCTGCTGGTCCCTACGAGGCTGTTTGTTTAATTAAAGAAGAACGTTAAAAGATGTAAGAAAATTTAAAGACGAGTGAAAATTTTAAAACAAAACAAAGAAGGGAAGTTGAAAGGAAGGAAGAAATTTAAAGTTAATATTTCAAAGCAAACACGATTGAATCTGAGTGAAAATTCTACATTACTTTCATGCGCTAACAATTGTTTCGAACTCGGGGTTTAAGGCAAGATAAGCATCTATTTGAACTTTGTTGGCTGGTAATCCATTCCACAAATTAACTATACGATTGAAGAGGAAATGTTTAGCTTCATTAGAATTAAAATGTTTACTTACTAATTTGATACCATTACCGCGAGTTCTTTCTGTATTTCTGAAGGTGAAATATTTTTCGGCGTCGATGTTATCAACACTTTTAATCATTTTAAACACCTTGATTAAATCTCCTCGAATTCGCATTTTTACTGGTTCTATTCTGTCTATGTCCTGCCATGAATATGGGGACCAGAACTGAACGCAGTATTCCATGTAGGGTTGTACTAAGGAATTATAATTAATGTTACCATTGTTTATTTCGGAATAAATTCGAATGATCTATCAATAAATCCTAAGATTCTATTTAATACATTGCTTACTCGGTTTAACGTGTCGGCAACAATCCATACTATTAAAACTGTAAAGGCTCGCGCGCGTATGTAACGCAAAACTTTAGTTATAACAACTTAAAACACAAAAATAACGACTGGAAAAGAATGTAAACAACGATAAGAGCTACGAAAATTCACCAAAACAAATACTGTATTTGTAGTGTAAAAGGCCTACATACGTATTTATATCGAGGATTGGGGTCAATGCGTGACATGCTGGTTGGGTGGTTGTATGATTGTGTTGAATGGTAAACGTGTCGTAGTATGAAAATAAACTATTGCATGAATGTTTTTTTTTTTTTCTGAGATCGCGCGATGGAGTTGTTGAAATTTGTAAGCGTTAATCATGTAAATTGAAGGTATGTTTAAACTTAACAGTGAAATGATAATTATATTGTATTTAATTTTGTCATAAAGTTTTGCTTCAAATATTTGATATATTTATGTTAAAGTTTTCTTAAATTTTGAAAAGTAATTTAGTATTTTGATTTATAAGATTGTGTTAAATTTAATTGAATATCAAAGGCGAAGTAAACGAATAGTGAAGGAGACTGTTTAAGGAATGAATTTTGTATTTTATTATGTGAATCTTGAAAGTAACATGGATAATATGAGTATCGTCACATTCAGAATATCAAAAGCAAATATAATTATAAAATATTAAAGCATAATTTTCTCATCATTTTCATATAAGTCACTATGTTCGCAGATGCGTCCTTACCAAATTATGTAGATTTAAATATTATAACATTTTTGCGACATTTTTTTCCGCCCTTCCAATATTTGCCTGGTGACGTCATGAAAACATAATATATGAGCTAGGTTTTTTAGGTTACTACTTCCACTTATGTTAGTTGTTCATAGATGTTTGTTGGTCGCGATGACATGTGAAGGGTGCGATTATTATTTTGAGTATTTAATATACGAAGTGCATTCTATTGACTCCCGAGCAATATAAATATTTACAAAACACAATATTTTACCATCGACCCGTAAGTGCGAATTGTGCGGAAACGAGTGCTCGTTAATAGAATCTCGCCATACATTTCAGTGCAACGCGTATTCGAAAATTGCGAAAACTAAAAGACGCCGGCCTTGTGGATTTAGCGCTTTAGGTTAGGTTAGGTTAATTAATACCAAAATACATTTTTCTAGTAATATTTGATGTGTTTTGCTTAGATTTTGACCTCCATTTCCCTTGAAAATGAGCCAAACTTCAAAGTACTATAACTTTGTTGGATCTCATTTCGGAGGGAAATGGAGGTCAGATTTGAACAAATCACATCAAATACTACTAGAAAAATGTATTTTGGTGTGTAAAATGACTGAACGTGTCTATATACATAATTACCAGTAACATTTGTAGTTCATTTCGTTTGTTTTTAAATAACTTTAATTAATAAGTAGCTGATGCGCCCGTCCATGACAGGCATGTTCTGCCAGTAGACTTATTGGTCAGCGATGTAGAACTCGAAACCGGTCTCCAGACCTTCTTTTTCTGGTCTCGGTCTCGAGTGCTCGGGTCTCTGTCTCGGTCATGATGGTCTCGACTACATCACTGATGTTCCTAAAGTACAACGAACACTTATTTTGTTTTAAGCAGGCACTTAACTGCTGAAAAATTTTGCAAACAATGAATTTGTGAATAAATTATGAGTAAATTTTGCCATTGTCACTTGATAACCTCTTTACAATCTTTATTCCTGAATGAGAAATACAGAACTTAGGAATTAGATAGCCATTACACAATATTGAATACATGCAAAAATTGTATATGGTCTCGGTCTCTGCCATGTTGGTCTCGACTACATCAACGCTATTGGTCAAGGTTGTCTACATAAATTATATGGAGGTGTTTATTTCGGTATGCGTGTCTAATTTCACGGCGTCCCTCACAATTAAATAGCTTATATCTGAATAATTCAATAGAATTTGATCACTTCGCAAGTTTATTCTTTCAAATGGTTTTGAGTCCAGTAAAGTCTAAAGCTTAAGGGCCAAATTACATAAAAATAAATAGTCCAGCTTCACAATTATTTGTCATTGTAAATTGTAAGACCAATGTATTTTTTATTATCAATAAAGGTTAATTCAATTCACATTTTTACGTTTTGAGTCTTATTTTAACTATTAATATTTGATTTTGTGAATTTTCATAACCATTATTCTTTACATCCTTTTCCAGTCATTATTTTTTTAACTAAATTTTTGCATTACACACACACACACACACACACACGCGCGCGCCTTTACAGTTTTAATAGTATAGATTGTTATAGGTACCAGTCAAGTCCTAGAGTTCTGTGAGGTGGGTTAAATCTGAAGCCCCTTGAACAAATGCTCAAATTGGTCTTGTTTTGGGACCTTTTTTTTTTTGTTGCAGGTAGAATAACGCGCAGGGGCTAATATGGAAGTGAGTTACACCCTTGAGGCAAAGGCCTTTTCAAAACACCTTTTCAAAATCGAAATATACTGTAAAACATCTACTGTTTTACTAGTCATATATATTTACAGTATCATTAAAAAAAGTCGAGCAGATTAGTAAGGGGTCATTCAAAAACCACGTGGTCCTTTTTCGGGTAGTTTTCAAACTCGTTCCCCCCCCTTGTGGTAATTTGTGGCCAATGACTTAACCCCCCCCCCCTCCAAAACCACGTGGTCTTCTGATTTCACCCCCACTTCTTAAGCTTACGTAAAATGTAAGGTTCCATATTAGATTTCTTATGATTAAGAGGTAATGAGGTAAATGAACAATTAAAAGGCATATCTTCAAAATAAACTGTATTGTTTGTTTCTTTAATTCAAAATAATATCTTGACTAAAAAATGTAATTTTGAATGTTCAAAAAATTATTTATTGGAGCATACATATTGGATACATACTAACATTTGGATGCATACATATTAATTAGAGCATAATATAATAAACAATATTATAAACGGACTCCCCTCCCCCGTGTGGCCCTTGGTGGTCAAATAAGGAACCCCCTCTCCTCCTTTAAGGACCAAGTTGTTTTTTAAATGGCCCCTAAGACAAGAACGATTACGTCGAAAGCCGTGTCGAGAATCTTTCTTTAAGTACCATCGCGTTGAGCTTATGTGGACTTAGAGTTTTATTCGGATTAATTTTACTTTCACTGATGCTAATCGCAAGGCTTTAAAATCAATGGTGCACAAACGTTTTTGATGTGAGGGCCAAACCAACCATCTGTTTTATGTAGGAGCCAGATATATAGATATTCTATTTTTTATAAATATGCATTTTTATAACCAGGGGTAATATTTCAGATTTTTCACTTTTTCATTGAATTGAAAAGACCCATGGGGCCACTGAAAAGACCCGTGGGGGCCACATTTGGCCCGCGGGCCAGGGTTTGTGCATCACTGCTTTAAATGATCATCATTGAGCAGGATTACGGGAATGGAAGAGAAGAATATGTTTAAAACTTCTGTCATTCGTAAGTTATCATAAATTTGTTTGTTGTTTTCGCGTATAAGTGGACCAATAGTCTGCGAAGCTACTTTTTTTATTCCTAACATAATTATAGAATTCCTTCGGATTCAGTTTAATTTGGTTCATTATACGTATGTAGCTCAAAGTTGAGTTTACTTTTTCTAATAAGTTTTTTGCTTCGCCTTCTCAATACCTTGTAAGTATTTTCATCGGACAAATTATTTGATGCTTTAAATTTGAAATACGCGTTCCTTTTTAACGTTAAGCTGCTTTTAATTTCGGCATTCCACCATTTAGGTTTAACAGACTTTAATAATCTCTCTTTACGTAATGGAATACAAATTTATTTAAAATTTTTATAAGGAATTCCATGCGCCCTTTATATCATCTCGTGATAAAGGCTTATCCCAGTTATGGATTGAAAATTTGCTTCGTCACGAAATTTTTTTTAGCTTTTAAAAATCCAGAATTTTTTCCAAACTATAGAAGTGGTCTCCTACAGAGATATTGTCAATTAAGTCTAGATCTGTACTTAAAACTAAATCTAGAATATTGAAATCTCTTGTGGGATCCTTGACCATTTGAAAAAGTGAACTTTTGAGTAAACACTCGTGCAATTGACGACCGGAATTGAACTGTAAAAGACCATCCCACTACCTGCAAGTACAAATTAAGATCTCCCATAATTATTACACGTTCGCTACTTGCATAAAAAATTATAATTCCTGAAGTCTGTTACCGCTATCGACAATCTGAGAGGGACGCCTATATATTAAACCTATAATATAATTTATTTCTTTCGTGGATGGTCTTAATTTCAACGAACGTCACATTTATATTATCAATTTCTGCAATTTTAATTATGGGTTTTAAGTGTAACTGAACGTATAGTACAGTACCGCCCCTTCTTTCTATTCTACCATTGTTAAATATCTCGTAACCAGTAATGATATTCTCCAAGAAAATCTCTACTCTCTGTATTTAACCAGGTTTCGGTAATTGCTACAACCTCAAATTTTTGGTGAAGGACAGTACGTAATAGTTCATATTCAAATCTTAAACTTCGAGCGTTAATATAAAATACATTTATTAAATTTTGCGTACTGCAGTACAATCTCGAGGTTCTTCTTGGAGGTAGACGCTCACTGAAAAGAAAATTTATGTTAGGCTGGTTGCTTGCGTAGGAGTTTCGCAGTTTTTAGCCTGAAAAGCCATCGCAGAGCTATGAAACAATCTACCAAAACGAGCTACTCCCACGCCATTCAGGACGCAAAAACAGATCCATTTTATATATATATATATATATATATATATATGAAAATTATTTCACGAAAGTAATACGTGAAAAATATTTATGATGAATAAAACCACGAAGGAAAGGAAACAAAACGGTGCTCAAGCGCTTTCGTCTAATGACATCCTCAGGAACACTGAAATACATAAAAGGTTACGGCCTATATATAGGTTACAGAAAGAGAAAAAAAATAAATAAATAAATAACATATATACACACAAACACATATACATACATATCTACACACATACACACACACATATATATATATATACAATAAACAGAGAAGTAAAAATAAAACTTAAAAATTAAGGATTAGAGGATTAACAAAGAGGCATATCGATTTTTAGCACAAGATCAAATGAGTTATAAAAATAATACAAATTTATACTGGAGATACGCCCGGGTTTAACACTTTGCCTTTTTAGAGTCAAGTTTCGATATGTATAAAAATAAATTGAAGATTAAAAGTTAATAAAGTAGCTTACAAGTTTACCAAAGATTAAGTGTCCTACCCTTTTTATCTAGGTTTGTTTTGAAGGAATTCAAAACAACAGGATCGAGTTGAAAAAGACCTTTGCTTATGTTGAAGTTATTTGAAAGTTGAATAATGGCAGACTCAAGAATATTTCTATTGACAATGTTGCTCGAATGAAATAAAACTGAAGCATTATTCCAATCAATACAGTGGGATAACTCTGACAAATGGACAAAAAGAGCACTGCACAACTGTCCTGTTCTGACGGAATATTGATGCTGTTTTATACGTGTGTGCAAATCCTTTCCCGTCTGACCTATGTAAAAGGAATCACATTGTTTACACCCAATTTTATAGATAACACTAGGCAACAAAGATTTTGTTACAGAAGACCAAATAGGTGCTCCTAGCTAATTTCGGTATGCTGATTTCAAATCTATAATTAGATATTTTCTATCACGTCTAGATTTGTGTAAAATGCAAATCACTTTTAGTAAAATTTTCTACCACGTCCAGATTTTGGTTTTAATCGGCTTAATGCCAGTAATATGAAACTTGCTTTTCAAGGTTAAAGCAATTTTTTTGCCAACTATATACAAATTCGAACAATTTTGATAAATAAAATTTATCCCGAGTGGCAACACTGAGTCAAGAGCATAGTAACGGGCAACGGCCCAACGGTCAGTCGCTACGTGACAGTCAAGCAGAACGGTTGTTGAAGCTCTCTGCTGATGAGCAAGTGACAGGTTGTGGTGACTTGTGTGTTTTTATAGCATTTGTTTTGTACTACGGTGTGTATTTCTTTTTATTTTGCACATCGTAATAATTACTTTCTACGTTTTTTCAGATATTGTATGGTAATTCAAAATGGCATCAAATAGACGTGCTTGTGTAAATCACCCAGACAACTTCTGCTTTGTCTGTGGACAATATACACCTAAGCACAACGTAGAAACATAACAACAAAGATTAAACTTGCCTACAAGTTTATTTTGACTGTAAGTTAGGAGACCAACAGAGGGACTGGGCACCACATATTTGCTGTGCACAGTGCAATGCAATGTTAATAGCTTGGATGAATGGTAAAAGAAAAGCTATGCCGTTCTCAGTCCCCATGGTTTGGCGTGAGCCGAAAAATCACTTCAATGATTGTTATTTTTGTTTGACAAAGATTGCTGGTTTCACAAAGAAAAACAAATCAAAGATCACGTACCCAAACTGCGAATCAGCAATGAAACCAGTACCACATGATGAAACAAATCCACCACCAGTTCCACCAGCAACGATAACAGACAGCAGTTCATCTGAAGATTCTGCTAGTGATATAGAAACAGGGAAAGATGGCATATATGTTCCAGATGCAAATATTTCCCCACATTTGTTAAGTCAAGCGGAGTTAAATGACTTAGTGCGCGATTTGGAATTACCAAAAGAAAAGGCAGAGTTGCTTGGTTCAAGACTTCAAGAATTTAATCTTCTCCAACCAAACACCAAAGTTTCCCATTTCCGCCATCGCCATTTGCAGTTTTCATCATTTTACTTACAGGAAGAAAACGTTTGTTTCTGCCACGATATCAGTGGTCTGATGCAAGGGATTGGCTGTCGCTATGATCCAAAAGAATGGAGACTGTTCATTGACTCTAGTAAAGCTAGCCTTAAAGCTGTATTACTGCACAACGGCAA
Source organism: Bathynomus jamesi (assembly GCA_023014485.1). Taxonomy (NCBI): domain Eukaryota; kingdom Metazoa; phylum Arthropoda; class Malacostraca; order Isopoda; family Cirolanidae; genus Bathynomus; species Bathynomus jamesi. The sequence continues at coordinate 227,322 of JAJOZX010003689.1, forward strand.
TGAAAAACCTTCAATACCTGTAGCACATGCCACTGGCCTTAATGAGACTTATGAATCGATGAAACTGCTGCTAAGACTCATCAAATATAAGGACCACACATGGAATATTTGTGGCGACCTTAAAGTTGTATCATTACTTCTTGGGTTACAGTTGGGCTACACAAAGCATATGTGCTTTTTGTGTCTATGGAACAGCAGAGATGACAAGAACCACTACAAAAAACATGATTGGCCATCTAGAACTGAACATGTTGTTGGTAAATACAATGTGAAACACCCAGCACTTATTGACCCTCAGAAAGTACATCTTCCACCACTTCACATTAAACTTGGCCTTATGAAAAATTTCGTGAAGGGTATGGATCATCAAGGTAGTGGTTTCCAATATTTAAAGGATAAATTCAAAGGAATATTGACAGATGCTAAGCTAGAAGCTGGAGTTTTCACTGGACCACAGATCCGCAGTGTCATCCACGACTCATCGTTTCCATCTAACCTAAATGAGAATGAACTAGGAGCATGGACATCTTTCGTTGAAGTTGTCAAAAATTTTCTTGGAAACCACGCTAAAACTCGTAGAAAACATGCTTAAATCTTATGAAATAATGGGATGCAGAATGTCTTTGAAAATTCATTTTTTACATTCTCATCTTGACTTCTTCCCGGCCAACCTTGGGGCTGTAAGTGACGAGCATGGTGAGCGCTTCCACCAACAGATCTCAGTTATGGAAAACAGATACCAAGGTAATTTCAACCCAAATATGATGGGAGATTATTGTTGGTTCCTGCAGAAGGAGAGCTCGTCATCCTACAAGCGACAAAGGAAGAGGACACACCAAAGTTTCACTTAAGAACAGGAATTTGCCTTTCAGTAGTAACAACAAAATACTAACGCGCTTTGGGTGGATGGTTGGGCGCAGGGGTGGTAACTCCGCCAGCGGAATTCCGCTGTCTGTCTTAAGCCAGAATAAAGGAGGAAAGACATCCCTGTTCACTAATTATTTAAGTATGCTTAACATAAAACGTGGCACGGAAAAGTAGCTTAGACGGCTTTCGTAATAGAAGCGGGTGAGAAAAAAAATGAAAAATAGGGGTTTTCGGTTACACAAAATCTGGACGTGATAGAGAAATTTTGATATCAGATCTGAAATCAGCATCAGCGCTTTAGTAGGAATCAGTAGTTCACGTGTCTGTAACAAAAAAAAGTTGAAATTTGTTGCCTAGTGTAATGTGAATTATTGGTAGGGCTATTTTTTACTATGATATTTTTCACAATATTGTTATATGAAAATACTACATTAATATCCAAAAGTTTAAGTACATTAGCAATGCCTAAAAAGCCCGGGAAAAATGGAAGTACTAAAATATTTTTTGACAAAGTACGAGTGTTATTATTGACACGATAGAAAGTTCGTTTTGCCTTGTTGAGACAAGATTCCATAAACGCAGATGGTAACACAGATCACTTCCAATACCGTTGATTTTTTCCAATTCGGCATCGATGTATTCCGGACTGGCGATCCTAAGGGCGCGGAGAAACATTGATGAAAAATGGCCTTCTTAGTGGGGGTGTCATGTCCCGAGTAAAAGTGTACGTAGGACAAATTGTTTGTTGTTTTCCGATAGATACTAAACTTAAAACCTGGGCTTTCCCTATGTACACGCACATCCAAAAATGGGATTGAATTGTCTTGTTCCACTTCTAAAGTAAACTTAATGGAGGGGACTTGATCATTTAACTGAAGGAGGAAGTTATCCAGGTCACGATTCATGGGCCAGATACACAAAATATCGTCGACGTACCGCAACCAAGGGATGCCAACCCCCAGGATTCTCGGAATGTAAGTAATTTCGAAAAACTCCATATAAATATTGGAGAGGAGGGGCGATAAGGGGTTGCCCATGGCCATCCCAAAACTTGTTGATAATACTCGTTATTGAAAGTGAATTTACAGTCTTTGATGCAAAGCTTAATAAGTTCCAAAACAATGTGTGAAGGTAGTGGCAGGTCATACTTATGTAATTCTTGGGAGAGAAAGTCAAGCATATCATCAATCGGCACTTTTGTAAACAATGAACAAACGTCAAAACTGATCAATCTATCGTTAGTTTCAGTACGTGCATTATTCAATTTTTCAGTAAGATCCATGGAATTTTTTACATGTGAATCAGAGATAGTTCCGAGAATGGGGGACAAGACTTTGACAAGCCATTTGGAGAGTTTATAAGTAATAGAGCCCACCGAGCTAATAATAGGGCGCATAGGGTTGCCAGGTTTGTGGGTTTTAATAAGACCGTAAAGGTAGGGCAGAGAAGGTGAAGTGGACATGAAAAGCGGAATTAAGTCCTTATGATCTTTGAGAATGCGTTTCAAGCCACTATTAAATGATTTGATGACGTCATCCTGCGGGTTCTTCCTAAGTTTGCTGTATGTGGCGGGGTCCTGGAGAAGCTCGTTCATCTTTCCGATGTAGTCCACTTTGTCCATAATAACTATGGTGTTAGCCTTGTCTGCTTTAGTAATATGGAGCTCCCCATCTTTTTTTAATTGTGAGAGGCCATCGCAAAACCGTTTAGGAAAGTTATCTTCGTAATTACCATTCGCCGCACTATAAACGAGGCCTTTAACTATGTTAAACAAATACTGAGGGAGATTACACTGTTTTTCAAAACACGCGAGACTGTAAAAATTTGTAAAGCCGAAGGTTTTTTAACAATAAAAAAGGACATACCATATCCAAGGGCACTTTTTGCATCGTCACTAATGTTTTTCGAAGAAAGGTTCAAAACACACTTTGAGCTTGCTTTTTTACTCCACTGACTATTCGAATGAGACTTTTAATTTTCGATCCAAAATGTTACGAAGTGAAGTAGTTCTCCGACGCAACTCGTTGTAAATTTCATCAAACAAAGGTTGGATCCACGGTTGGGGAATAACGGTTACAAAATTATGTTTGGCGATGTTTAAATTTTTGAAGGCGGACCACTCATTTTGTCTGGTGACTTCAATATGTTTCTTTAAAACCGTGGATCCAACCTTTGTTTGATGAAATTTACAACGAGTTGCGTCGGAGAACTACTTCACTTCGTAACATTTTGGATCGAAAATTAAAAGTCTCATTCGAGATAGTCAGTGGAGTAAAAAAGCAAGCTCAAAGTGTGTTTTGAACCTTTCTTCGAAAAACATTAGTGACGATGCAAAAAGTGCCCTTGGATATGGTATGTCCTTTTTATTGTTAAAAAACCTTCGGCTTTACAAATTTGTTACAGTCTCGCGTGTTTTGAAAAACAGTGTAATCTCCCTCAGTATTTATTTAACATAGTTAAAGGCCTCGTTTATAGTGCGGCGAATGGTAATTACGAAGATAACTTTCCTAAACGTTTTGCGATGGCCTCTCACAATTAAAAAAAGATGGGGAGCTCCATATTACTAAAGCAGACAAGGCTAACACCATAGTTATTATGGACAAAGTGGACTACATCGGAAAGATGAACGAGCTTCTCCAGGACCCCGCCACATACAGCAAACTTAGGAAGAACCCGCAGGATGACGTCATCAAATCATTTAATAGTGGCTTGAAACGCATTCTCAAAGATCATAAGGACTTAATTCCGCTTTTCATGTCCACTTCACCTTCTCTGCCCTACCTTTACGGTCTTATTAAAACCCACAAACCTGGCAACCCTATGCGCCCTATTATTAGCTCGGTGGGCTCTATTACTTATAAACTCTCCAAATGGCTTGGCAAAGTCTTGTCCCCCATTCTCGGAACTATCTCTGATTCACATGTAAAAAATTCCATGGATCTTACTGAAAAATTGAATAATGCACGTACTGAAACTAACGATAGATTGATCAGTTTTGATGTTTGTTCATTGTTTACAAAAGTGCCGATTGATGATATGCTTGACTTTCTCTCCCAGAATTACATAAGTATGACCTGCCACTACCTTCACACATTGTTTTGGAACTTATTAAGCTTTGCATAAAGACTGTAAATTCACTTTCAATAACGAGTATTATCAACAAGTGTTTGGGATGGCCATGGGCAACCCCTTATCGCCCCTCCTCTCCAATATTTATATGGAGTTTTTCGAAATTACTTACATTCCGAGAATCCTGGGGGTTGGCATCCCTTGGTTGCGGTACGTCGACGATATTTTGTGTATCTGGCCCATGAATCGTGACCTGGATAACTTCCTCCTTCAGTTAAATGATCAAGTCCCCTCCATTAAGTTTACTTTAGAAGTGGAACAAGACAAGTCAATCCCATTTTTGGATGTGCGTGTACATAGGGAAAGCCCAGGTTTTAAGTTTAGTATCTATCGGAAAACAACAAACAACTTGTCCTACGTACATTTTACTCGGGACATGACACCCCCACTAAGAAGGCCATTTTTTCATCAATGTTTCTCCGCGCCCTTAGGATCGCCAGTCCGGAATACATCGATGCCGAATTGGAAAAAATCAACGGTATTGGAAGTGATCTGTGTTACCCATCTGCGTTTATGGAATCTTGTCTCAACAAGGCAAAACGAACTTTCTATCGTGTCAATAATAACACTCGTACTTTGTCAAAAAAAAATTTAGTACTTCCATTTTTCCCGGGCTTTTTAGGCATTACTAATGTACTTAAACTTTTAGATATTAATGTAGTATTTTCATATAACAATATTGTGAAAAATATCATAGTAAAAAATAGCCCTACCAATAATTCAGGCATTATCTATAAAATTGGGTGTAAACAATGTGATTCCTTTTACATAGGTCAGACGGGAAAGGATTTGCACACACGTATAAAACAGCATCAATATTCCGTCAGAACAGGACAGTTGTCCAGTGCTCTTTTTGTCCATTTGTCAGAGTTATCCCACTGTATTGATTGGAATAATGCTTCAGTTTTATTTCATTCGAGCAACATTGTCAATAGAAATATTCTTGAGTCTGCCATTATTCAACTTTCAAATAACTTCAACATAAGCAAAGGTCTTTTTCAACTCGATCCTGTTGTTTTGAATTCCTTCAAAACAAACCTAGATAAAAAGGGTAGGACACTTAATCTTTGGTAAACTTGTAAGCTACTTTATTAACTTTTAATCTTCAATTTATTTTTATATATATCGAAACCCGGGCGTATCTCCAGTATAAATTTGTATTATTTTTATAACTCATTTGATCTTGTGCTAAAAATCGATATGCCTCTTTGTTAATCCTTTAATCCTTAATTTTTAAGTTTTATTTTTACTTCTCCGTTTATTGCATTATATATATATATATATATATATATATATATGTGTGTGTGTAGATATGTATGTATATATATATGTGTGTATATGTGTTTGTGTGTATGTATGTTATTTATTTATATTTTTTTTTCTCTTTGTAACCTATATATAGGCCGTAACCTTTTATGTATTTCAGTGTTCCTGAGGATGTCATTAGACGAAAGCGCTTGAGCACCGTTTTGTGTTTCCTCTCCTTCGTGGTTTTATTCATCATATATATATATATATATATATATAAAAGACTTGACAAATCGACAAATTCAACATTTTCTTTTCGGCAAAGAATATTATTCCAAAAAACATTATTGTAGCTTTGCTGGAAAAGTCGTCGGATCCTTCTATTGTGGGAAGAATTCCAAAAAAAATTAACTTAGTCTTATCCTTTAGAATCCACATCAGCCGCTTGTATTTCTCTTAGCTCCTCTGACCTGAAAATCTTAACATCGTTAGTCCCATACTAATATGACCTGGATGTCCCTTCTCACCGTCAATGCAGTTCGTCACAAAATGTTAATCTCGCGGCTACACTTATTTTATTGGGTTAACACTACATCTGGTGAAAATATCTCCCAAAAACTACAAAATATCGAACACTATAAAGTTATGAACATCCTCCAAATCTGATAAATGCAAATCTCTTATACCAAACCAGAACAAGGAAGTTATGGATCATACCAGTATTCTATAAGAGTATTTGAGGGCATTCAAAGATAATAACTAAATGAAATACACTTTTCAATTTAAAACATTAACTTGTATGGGCATTAAAAATATTAGTGTCATCCTGGAGATTTTTCTTCCTTCCAGATCGAAATATATCATATCTACAAGAGTCAATGCAAAACTGTTTGGTAGTTGCAGGCCTATATTTATATAGGCCAATGAAGTCCCCATTTACAAAGTATAGAATCCCCAAACTCCAAAACAAAATATTATACGCTCCAATTGCTGACCTTTCAGTTAAAGATTCTTAAAACTTCCTGTAATGAAAGAACTCGGACGGATCAAAAACTGTGTGGAACATTAAGTATGGTTGAACAGTAATTTCGGTAGGTATGCCACCATTGAAGAAACACAGGTTCTGAGTAACATGTGGAAACATGGTCTACTTCAGTAGTATGACCGCAAAATGGTAGAGTGCAATGCAATTGCAAATGTTGCAAGAGTGCCAACCCACCCCCTTTGTTGCAAGGCACCCATAGTTCCAACCCCCACCCCATTTGTTGCAAGGCACCCCCTAAATGGGGGAGGGGGGATGTTGCAAGAAGGGGTTATGCAACTTGGAGGTGGTTATCCCCTAAGTTGCAATGAACCCCCGCTGGGGGAGACCTCTTTGGGGGATAAGTGGGACGGCCTCACCCCCCAAAGGGGTATACCTAACCCAAGAGAGAAGAGAGATGTTCGCTTGACAGGACCCAAGCGCATATTAAGACTTCAGCCGAGCGGCCGTAGTCTTATAGGGCCCCTAATCAGCCAGTTGGCTTAGAAGGCTGAGTTGCCAGTTTGCACTATTTATTTAATTAAAGCATATATTCTGGCTTAATCAGCCAGTTGGCTTAGAAGTCTGAGTTGCCAGTTTGCACTATTTATTTAAATAAGCATATATTCTGAGTTACCAGATAGCGCTATTTATATAATTAATGCATATATTCTGGTTTACAAATCCGCTTTAGAAGCCAACCAGTTAATATAATTAACAGTGGTAGGAACTGTCAGAAAAAACAAGCGCGAAATTCCCTCAAAACTCATAAGCATAAATAAGGAAAATACTGGTAAAACAAAATTTTGCTTTGATGGTTACAAAACTTTGATTTCTTACCAACCGAAGGCTAACAAAAATGTGATTCTACTTTCAACAATGCACAGTGGCACTGTAGTCTCACATAAAACAAACAAACCTGAAATTGTAGAATATTACAATGCAACCAAAGGAGCTGTCGACACATTCGACCAAATGTGCAGTATTTCATCATGCAGTCGTTGCACCAGGCGATGGCCACTTTGTTTACTGTATGGCATGTTGAATGCTGCATGCATCAATCATGGATAATTTATTTAGAAAACAACAAAGAAAACCCTACAGAAGATGCGTTTGCACGAAGGCATTTTCTGTTTCAACTTCCTGATGAATTGGCAAAGGCATGGATGGAGAAAAGATTAGAAATACCTACGCTACAACGAACTATAAAAAGTTACAATGAAAGTGTACTAAAAATAAAACACTCAGCAAGCATTACACCAGAAACAAAGTTAGTTAAACCCAAAAGATACAATTTCTGTGAAACTAAAGCAGATAGAAAAACAACTACAGTTTGCTTTCAGTGCCAAAAACCAATATGTCCAAAGCATAGATTCAGCATTTGCCATGATTGTCTCAATGAGTGATAATATTAATATATTAATCGTGTTTATTTTAGGCAAATATACATTTTAATTTCCATGTTTTCCTAATAAAAATATTAAAATATATGCTGTTTAACTTTAAAAACCTTTTAAATGACAAATCTTTATAATGTGAACGTTAAATATATAAAAAAACTGGTAATGGGTGAATTTTACCCATAATTATGAGAAGTAAAACTTTTTTCGAGCTTAGTAATCAAGGGATAAATACCGTGCTCAAGCAAAAAGGATTAAATAAAACACCATTACATCATTATGTTTATTTAGGCGAATTAATGGAAAGATATAGAAATATACATTGGAATATATATGATAAATAATAATAGCATACGGACAATGAAAAAATAATAAATATACAGTGGAATATATACATGATATCAATATATTAGTACAGGAAAAATATGTACAGTTATATTAAATAATTAAATATATTGAAAATAATAATATACGAAACGTATAATCAAATGCATATTAGTACAGGAAATATATATATATATATATATATATATATGTATATATATATATATATATATATATATATATATATACACACAATTAAATAAATAAATATACATCCTTTATGTTCTAGGGTTATATTAAATAATTAAAAATAATAATACACGAAACGTATAATCAATTGCATATTAGTACAGGAAATAATATATATACACACACAATTAAATAATTAAATATACACATCCTTTATGTTCTAAAGTGCAAAACGCTAAACTCACACGTAATAGAGTCTACATCTACATCGATATTACTTTCTACTACGTGGTAAAACCGTTCATGCAACACTTCACCATTTAACTGATACGGATGCCTATACTCGACATAAATGGCTTTCATATCATTCAATGCTATTTTTGTGCCTACTTTACATCCGATTGGCAAGTTATCTTTAAACGAATACAATCAAAAGCACGCACAAAGAGGTCATCGTTAACCACAACATCATTATTAAATACAAGTTTATGAACACGCCTATCCAATCGAGGGTTTTTTCTTACCGTCCCGAGCTTTTCAATCGTGAACTCTTCTTCACTCTGCATAGCGGCAATTGAAATAATCTTCCAAGTCGTAACGACAGCTATTCATTATATAGGGGTACAGCTCTTCAGGGTGAACAGTGTAGGTGAGCTCAGCCCTGTACCGCTCAAGTGCTTTGTACCAAAGTTCAGGATATTTCGAAGAATCTAAACCCTTTAAATATGCATCCAGCTCTAGACCATTCTCGCCTTGTTCATTCCTACATTCGATAAATCCGTCGAGCAGAGCGGTGTATGCGTATTCAAGAATCGTGTCAAAATAAATCATATCCGTAACACGAGCGTCTAATATAGGCTTCAGCTTACGGAATCCGACGATTTCAAACATTCTGTCGAGGATGAAACGGTTTCGCGTAGGGACAAGAACGTTATTATGTCAGATGCGTTCTTCCACATCAGTCGTATATCAATGCATGGCTGTTCGTTATTTATACACAACGTGCAAACAACGGCATATGAGGGGGTGTCACTAATCTGCTCTTTTCTTGTACCTACACCTGTAGGTATTTTATAACGGTCCTCTCCCCACTTCTCAACTATCACGAAGACTCTATTCATCTCCTCAACACTTAAATAAATAACATTACGTTTGCTTGCTTGCCTGCAATTCGTTTCAAGTACATAGTTAACGGTGCCGGTTTCACGCCTGAACACGCGCAATGACTTCGTCACGGAGACATCGTACGAGGCGTTGAGAATGCTTCTCAAAGGACGTTCCATCGTATTCGCACGTGCACTCGGTTCAAGCTCTGAGATGACTGTGAGCCACAGGTGGACGGATCGGCTCGACGGGCGGAGTGAGTCACGCTGATGAAACGTGTACGGGCTTGTTCGAACTCGTGTGTTTCGTGAGGTACACGGGTGGGCAGCTGGCTGGGGGTTGCGCGTCACACTGCTAAAGCGTGTACAGGCTTGTTCGAACAATTATGCTCTTGGGCAAACAGAATTTTCCACTACATGAAACAATATCGACTTTAATGTTTTATCACTCACCAGACGTTCAATTCCACAAACTAAACATCTTCACAATCCGGCGCACTATTTGAGAGAAACGTATGTCCATATTTGTTCTTTTTGTTTAACAAGCGATACTCGTCTCTAAAGTCTGTTAAAAACTCACAGCCCATTAGCCACAACCTCACTACAAACCTCATGATGATACATCATATATTAATACAGTGGTAAAAATACTTAAGATTCTCCATGATAAGATTTACATTCTCAACCGTAGGGTACGAGTAGTCGGTATGGTGTAACACGGCATAATATCGCTTGTCATAGAACTCGTCAACAAGACTCACTATCCATAGCTGTTGCTTATCTTCTGAACGTGTTGCTTCTTCTACTTCGCGGTATATGTGAGCCTTTATAAAGGTTAGGTCTATAACATACTTCAATACATCGTCTGTACTACGAAATCCTACAATGCCCTCGCCAGAATACCCGTAGAGTATTTGAACATCTTGGTCCTTCGCACGGCTCAATGTAGCTTTAAAAGTGGCAAAGGAGGGGGGAATAGGGAGTTTTTCAGTATCCACCACATCTTGGCACTTTGCTGAATACCACTTCATAAATGTTGAATACGCAATATTAAAGGTAGCCATTACTATTTTCTGTCTACGCGGGAGAATACACGTCTGAGCTCAAGGGTATGCAGAGGTCAACTGAGCACGCAGGGATAGAGGTATGCTCAGGTAGCGGCCGGTCTTACAGTGGGCGGGGCTTAGCTTTCTACTGTACACACACACACACACACACACAGGAGAAAGTGAAACGCTAATTAAAGCACGATTTATTTAATAATGGATTATTTCGGCATATATATATATATATGGTGGAGATTTAATAATATTTTTCTCGATAATTCAGCACCACAGTAGGATTTTTAAATTACCAAAACTTTTAAGAATTATATGCATTTAAATTCGTGGCATTTCTCTTGTTGTAGCTCCTTATTTTTACTTAACCTTATAGGACCGATGCGGAACTCGGCCGTGTTATAGTTACTTTTGATGAAAGGGGAATAAATGATATGGATGCTTCTCCGCACAACTAACCCTGTGACCTAAATACAGAAGTCGAGATATTGGCTCACATCCGTTCAAGCGAGTGCCAGATTATCGAGGAACTAATGTCAGTATTTTTGAGGTTAAGAACAAAACACATTGTATTTTCATTTATTAAATGGCAGAAAACATGTACAAAGCGGAGCCAGTGTCCGTTAAATAAGTCTTCATGGCTACATTTTACAGTTAAAAATGTGTATATACAACTTTACACAATACAGATATACACCTTTACACATTACAGGGGGTACTAACATATGGGAACCTTTTTTTTATGTCTGCATACACTTTTATCGTTCATCTCTGTGTCGCACAAATCGAATAATTTCAAAAAATTCATAAATCCCTTCCCACATGACATGTGCATGAGAAATGAAATGCAATACAACCCGCACGTTTCACTATAATACCCTTGAAAACGATATGGGTTCCAAACAATCTCAGGCACATGTAATTGTGCGATAAACTGCACAATTACCGAATCATTCCAGGGCTGAAATCCGAGTGAATCAAAATAGTACATTCTTTCCCTATTTTTAAAATAGATTGTAAACCAATGAATTCCCTCACTCCCCACAATGTCGGTGTTAACGATAATCCCGTACCAGTTTCTCGTACTTGGCAGCTTCAATATTTCATTCTTCGCAAACACACCGATAAATTTTGAGCGTGTGAAACGGTCACTTTTCATTACTCTGTGGAATGTATTCGCGTCCATTTTAAAAGTCTGTGACCACGTTCCTGAAACGATCAACTTCTATTAGTGCCTGTGATTCGAGGTACACGAGTACACTTATAGGCGCGTCTATAGGCTTGGCAAATTCCAACCTGACTGAGATATTCCCACCCTGCTGTGGACTTAAATGCGTATCTGCGCCAGCAGAGAAGTCAGGCTTAATATCAAATGAATAAATGTTAAATTCTTCGACAAATTCTTTCTGCGTTACACCAAAACTAAGTTCGTCACAGGCGCCTGTATTATGAGCCAGACTACTATATGCTCTCGCGCAGAGCTGGAACACAGCGTATGATGAGTAGTCCGTAATCATGGTCCCTCCCAAAGCGATGCCATTTACGTATAGAGTAATATTTTTAAGGCCGAAATTCTCATATTTAAAGGCACTCCTTTTATATTTTCCATTCGTCGAGGCGTGGTTCTGCATTCCAATTAATATCTTTTTAGGTAGGACTCCAAGGGCCACGTTTTCTAGCTGCTTCGAGGCCAACCCGACGGGGACCGTGTATAGTTTGATCTGTACTCTGTTAATTGGGTATTTTACTGTGGCGTGTATTAAGTCTTTCTCAATTTCTATTTTTTCGGGGAACTTAATTTCACTCGGCTTATGCGCAAATACGTCTCCATGACATGAATTACAACGGGTTTCGCGCCTTCTTCTTGATCAGACCCCAGATTTATGCAGATTATCAGGAATCGTGTGGGTAAGTTTCAACTTCATATCCACCCCGTTCATAAGCAACTTCTCCTGGAATGTGAAGTCTGTATGCAGGCGTCCAAAACATTCATATATCTTTTTTTTAGAATTTTTAAATTTATCCTTTATTTCATCTTCATCTTTAGTGTGGTAATACCCCTTGGCGGTTAAAAAGGCGTCCTTCGCTTCTTTTGAAAAGTTGGGGACATTTTCGAGATAGGCTCGTAGATGGTAGTACCCCGTTCCTGCCGAGATGTTAACCTGGTTTAAATACACTTTACACTAGCTGAATATGGAGTGTAAAAAGTTGGTTTCAGGGTAGGCAGAGTAACTATCGTCGCAGTCCGTTCCATCAGAATGGGCTATACGCAGTTTAGCGTACATGTGCAATGTGCATGCAGCTCGGGTCAAAAAAGTAAGGGCCTGAGCTGGGTATCACGAATTCTATAGGGGCTACTGGGCGAACTAATACTGTTTAATGGGTTAATTGTAATAAAGTCGCTATGCTCAATAGAGACCTGAGGGGGGCATATCAAAGAGGGACAGTTCCGATTTACAGCAGTGTAAATATGGTGTGAATATGGTGTGCAGAAAGTTTGTTTCGGGGTATGCACCATAATTATCATCGCAATCCGTTCCGTCAGAATGAGCTATGCGAAGTTTAGTATACATGTGCATACAGCTCGGATCAAAAAAGTAAGGGCCTGAGCTGGGTATCACGAATTCTATAGGGGCTACTGGGCGAACTAATTGTGTTTAATGGGTTAATTGTAATAAAGTCGCTATGCTCAATAGAGACCTGAGTGGGGGGCATATCAAAGAGGGACAGTTCCGATTTACAGCAGTGTGAACTACACGGATGGATGTGACGCGCCATGACGAGTCAGAAATAGTGCCACCTCCCTCGACAAGTATTAGTCAACCTATGATTCGTGAGAGTAGTGTCCTCAGCTTATATCAGTTAAAAAAATGATCAGCCATAGGTTTCATACGCTTAGAGCACTTCTTTTTTTATTTCCTCTTACGTTTAGCGCCACGTGATGGTAACCCCTTCTTCCTGGCAGATCTCTTCTTTCCGCCACCACGCATTTTTCTCTTTGCATCTTTGATGATTTCATCCCGTGTACGTTTTAAATGGACCCAAGTCCACTCCCACGCTGATATCTCACTCCTCGGTAGACTGTGAATGGTCTTCGAGTCATTATAAACGACGAAAGTGTAGTTTCACTGTTAAGCTCCCATCACCGAATGGGAAATTTTTTCCCTCAATCGTTCTTATATATATCGAGATGTTGGTTAATAGATTAGTCGCAACATTCACATAATGAGGCTTGTCATATGTAATCCTCAAACTTTTCCCTCTATGGTTGGGGATGTGTGCAATGCGCAGCAGGCGCGCCTAGGTGTCCCCAACAAATTGGTGCTCTACGATATTGCTGTAAATATAGCACATGTCTGGGGGCGGAAAGCTTTCACCCAATTTCTCCATCTTCATTTGATACATTAAACTGGACAAGTCATGCTGTGCCTCGTGAAAGGTATCCCTTTGGAGAGCTGCGCTATATCGGCCCTCAGCCACAATTGTGAACAGCTCTTTATCTTTGATATTTCTACTAAGCGTTGATTTTAACTTCAATGTGCATGCAGGCGTGTCTATGTTTACGACTTCAAAAAGTATATCGTATGTCAGGTACGACCTTTCAAGACTCTTGTTTAAACCCGTCACAATGTCCATGGCGTTATCATAATGCCCGATTCCTAGCGATACATTTGTGCCATAGTACCGTTCCTCACCGAACAGGACTGAACGCATAGTATTGTCTAAGGTTATGCCTAATTTTTCGCACTCATCGAATCTTCTAATGATCAGAAATATGATTTGCTCATTTTCAAGAGTTAAAAATTTGGTGGCTAACTGGAGTTCACATAACCCCACCTCATACGAATCACGCTCCAATTCAATGGGCCCGTGGAGTTCTGTCACAAAGTTGGCAAGGGTGTTGTTAGGGTGTACAGACAGAGACGAGGAGGAAGGGAGTGTGACGTAGAAATGGTTAGGAGCCATGTTGCACACTATTTAAGCTTCATTATTGCATCAGCTTTTATATAGGTGTTTAAGCTTTCTGGGTACCCTAGCTAATTTACCCAGATACATTTTCCTCTTTCCTGAACCTTTGCTTCCTATAATTTCCTCAATTTTAAACACATTTTTTTCCTAAATTAAATGCCACTTTCTGCAACTCCTCGCGGTAAAAGCCTCCTGCGATTTCTTCCCCATTCAAATCTTGAACGTAATACATCATTATCTCACCTTTAGGTCTCATAGCCCTAACTTTAAAAATCTCACGTGTCCATCCTTGCTCAAATCCCTTCGCGAATTTATTCCCAGAACGTGACAGCCTTACATAATCATTGATTTTGAAACGCGCAGAGTGTAGTGGTGGTGGTGTTCCATCTCTTCTCACCTCTGGGCGCGTACCTCTTTCTAAAACCTCGTTAGGTGTTGTCCCAATCGTGCGATGGTGTGAGCGGTTGTAGGATGAGGCCAATGATTCCAGAATGTCTAGAAATCTGTGTTTTTATGTGTAAAATAGCGGTGCATGCGTTCCTTTATGGTACGTTGAACTCTTTCAGCTAAAGACGCCTTATGTATAGAATGGTAGTGTAATAGCTTATATTAAACTCTGTCAGCATGTTCTGAAAAGCGCGACCTATAAATTATTTCCCATATCCGTATAAAAATAGCCAGGAATCCTGTTTTCTTTCAACATCAACGTTTTGGTGGCTTTAGCAACTGTTTCAGGCGATTTATTTTTCAGGGGAATTAGCCACATATATCTAGAGAATACATCTATTATGAATAGGATGTAGCGGTAACCATCGTTATACACTGAATATCTTTGCATGTCTGTTAAATCCGCCTGCCAAATAGAGTCAATCGAAGCAGCTGTTGTCTTGGCCGTTTTAAACCTTTTTCTCACCGGTTTATGAAGTGTATAAGCATCCTGTTCCCGCAAAAATCTCTCAACATCTTTTTTCCTTACACCGTAAACACCTCTGTACAGTCCATTAACGCCACCATAGGAGGCGGGGTTAGAAATGTCATAATAGCGTTTACTTAATATGTTAGCCATTTGCGTATTTTAGACACACATGGATAAGGCTGGCCGTTTGTTCTCTTCTTTCTCCTCTTCAGAGACGCTGCTGCTGCTGGGGGCGATGGCGTACTCAGTTGTGACACATGCGAGACTTGATCCAAGTCTTTTAACCTATTCAGATTACCTATCAATGTTTTGGGGACATTTATTTGTTGTAGTCTTGCTTTAATATGCTTCCAGCCTTCGATACTTCGATACATCGATACATTAATAAGAATTTTTAAATATTTAAATAGATGTTATAATATGACACTACTGAGTTATATTTATGAATATACATAAATAATAATATCCTACAAAATTAAAACATACTTTCATTAAATAAAGCAATTGTTTTTATTTACATCTATAAAACTCATTAAAATGTCGTTGATTTTACGTACAGTGCGTACAAATTACTAGTATAAACAATAATATCTAATACCTACATATTAAATGAATAATTATAAAAATGTACCGGCGATACATGTATCGGCGATGCATGTATCGGTATCGGTATCGCTTAAGACATCTAGAAAGTATCGGCGTATCGGTATCGCCTAAGACGTTCTTCATATATCGATGTATCGGTATCGCTTTAGCGATTTTCATGTATCGATGCCAATCACTGGTCCTACTTTCTCACCAGATCATGAACAGTGTCAACGATATTGGATCCTTGTACCCTTGTTCCTTCAACAATGACCTCGCCTGTATCGGTCCACTATATGATGGGGTCCTCACTCAATAGATTATAAAGATTTAAACCTTTATTCCTCAATGTATGTGGGAGGCTCTTTTTTAGCACATGTTCGATGTGTTGTGTTCCGTTGCTCTTTGGTTGGTCATCTCTAACGTCGGGGCCAGGTCCTGTGTCGCCATGCTCAGCACCACTCGCGCTGTGCCTAGTAACCACGGGGAGCTCTGTAGGATTCTTATAATCCTCGTACTCATAAAGAAATTTCTGCAAAGCCTCTTCGTACAAGATCTTTTTCTCATCAGGTGACTTTTCACTGTTTAATAGGGCTAGCAACTCGTTTTCCATTCTTTTAAGCCTACTTTTACGGGGTTCTAGAGCCGTGTCTGGAGTCTTTGAACTTTGCAATGAAGCATACACCTCGTGCGGAATCACAACCACCTTCTTCATTATATTAATCTAGTCAGTAAAGGACCCAAAACTGAAAATAAGATGGGTAGGAATGATCCTCCCCTTTCTACAGTAATGCGCTTTTTTCTTACCCACAGTTTGACTTTTATGAGCGAGCGCTCGTGTTATGTTCTTGTAACGACGTAAGCGATCCTTCTGAGAGGGTTTCATTGGCACATTACATTTTATAACATTAAGACAGATTTCACAGATGCATTTTAAAAAGTCGCAGTCGATATTTTTAACAAACATCTGTTTCAGTGCCCGGGGCAAACGTTGATAGATTTTTATTAATTCACGGTATTTCTTTAGCCTATTTGTCATCCTGGAATATACACCGTTTCAGGCTCGCTTGAGAATATATTCGTTCTTAGAAGCACCCTAAACGTGTTTCGCGGGTGAAGGTCACAAAGCAAATATCCATAACGCTGGTTTGTGGCCTCTTTATAAACCTCCAAAAACTCCTTACGCTGATTCGGGAACATTTGATTGGCTAATACCCCAATTTATGATACATCTCTACGTTGCGCGAATAAGACTAGATATTGTGTATTTAGCGACACATCGCGTATGTATCTATTTTTGAAAAATAGATTCTGATTGATGAAGAACACGCTTATGTTAAGATGGTGGGAGAATACTGTAAATATCTAGGCAAACGTTTTATCCATCTCCAACATGAGATCGTCAATTACAATGACTGTATATTCACTTCCCTTTAACGAATTAACGTCATATATACCTTTGTGGAACAAAATATCATCTTGGTACTCGTTGAACACTGATTGATACGTCGAATAGCACCATATAACTTTATGCACAAATTTTGAGAATATTTCTCCCTTTTCTTTAATGATTTTAAGCATAAATACAGTTTTACCACATCCTGTAGGTCCAGATATAATACATGTGGATGGGCTCGTGAACCTGAATTTTTCTACAAAATCCATTTCTAAAACGTCACACTCCTAAGTGGGTCATTTACAAAATATAATAAATATTTAAGTGATGACCCTTATAGTTTGTTTTCTTCTTCAACAGAACCATGAATGACGACGATGTACAGCACCCCATCATCGATATCACAGACGAGCCAGTTGACCGTGCAGCTACAGATTCCATACCTGTAGCACGCGCCAGTTCAAAGCGGAGGCATGATGAAGAACCCACCACGTCAGGTATAAAGCGCGCCAGGGTTGAGCCGGTTGTTAGACCACCAGTAATAGAGCCCCAACCCTCAACGTCTTACGACACAACCCCGACAATAGTACCTTCCTCAAATATACCTCCTTATTCAATTCCGGGTACATCCTCCACAGCAGCTTCCCGTTCTGTTGAGGATGGCATAACATTCGAGTTGGTGCGCACCGCTACCCTCACCCCGGCATTGACTAGAAATCGGTATATAGTCAGGGTTGATCCTAGGTCCATGTATAGCAATGGTGTTGAACACGGACTACGGCGCATAGTTGAACGTATTGTAGAGTTTACCCTTCAGAACCGCGACGAACGTGAAGTCAGGACGAGGCTGTCCTTCGAATTCGGGTCAGATGACGGAGATGTAGATGACTTTTGGGTAGTAATACCGTTCCGACGTTTGGCAAATGAAGATATAGACTATATATTTTGATGCCTACGGTAGTGGAGCGTGCCCGGAAACTAGCTGTAG
Source organism: Bathynomus jamesi (assembly GCA_023014485.1). Classification (NCBI taxonomy): domain Eukaryota; kingdom Metazoa; phylum Arthropoda; class Malacostraca; order Isopoda; family Cirolanidae; genus Bathynomus; species Bathynomus jamesi. The sequence continues at coordinate 245,515 of JAJOZX010003689.1, forward strand.
ACTGTAAACTTGAGTTTAACTGTGATATCGGTCCTGAAGAGCTGAGAAGGGTACAACAGGAAATGAATGTTCGTATAGTTGTATTTGGAATGGATGATCGTCGTAGAACTGTGTATGTTTTTAAAAGCTGTGTGAGAGATCGTACAAGACCCTTACTTATTTTAGGACTGTCAGGGACAACGTATCTCCCCATCCGTAATATAAGGGGCCTTTACGCGAGTTATGATAAAAGTCGAAAATATGGACGACATCATGATTTGTGTAAGGGTTGTATCGAGTTTGCGGATGATATAGTGAAACATTGTAAAGATTGCCACATAGTATGTGAACAGTGTAAAAGCTCCAAATGTGAAAGCCGTGTAATTGAAGCTGAGAAGAGGAATTGTGATGTGTGTAGACGCACATTTTTCAATAATAACTGTTTTCAGCTCCATAAATCAATTGGCACGTGCAGGAAAATGAGAATCTGTGAATGTGGTATGTTTCACATGATGGATGATTGTGGAAAATTCACGCATAAATGTGATGAAATTCACTGTTCTACATGTCATGAGAAATATAAGGTGGTTGGAGTAAAGCATGTATGTTATATGAAAGGCGCTAGGCCTGAAAACCGCCCTTGTATAACTGTGTACTACGATATAGAAACATACACGAACGCTGAAACCAAAGAGGTTATTCCACATTTGCTTGTGAGCCAGACTATCTGTGATGAGTGTATGGAGATCGAGTGTGTGAGTGTCATAAATGTGGAAAACGGACAAACGTTTTTAAAACGAATGCCCACGATAGCCCTGTGAAACTCTTTGTGTTCTATATTGTCAAGTTAGCGGACAAGTTCAAAAAAATGAATGTGTATATTCTTGCCCATAACTGGGCGAAATTTGATAAACAGGTCCTTTATAAGGAGTTGCTTGAGCACGAGTCATCTGAGATATTTACAGGTGATCCCTTGAAAAGAGGCAACAAACTATACAGATGCAAATAAGAGGTAATATGCAGTTTAAAGACACTTTATTATTCACACCTTGTAAATTAGCAAAGCTACCAAGGTGATGGGAGTAGCCACTGAAGTTTCAAAAGGATATTTCCCTTACACATTCCTCACTAGCGAAACTTTAAATTACGTAGGACTACCTCCACCCAAACATACTTTAACTAAATGTATGAGTACAGATGAACGTGAAGATTTTGACCGCTACTACAACAGTTTTAATGAATAATCCTTATAATATAGCTGATGAATGTGAGCTTATTTGCGTGAATGATGTGCGCGTGCTTAGAGTATGTTTCCAGGCCTTTAGAAGGATGTACATTTAGGGTGGATCACTTTTCATTTTAAAAATTATAGCTGGTCAAAGTTTTTCCCATGATTTGGTTCAGTGGAAGTACACTGACACCATTTTTACCAAAATCGATCAATATTTAGGGGTCGCGCATCGACCTTGAAAATTTCAATTTTGGAAATTTGGCCAAATTGACAATTTTTTACTGAATAAAGATAAATCATCAAATGACCATATTTTCTGAATCCTCTCAGTGAAAGAAATCCTCTCAGATACTTACCAAGTTGATCGGACAAGTGGTTTAGAAGTTACACTCACCTAGAAATAACATTAAAATTTAAAATACCGTATTTGTCCCCCGTTATGGACGTAATCATAGCATCAGTAGCTGGCGCATCCTAAAATCCCAATTACACACACACGCTATGTCTATGACCAATATTTTTACTAATCACAGTTTGCTTTTTACAGATCAACTGTGTCAATTGATTCTTGTTTGATAAGTCTAGACTTTAGTACAATGGATAAACTGTTAACAACCAGGAGTGGGAAGACTCTGAAAGTTACTTATTCTGGAAAAGAGAAAGCAGCAACAACAGCACCACCTTCTCTAAGGTCAGCCACGGACGTCTTCTTAATTGGTCAGCCATCTTCCTCGATCGGTGGTGCCAAATTGCCAACCACCCATCAAGTTCTCCAGTACTTCTTCTATGCCAAGCAGGAAACTACTGACAGGAAGGCCGCCGTAAAAGACACGGTGGCCAATGTTCTGGCATTTTGGAACATGGCACGTATAAAGACGATCACGAGGCGTAACTGCGAAAGAAAACTGGAGTTACTGTGGGAAGAGTGGCGCTCGCTGCAGAAGAGCAAGATGAGAGACAGTGACGCGGGAAAAGGCAGGGAGAAGTTTTCAGAAAATCTGAACAAGCTCTGGGACATCGGAGCTCCCGATGCTATTGAAGAGATACAGAAAAGTCGACTGCTCTCAGACAACAACAAACAAGAAGATATTAAATTTTATGAGGATCAACGGGGCCTGCGCCAGGCAACAATGAGTGGGAATGATAAAGTGTTCGTTGTCAAGAGAAAACGGCAACTCTCAAGACAACAATCTCGTGATGAGCCAGGCACCTCAAAAACGAAATTAGGAACCGAAGCTGAGAGCGACGATGAATCTATAGAAAGCAGATCATCGAGCAACTCCGAATCACAGCTAGAACCACCATACCGACAGCCGAGAGAATCAACTGTATCAATCAGCCTTCCTCACCGCATCCTCAATGCACCGGCTGTTATTGAAGTGGCTGATCGCTTCCGGATGTCCAATAATCAGGTGTGTATATATCAGTAATGATCTTTCCTTGACAAAGATATAATAGACGTAACGACGGAAAATTTAGTGATTATTTTGTCACATAAAAACCATACGCATCCTTGTCAATTTCCTTTCAATTTCGCACATAGGTGGCAAGTGTCGTGGCGGCAGTCCTACGTTCGGCAGATCCGCCCGCAGACCTGGACAAATTCAGTATCTCGAAGGACACGTCTCGCCGTGGAAGAGTGGCACATCGTTGTGAAGTGTCGACAGCTGTGCAGAAATCCTTCGTATCTCCGAGGCATGCTGTCGTCCACTGGGACGGTAAAGTAATCAAGGTCAGTTTTGCCCTCACCGTGGACGACAGTGAATTAACATGTTCCAGTGACGACAGTGGATTGACATATTCCAGTGGACGATAATGGATTGGCATGTATGACATACGTTTCAGGACTCTCTTGGATCATTGGAGCACCGCCAGGCGATTCTCATCTCCGGAGCTCCCCAATGCACAGAAGGAAAGTTGCTGGCCGTTCCGACTGTTGCTGACGGCACCGGTCTGTCCCAGGCCCAGGCGACCTTTCGTGCTCTCAAAGACTGGGGATGCGAGAACAACGTGATTGGACTGTGCTTCGACACAACTTCCTCCAATACGGGAGGGTGCAGGGTGCGGTGGTCCGGCTGGAGAACATGCTTGGTAAACCGCTCTTCCAGCTGGGCTGTCGCCATCACGTTATGGAGCTCATCGTGGGGGCAGTGGTCATCACCGCGTTTGGAAGAACCACAGCACCAACTGAACCTTTGTTCCAGTATCTGAGGAGAAGGTGAATTTCAAGTCTAAGGCGCATTTGTTTTCTCCAATGATTTTTTGCCTTCAGAGCAATTGAGATATCAGCGTCCTTCTACTAATGATGTTAATAGCAGTCGAAAAGGGAAACTTCAGTCGTTTTCATGCAATATTTTCATAACTCCCCTTTCAGGTGGGACAAGCTCGACCTCTCGACTTATCGCGAGCTGGAGATCGAGCATTTGGCGGAGGTGACGTGGCTGATGGAGCTCCGAGATGAGGCAGTCAAGTTCCTCGGCACCGCTTCTGGTCTTGTCAGAGAAGACTACCGAGAAGTGGCGGAGATTACACTCCTGGTACTCGGGGCCCAGCCACGTCGTGGCACACACTTCATGCGCCCAGGAGCCTACCATCATGCGAGGTGGATGGCCAAGGTTGGTATTTTGAATTAGAAGTTAAATATTGTATTGCCTTCTGCAAACAGCCATTTGAAGTCCCTACCAGAAAAAAATAAGATAAATAATTTACCATTAAACAAACTTATATGGAGTGGTATCGGTATTTATACATCACAGTGCGTATTCGTTTCAGATCATCTACTACACGAAGCTCCTGATGTTCAGCGGTCAGCTGGAGTTCGACGACGAGCTGGTACAGAAACTTCAGAGAGTGGTACTATTTACTGCACTCCTCTACGCACCTGCCTGGCTGGCGGCTCCTGTCGCAGCTGATGCCCCGCTGAATGACCTTGTGTTGTACCAGCGTCTTCTGCAGTACAGGGCTGTGGATCGCGAGATTGCAGAGGCTTCACTGGCAGTGATCAGGCGGCACTTGTGGTATCTGAGGCCTCAGACCGTCGTTTTCGCCCTCTGCAGTGACAAAGTGGAAGACACTGTGAAGCACGAGATGGCAAAGAAGCTGTGCCGCCTCGCTGTGCCCGAGGACTTCACGTATGACAACGTCTCGGTTGATGACACGACGCGCCTTCCGGACCTGATCGATGAGTCATCGTGGTTCGTGTTCACAGGCCTGCAGGTGTGCGCGTCTACGTGGCTCACTCTGCCGGTGAATAAGTGGGATCAAGATAAGAACTACTGTGATCTGAAGAATGTCATCTCGCATCTGAAAGTTACCAACGACGTGGCAGAGAGAGGGATAAAACTGATAGAAGATTACGCGAACACTGTCACAAAAGACGAGTCACAGCTGCAGGGTCTTCAGCTCGTGGAAAAGAGCCGGAAAGAACTCGGTGACTTCAAGAAGTCGTCACTTGCCAAGATGACGTAGCGCAGAGGGAAAGGGAGTTAGCAGAGAGAGTACATGGCGCACGCCTTAAGATGACGTGTGTTCTAACCACGATTCATACAGTTTTTGAACCTAGTTAGGGGCACCGGAGTAAGTGCCTTTAGTGATATCGGTAAACCGTTTTAATACAAAATACATTTGATCTTTCCTTATTCGTTTTATCTTATCCTAAAAAGCAGACAATGGCAGACAGCATATGGAGGTACGGGGACAAATACGGTATTTTAAATTTTAATGCTATCTCAAGGTGAGTATAACTTCTAAACCACTTGTCCTATCAACTTGGTAAGTATCTGAGAGGATTTCTTTCACTGAGAGGATTCAGAAAATATGGTCATTTGATGATTTATCTTTATTCAGTAAAAAATTGTCAATTTGGCCAAATTTCCAAAATTGAAATTTTCAAGGTCGATGCGCGACCCCTAAATATTGATCGATTTTGGTAAAAATGGTGTCAGTGTACTTCCACTGAACCAAATCATGGGAAAAACTTTGACCAGCTATAATTTTTAAAAAAAAGTGAAAAGTGATCCACCCTAAATGTACATATGTCGTTTCAAATGCGATCCGTTGCAAGTCGCAACCCCATCGCCTCATTATGTTTACGGTGTTCAAGAATAACTTCATGCCTAAAGACACCTTAGCCTTATTCACAGAAACAACCCGCAGTTATGGGCACAAGGCTATTTACTGGCTCATACACCTACAGCAGCAGACAGGTGTATACATAAAGCATGCCCGCAACACGGGCGAAGTACCCATTAAGGTTAATGGTCGTTTGTTTTTGGGTTGATGGTCTAAGTGAAAACCGTGCCACTGGTGAGAAGACTGTGTACTCCTTTAACGGTTGCTGGTGGCATGGATGCCCCGTCCTGAGTGTGGAATCGTAGATATCCACGGTAGATCTGCCGACTGTCTTGCGTGGACGCACCGCGATCAACTTATAGGCTCCCAGTTCATCACAAAGTCTTGTGGGAGCATGTATGATGCACGGATGGAGCAGATGACAGTACCGTGAAGAAATAAACACGATCAAACGTTCAATGGTACTGGATCCTCTCAAATGCGGTGATAGCTTGTTCGGAGGGCGTACAAATCCCATTAAGCTATACTTTCCGCCTACGGAGGGTGTGAAACTCCATTACTACGACTTTCTGTTCTTTATACCCCTACGTGATGAAGAACAATCCGTACCCCGTAGGTGCGCCTGAAAAATGGTGGGCCAACATACCATCATCGAGGAGTTTCAGCAATTTGAATGAGCGCTATTTGGACTCTTCGTAGACTGCTCCCCCCTCGCGATTTATGGATGCCGATCTTACCCGTCGTTATAGATCACAAGCTCATGTTTCCCCTGTGCGTGAAGTGCGCAGAAGAGAACAATGGTGATTGTGACCATACACCCACCAGCGTAAGATCAGAGGTGTATAACAAGCCCTGAGCTGGCCCTAGCCGTTCGCATGGTATAGAATAATGAAGATACAGGTGTGGAGGTTTCAGAAGCTACCCAACCTTTTCACACCATATATAAACGCTTTTTGAAGGATAAGGTTGAGGCATCAGGATATCCGCGAGGGGTTGATACGAAGATGAAAAAACGGCTTATATTCACGTTACCGTGACCTGAGGTATACAGCTTGATCGTCCAAATTGTAAAAATCCTGGCAAGCGCTTTAGTGCAAAGTTGTGCCTAAACAGTCTTTGGGGAAAATTTGCACAGAATACTGGCAAAGGGAACGTTCATTTGGCACAAAGTTATAGTGAAGTCTGGGATTATGCCAACGCACCCGATAAAGAGGTCATGGAGATTGTGAATGTAGGTAATACTTACATAATAAGTACAACAATATGAATTGGCCACAGATACCTCACGGGTTACAAACATTCCTATAGCCAGCTTCACAACAGCCTACGCCGCATAAACTTTGGGGCTTATTGTATTCTCTTGGGCGGAGGATTTTGTACGCCGAAACAGATAGAGTGATATTCACAGCGAGGGAAAGTGAATATACATGCCCGCTATGGGGGAGTTCCTCGGAGAGCTAACTGATGAGATCAAGGATGAGTATGGAGACATCGCATATGCCGACTCGTTTGTGTCAACAGGGTCAAAAACCTATGGGGTACCGTTGAGGGTGGGGGAAGAACGAAGTATATCGTGAAGGTTAAGGGTATCTCGCTTAACCAGGCGAATCGGCGGGTCGTTAACTTTGATTTGAGGAAGAGTGTGCTTGGAAGAAGAGGGTGATCGACCGCCCCAACTGACTGTAGGTACCCACAATTTTCGGCACAGAAGCTGAGGGTCGTGAAGGACTTAGGGTACAAAGGTGTGCCGTAACACCTATAGGAAACGCTACCAGGTGCCTGGTACCTATGAACCGTACCCTTTGGATACCATAATATTTGATGTCTATTGTTAACTTTTTATTACACGTATTTGTAATATATATATACACCTTGCTTATTTCGTTTATTAAATAAATCATGTTTCAACTAGCGTTTCACTTCTCCTTTGCTGGCGTGCGTTGAATGTGTGTACAGTAAAAAGTTTAAGCCCTGCCCACTATAAGACCGGCAACGTGAGTCCTGCCGCTACCTGAGCATGCTTCTATCCCTGCGTGCTCAGTTGACCTCTGCATACCCTTGAGCTCAGACGTGTATTCTCCCGCGTAGACAGAAAATAGTAATGGCTACCTTTAATATTGCGTGTTCAACATTTATGAAGTGGTATTCGGCAAAATGCCAAGATGTGGTGGATACTGAAAACTCCCTATTCCCCCCTCCTTTGCCACTTTTAAGGCCACATTGAGCCGTGCGAAGGACCAAGATGTTCAAATACTCTACGGGTATTCTGGCGAGGGCATTGTAGGATTTCGTAGTACAGACGATGTATTGAAGTATGTTATAGACCTAACCTTTATAAAGGCTCATATATACCGCGAAGTAGAAGAAACAACACGTTCAGAAGATAAGCAACGGTTATGGATAGTGAGTCGTGTTGATGAGTGGTGTGACAAGCGATATTATGTCATGTTACACCATACCGACTACTCGTACCCTACGGTTGAGAACGTAAATCTTGTTATCATGGAGAATCTTAAGTATTTTTACCACTATATTAATATATATCATGATGAGGTTTGTAGTGAGGTTGTGGCTAATGGGCTGTGTGAGTTTTTAGCAGACTTTAGAGACGAGTATCGCTTGTTAAACAAAAAGGACAAATATGGACATATGTTTCTCTCAAATAGTGCGCTGGATTGTGAAGATGTTTAGTTTGTGGAAATGAACGTCTGGTGAGTGATAAAACATTAAAGTCGATATTGTTTCATGTAGTGGAAAATTCTGTTTGCCCAAGAGCATAAGTGTTCGAACAAGTCTGTACACGCTTTAGCAGTGTGACGCGCTCCCCCCAGCGAGCTGCCCACCCGTGTACAGGGGCGGATTTAGACCGTCTTCCGGAAGACGGTCAGAATTTTCAGTGATTTTTTATTATATATTTTAATAATATATAATATATATAATATTCAATTATATAATATTTAATTATATAATATTTTCATAAATATGATGTAATTTTCCATTATTTTATTTTTATATCTTTCATTTCATTTAAACATATGTTATAGCAACTTGAAAAAGTACTTCTGCCAAAAAGGTAATAGCGAAAATTTCACGATTTACAATAGTTCCGTACGCATTTTTTACTGGATCCGCCCCTGCGTGTACCTCACGAAACACACGAGTTCGAACAAGCCCGTACACGTTTCATCAGCGTGACTCTCCGCCCGTCGAGCCGATCCGTCCACATGTGGCTCATAGTCATCTCAGAGCTTGAACCGAGTGGACGTGCGAATACGATGGAACTTCCTTTGAGAAGCATTCTCAACGCCTCGTACGATGTCTCCGTGACGAAGTCATTGCGCGTGTTCAGACGTGAAACCGGCACCATTAACTATGTACTTGAAACGAATTGCAGGCAAGCAAGCAAATGTAATGTTATTTATTTAAGTGTTGAGGAGATGAATAGAGTCTTCGTGATAGTTGAGAAGTGGGGAGAGAACCGTTATAAAATACCTGCAGGTGTAGGTACAAGGAGAGAGCAGATTAGTAACGCCCCCTCATATGCCGTTGTTTGCACGTTGTGTATAAATTACGAACAGGCATGAATTGATATACGACTGATTTGGAAGAACGCATCTGATAATAACGTTCTTGTCCCTACGCGAAACCGTTTCATCCTCGACAGAATGTTTGAAATCGTCGGATTCCGTAAGCTGAAGCCTATATTAGACGCTCGTGTTACGGATATGATTTATTTTGACACGGTTCTTGAATACGCATACACCGCTCTGCTCGACGGATTTATCGAATGTAGGAATGAACAAATCGAGAATGGTCTAGAGCTGGATGCATATTTAAAAGGTTTAGATTCTTCAAAATATCCTGAACTTTGGTCCAAATCACTTGAGCGGTACAAGGCTGAGCTCACCTACACTGTTCACCCCTGAAGAGCTGTACCTCTATATAATGAATAGCTGTCGTTACGACTTGGAAGATTATTTCACTTGCCGCTATGCAGAGTGAAGAAGAGTTCACGATTGAAAAGCTCGGGACGGTAAGAAAAAACCCTCGATTGGAAAGGCGTGTTCATAAACTTGTATTTAATAATGATGTTGTGGTTAACGATGACCTCTTTGTGCGTGCTTTTGATTGTAATCGTTTAAAGATAACTTGCAAACCGGATGTAAAGTATGCACAAAAATAGTATTGAATGATATGAAAGCCATTTATGTCGAGTATAGGCATCCGTATCAGTTAAACGGTGAAGTGTTGCTTGGACGGTTTTACCACGTAGTAGAAAGTAATATCAATGTGGATGTAGACTCTATTACGTGTGAGTTTAGCGTTTTGCACCGTAGAACATAAAGGATGTATATTTAATTATTTAATTTTTGTGTGTGTGTATATACACATATTTCCTGTACTAATATGCAATTGATTATACGTTTCGTGTATTATTATTTTTAATTATTTAATATAACCCGTAGAACATAAAGGATGTATATTATTTATTTAATTGTGTGTATATATATATATAATATATATATATATATATATATATAATATGCTGCAAATCCACAAGGAAAAAGAAAAACGATTCCAAGGCCTTTCGTGTATTCAAAGCTACACCTGACGAGGTGTAGCTTTGAATACACGAAAGGCCTTGGAATCGTTTTCTTTTTCCTTGTGGGTTTGCAGCATTTATTCATTTCACGTGTTTTATTGTGAAATTCATCCCATATATATATATATATATATATTTCGTGTACTAATATGCATTTGATTATATGTTTCGTATATTATATTTTCAATATATTTAATTATTTAATATAACTACATATTTTTCCTGTACTAATATATTGATAATACAACGTTTTGTATATTTTTTATTACATATTTAATTATTTAATATAACTGTATATAGTTTTCCTGTATTAATATATTGATAATACAACGTTTTGTATATTTCTGATTATATATTTCCCGTTTGTGATGCTATTATTATTTTTTGATCATATATATATTATTCCATTGTATATTTATTATATATTCATTGTCCGTATGCTATTATTATTTTTTATCATATATATCCCAATGTATATTTCTATATATTCCCATTAATTCGCCTAAATAAACAGAATGATGTAATGGTGTTTTATTTAATCCTTTTGTTTGCACACGGTATTTAATTATATCAATTGGATGGCTTTTAGAGCGGTTTTGTAAACCGGAATATATATATTATATAAATAGCGCTATCTGGCAACTCAACCTTCTAAGCCAAATGGCGGATTATGTCAGAATATATGCTTTAATTAAATAAATAGCGTAAACTGGCAACTCAGCCAGATACGCCAACTGTCTGATTAAGCCAGAATATATGCTTTAATTAATTAAATTGCGCAAACTGGCAACTCAGCCTTCTAAGCCAACTGGCTGATTAAGCCAGAATATATGCTTTAATTAAATAAATAGTGCAAACTGGCAACTCAGCCTTCTAAGCCAACTGGTTGATTAGGAACATATTAAGACAACGTCCGCTCGGCTGAAGTCTTAAATATGCGCTTGGCTCTTGTCAAGCGAACACCTCTCCTCTCTCTTAGGTTAGGTATACCCCTTTAGGGGGTGAGGCCGTCCCACCTTATCCCCCAAAGAGGTCTCCCCTAGCGGGGGTTCATTATTGCAACTTGGGGGATAGGTCCGCCTCCAAGTTGCATAACCCCTTGTTGTTCATTCCCCCCTCCCCCATTTATAGATTTAGGGGGACTTGCAACAAGGGGGAAGGGGGCTGCAACAAAGGGAGGGTTGACACTATGGGTGCCTTGCATCAAATGGGGTGGGGGTGGCACTATGGGTGCCTTGCAACAAGGGGGGTTGGCACTATTGTGACATCTTGCAACATTTGCAATTGCATTGCACTCTACCATTTTGCGGTCATGCTACTTACCTCGAAAGAACAGTACATGTTCTAAGTTTTAAACTACGACTAGAGCCGACGTAATTATAGGCTTACAGAATAAACCACTGCTTTGAGGAAGAATGGACATCAACTATAGGGTGTCCATAATGTCTTGTCACCCCAGTAAAACTGATTTTCGTTTTTCTTTCAGACGCATTTGATGTGTGATAACAGCGACTATACGATTGAACAACGCGTATTGGCTAGTACCTGGGTCCATGAGCGACCATACAATGGCAAAAACCATTGAAAATATTCGTGCAGACTTCTAGAACCGATTCATTTGTGCAGCTCCTTCAAAAAGGAGCTGCAGGATGGCGTGGTCAAAATGTTTATTCTGAATGTAACTACACAACGCGGGTTCGAGCCCCAGTTGCTTCCAGTTTTCCGTCAAATGCTTTTTCTTTCACCCTCTATAGTGCGGGTATTCAGTCCCGTAGCCACGACTTCCCAATGGGGGGGGGCATCAAAATTGTAGAAAGGCGGACCTTTTGGTGCAACGACCTTGTCACCGCGGAGGGGTTAGAGCAATTTGTGAAGTTTTAAAAAAATGCATATAAAATGAAAGAAAGTGTTTATTTACCAAATGATGTTATAGATTGTAATATCACACAAGTTATAATTATGGTTACAAAAGTGGTCCTTTCCTGTCAAGGGGAGTCGTTCGCCCTTCCCCACGACTACGGGTCTGGTATTGCACTTAAAACAATTATAAGTTCTGTTCATTATTTCTTTCTCTCTCTCTCTCTCGTGTGTAATATAATATATATATATAATATATATATATATATATATATAATATATATTATATATAATATTTAACTGCAAACACGCAGTATAATTAACGTAAAGAACGACGCTTGTATAGGAGATATTCCACGCAAGATGAGAGAGAGAGAACGAAACAAATTAAAAAATGAGGTAACCACCCGGGAATCGAACCCGGGATCTTCCGGTTGCCGGTCAGCTATGATAACCATTACACCATGGGCCTCACTCATTCAAATGCCGTAATTCTTCTACATACGCGCAGAAACCAATGCCCCAAGGGGGCACCTCCCGCATGCCGTAACATTATATACATTTAACTGCAAACACGCAGTATAATTAACGTAAAGAACGACGCTTGTATAGGAGATATTCCGCGCAAGATGAGAGAGAGAGAACGAAACAAATTAAAAAATGAGGTAACCACCCGGGAATCGAACCCGGGATCTTCCGATTGCCGGTCAGATATGATAACCATTACACCATGGGCCTCACTCATTCAAATGCCGTAATTCTTCTACATACGCGCAGAAACCAATGCGCGTATGTAGAAGAATTACGGCATTTTAATGAGTGAGGCCCATGGTGTAATGGTTATCATATCTGACCGGCAATCGGAAGATCCGGGTTCGATTCCCGGGTGGTTACCTCATTTTTAATTTGTTTCGTTCTCTCTCTCTCATCTTGCGCGGAATATCTCCTATACAAGCGTCGTTCTTTACATATATATATATATATATATATATATATATATATATATATATATATATATATATAGTAACTCCCCGAGTTACGCCTTTCCGAAGTTACGTCGTTCGTATATGGGACTAAAATTTTTTGAAAATATAAAACTATAAAAAAATATTAATTTTAAATTGCGCGCGCGGTATGTAGTTCGCCCACTCCGCTATAGATGGCGCCAGCGTTTGGCGTCCTTTGCTAGTTAAATAAATATGGCTCCTAATAGAAAAAGTGATAAAGCAAATGATAATGGTGTTAAAAAACGTCGTAGTATTACTATGGAGGAAAAAATTGACGTAATAAAAAGAAATGAAAAGGGAGAGAAAATTATCGACATAGCTCGTAGCTTCGGCTGGAGTCGTACTATGGTAGGAACAATTTTGAAAGAAAAAGAACGAGTTTTGAAACACGTACCAAGTTCTGTGGGACTTAAGTCCATTATTATTACAAAAAGAAGGGGGTACAGTTATGGAAGAGATGGAGAGACTTTTAAGTGTGTGGCTGGAAGATCAGCATCAGCGTCGTATTCCGATAAGCCTTATGTTAATTTAGGAAAAGGCTTCAAGTCTCGACAACGATGTTAAAAGTAAACATGGTGAGTGTTCTTCTGAGGGGACATTTAGTGCGAGTCATGGGTGTTTTAATAGATTTAAGGCTCGTGCCAATTTACACATTAAGGTCAGTGGCGAGGCTGCCAGTGCGGATGAAGTAGCAGCTAGTGAATTTCCTAAAACTTTGTCAGACATTATTGTTGAGGGGGAATATGTGCCTAAGTGTATTTTTAATGTTGATGAAACTGGCTTGTATTGGAAGAAAAATGCCAGAGAGATCATACATTGGGAGAGAGAAGACTATGCCTAAAAAATAATACTGTATTGTACATAAAAAAAAATTATGGTAAGTACGGTAATTGATCTGTGCCTTACAAGAGTAAATTTCGAGTTACGTCATTTTCGACTTAGTCGGAGGCTCAGGAACCAATTAACGACGTAACTCGGGGAGTTACTGTGTATATATATATTATATGTGTGTGTGTGTGTGTGTGTGTGTGTGTGTGCGCAGAACGATAAGACTGTCAGCGCCACATTGTTTTTTACACGGTCGTAATTAGTTTCTAGCGACATTTTTTCTTCCTATCTCTATATTTTCGTACAAGTTATTTGGTACGAAAGTAAGGATGAATTTTATTCTCGGTTATTGTAGATCAGTAATAAACGTAAACTTAACTTTAACTAATCATTATTATATTATCATATTTAGTAGAATGTAGGCAACATTCCAAGCTGACAGTCAGTCTGAAAATCTAAAAGAATTTCAGTTTTGAACAGTATCGTATTTAAGAACCTCCGACTTGGATCTCTGTGTGCGAGGACTTGGGAAAGGAAGGTATTGTTTAACCTCTTTCATAACAGCAAAGGTCACATGACGAAGATGATCTACATTTTTACGCGAGATCCAAACGTCTGGATGCGAAGGGCAGTCGTCCCCCATTCAACTACTACCCAAACCCAAAGTCACTTAACTTCGCTGATCAAAGGAAATCGATGTTGCGACAATGCCCACAACGTGACTAAAGTAATAACTTCTTTTTTAATAAAAGAAGTGAAACGCCCTCAAAGTGGTGATATTGATTACAATTTATATAGAGCGTAAGTGATTATTTAATGTTCTCATATTTCGCTGGTATATTGTATAAGAAGTCGAGATTTTTCAGTCGACTTTTCGCTGAAACAAAGCAATTAAGGAGTAACAAAATAACTTATGGTTTTATTTTATGGTCATTAAAATAACTGTAATTTAGTTGGATTCGAGTCTTTAGGGTAAGGGCGAATGCTTTTACATTAAACAGCACTGAGAGTTTCTGGTAATACGCCCCCCGACTAAATACGTCATCAATCTTTAGCCGCGTATCAGCAAAGCGAGTGGATGAAATAACGATTTTTTCGGGTTTTAAAGCTTTGTAATTGTCTCCCTAATTAACGAGTGACTGGTTTTCAAATATATGATATATTAGTTAAAGTCTTTATCTTGTGATACTGAATATTTCATTTTAATTACTTAAGTGTACCAACGAGGCCCGAACTCTAGGGTGGTTTTAACGTTTTAAAAATTTGTAGTTTTCTCCGTTTCGTAGCTAAACTACTTATTTTTTAGCCTACGACCCTTCGAAGACATTTTTCTTTGTTAAATTTCCTGTCGATTGATGTTCATTGCATATTTCTACATCAATTCCTTCTAGTCCAGGCAATCTAGAGCAAAAATAGCTTCAACCTGGGCAAAATTGCTTCAGAAGCTTTCTAAACTGTTTCCAGCTCAGGAACCATTGCAGAATAACATATCCAAAATCCGACAAAATTGGACCCCGGGAACACCCCCAAAAATGAAATTCAAAATGGCGGACTGGCAGTTTCCTACGAAATACAATAAATTTTAATTTCGCTTTGTAGAGAGAGTTATGACGTTTTTCTTGATCAGTAAAATGTTTTAAAACACATTTTCGTTTCTAAATTAACCCATATGACACTAAAAATTGTATTAGGCGGCTAGTATTAAACTATGACGTCACGTAATGTAAATAAAATATACTGTATGGAGTGTATGTGAGAATGGACATTGCTACATCTTTATAAACTTATATTATATACAACTCTTTAATTCCTACTACCCACTATCAAATCTGCGTATTTGTGCTTGTCATTTTCTTTAAAACTGTTATTATGTACTCCTTTTAAATACTGCAACACAGTTTATTAATTTGTGTTTTCTGTTTCAGACTGACTCGGTGTACGGCTGACTCGGTGTGCGTCCGCCTTCAAGAATGCAGACCCCTGAAGAATTG
The DNA here is from genome assembly GCA_023014485.1 of Bathynomus jamesi. NCBI lineage: Eukaryota > Metazoa > Arthropoda > Malacostraca > Isopoda > Cirolanidae > Bathynomus > Bathynomus jamesi. The sequence continues at coordinate 261,082 of JAJOZX010003689.1, forward strand.
TGCGTGATTTGTAAGGAGAAATTGGACAGCGGACAGGAAGTGGTTCACATCTCGCAAAAAGGAGCTGATGGTATAAATGCATCCAGCCGCAGCCGTGGAAGCGATGTTGTTGCAACAGCTGGAATAAGTGTTCACGTTGTATGTAGGAAAAGGTTTACGGATAAAAAGACCATTGAAATAAAGAAGCGACAGACCGCAGCCGAGGCAATACCAAGGAAAAGTGCTCGTTTTCATGAATACGCATTTTCCAGTGCTACTCACTGTTTGTTTTGTGATACCTTTGTGGACTTTTTTTCCAAACACAAACCAAAATCAGAGCATGTCAAAATAAGAACTACAGAGTTCTCCGAAACCATAAAAAGGTGCTGTGAAAGCCGCTGCGATGAATGGTCGTTAATGTAAAAGGCCGTCTGGAGTATTATCTTCGTGATCTTCCTGCTGCAGATTGTGTCTACCATCACACCTGCAGCGTAAATTTTCGAAGTGGAAAAAACATTCCTCGCGCATACTCCTCCGACGATCATGATTCGAAGAAAGGGAGACAACTAATGAAGAGCAACACCAAGCATTCCTTCAGACCTGTGCTTACCTGGAAGAGAATGATGATGAACAACTGTTGATTGGAGACCTAATTTCCAAAATGGAGGAATATCTTCAAGGAAGTCAGAGCTCTGTCTACGAACGCAGGCACATGAAGAGAAAGCTTTAGAACGTTACGGAGACAAGATCATAATATCAGGTGAAAGTGGGAAGGCAGATGTAGTAACACTACGAGAGACAGCTAATGAAATTCTTATAGATTATCACAAAAAGTCGAAAGAATGTGATATAGATATAGAGCTACAGAAGATTTACCTAGTAGAAGCTGCTGCAAAAATAATCAGAAGTGATATCAAGTCTGTCGACTCGCCTAGAAAAGATGTGTATCCATCTCCAAATGACATCACTGCAGAAAGTGCTCTTGATTACATTCCCAACAGTCTGAAATTGCTATTATCAAAAGCATTTGCGGGACAGGATGCTTCAAGAAAAATAGGTGCAATTGGGCAGAGCATTATGCAAGCAACCCGTCCTAGAGGATTACTATGTCCACTACAGATCGGTTTGTCGGTTCAGCTACACCACAACTTTAGGTCAAGGTACCTTATTGACGTTCTCCATCAGCTGGGTTACTGTTCGTCGTATGCAGAAGTAACAAGATTCGAAAGAAACGCGGCGCTGGCAAGTGGGTCTGGCTCTTTTACTGTTGATGAAAACACTGCAGTCCTTCTAGCAGCAGATAACGTCGATCATGATGTCTGCACTTTGGATGGGAAGAATACCTTTCATGGAATGGGTATGATTGCCGCAATAACTCCGAAGATCAAGATCCACCCTTCTATTCACAGGCGTAATGTTGGTGACAATGACATTAAGAAGATTGCAACCGTTGACATTAGGGAATATAGACACGCGAGAAGCATGTTGAGGGACATCTCATTCCGCGAACTTCCAGTACCCACTGCCACCATAAGTCGACTTAGTCTTCTCTGGCAGATATCTTCAGCAGAAAGATCAGGTCCAAGTTGGTCCGGAACAATGCAGGCAATTCACGGTGGATCAAGTGTCTCACATCCAGGTGTGGCGTCGATCACGTTCCTTCCCATCATAGATATGTCGCCAACTGACATGACCTGCATATTTTCGACATTACTATATTTGAGCAAGATAGCACGCGATCAAAAAGTCCCATGCATTATTACCTTTGATCAGCCTTTGTTCTGGAAAGCTTCCCAAATCATCAATGAACAGAGAGACCTGCAGGACATTGTTTTAATGCTGGGATCATTTCAAACTCTGATGAATCTTTTGGGAGCAGTCGGTACTCTTATGAATGCAGCTCTTAGTACCTTACTAGTCGCAGACGTTTTCCCTCGTAATGAAGATGGAACTCCTCATGACCTCCATAAGGAAGCTTGTGACCTGCTCGACGATGTTATGACCGCCAAACAATCAGTTGAGGATGTGGAATCTTCGAATGCATTGTCTCAGATTGCTACCACTTTGGATGCGAAGAAAACTGACCTACAATCTACTTCGCAAACAAGTCAACTCTGGTTGGAATATCAGCGAATGATCAACATTGCACGTTCCTTGATAACAGCAGACAGAACCGGCTCGTGGGATTTGCACTTGCAAGCTATGCTGGAGACCATCCCCATAAATGCAGCAGCCGGACATCACAATTACCTGAAATCGATATACCTGTACCTGCAGAAAATGTTAAGTTTGCCTTCTGAAAATCCAGCCGTTAACAAAATGTTCCAGGAAGGTAAGTTTGTGGTAAGAAGAAGCGACAGATTATGGGCCGGACTCGCCACAGACCTGGTGATAGAACAAGTACTAATGCGTTCCCTGAAAAGCAGAGGCGGACTGACACGCGGAAGTGGATTTACAGACATCCAAAGGACAACGTGGCTCTTTTCTATGCCTCTGTGTTCCACTTATAACTTAGCAATGCAGGAATACACCAGAGTTTTGTTGGAAAGTAGTGAACAGCACAAGGAAATGAGGGGAAGTAGACAAATCAGGGACAGTAATGACATGAAGAAAGTACTTGAACGTCTGGAATCCTTATCCCCATTCCATTCTACCTCGGGTCTCTGCAACATTGTAACAGGGCTAACTGCTGATCCTGGAGTTAACGTTCATCAATTGCATTCAATCGGTACGAACATTGTCGTAAAAATTATTGGGAAACAAGCCTTTACATATTCTGCCAAAAGATCTGACAAAGTGAAAACACTAGGATCTGCTTCTGCCGTTGTGATCACTGATGCTTCAGATATAGAAGTAGATCCTGCACTACTGTTTCAGAGAATGATGACTGTTGCCACTGGCGGAGACATGAATCTTGAAGATGTCATGTGTTACGAACTGTGTGCATATCCTCCTGCATTGTTCGAATCACGAAGTATCTTGAGGAAACCCGATAAGTCTCAGCTAGCTCATGCAATAATCAAATACACTGACACTTTACGCATGGAAGAAGTTCAAGAAATTCAGTGCACAGACCAGTACGTATTGGATGGTGGATCTCTACTACATCGTGTTTCCTGGCGTCAAGATGAAACATATGACAGCATCGCCAACTCATATGCCGATTTCACTCTGAAAACATATGGAAAAGCAATCATTGTTTTTGATGGCTACAGCAGCTCCTACGATCAAGGACATGACCCACAGAAGACCAGCACCAAGACAAGCAGAAATGTGAATCTCAGTCCAAGCATGAAGTTTGTTGGCCAGAAGGAACACTTCTTGGCTAATGAAAACAACAAGCAAGCATTTATTTCCCTCGTAGGTGAGATGTTGAAGAAGCACGGGTGTACTGTTCACAACGCAGATGGGGATGCTGATGTGGACATCGTTCGTGCAGCAGTTTCCTCATCAGAAAATGCAACTACAACAGTAATAGGGGAAGACACCGACTTGCTGATTCTCCTTCTGTACCATGCCAAGGACAGTGGTTTCAAGTTGTACTATCGCAGCGATATAAGACGGGGACCATCTCTTAATCCTGTGTATGATATTCTCAGCATTCAATCATTGTTAGGCAATGACATCTGCAAGTATCTCCTGTTTGTGCATGCTTTCACGGGCTGTGATAGCACATCCAGAATTTTTTCGATCGGTAAAGCCAAAGCATTCGACACACTGATGAAGGTGGCTGAACTCCGTTCAGTTGCAAATACATTCTGTTCTGATTGTTGCCAACACTCTGACATTGAAGCTGCTGGAAGAAAGGCAATGCTTCTGTTGTATGGCTGCAAAACACTTGAATCCACTAACGCACTACGTCATCGAATGTTAGTTGAAAAGGTAGCTACAGCTAAATCTTTTGTTACACCCGAACGTTTGCCACCTACCGATGCGTCCACAAAGTACCACAGCTTTCACACATACTTTCAAATACTAATCTGGAAGTCTACAGAAGAGAAGATCGATGCAGAACAGTGGGGTTGGTATGTAAAGAATAATTCCTACTACCCTACAGCCTGCGACAAGCCACCAGCTCCAAATTATCTACTCAACATGATCCGCTGCTCCTGCAAGACGAAATGTGCTACTTCAAGATGTGGATGCAAGCGTAATGGAATGCCCTGTTCAGCCGCTTGTGGCGAGTGCCAAATCAGTGGTTGCGATAACAACCCAAGTACCGGTAATCTATCCGATGATAGTGATGAAGAGGATTAATTTCTGTATGTTTGTGACCAGGTATCACTTCTTCTGTAATGAACATAACTTGAAACTGGGAAAAAAATAATTGTTGTATTATTGATTAGAAAAATCTGTAAAAAGCTATATAACATTATATTTGCGTAATAACTGGTTGTGTTGTATATTGTTGAATTATTTAAAACATTACAACTGAAAGAAAAAGCATCAAATGTATCTCTATAAATAAAAGCGTAAATTATATATATTTTTTTTCGTAGGAAACATCCAGTCCGCCATTTTGAATTTCATTTTTGGGGGTGTTCCCGGGGTCCAATTTTGTCGGATTTTGGATATGTTATTCGGCAATGGTTCCTGAGCTGGAAACAGTTTAGAAAGTTTCTGAAGCAATTTTGCCCAGGTCTAACTACAAATTGCCTGGACTATTCCAGTTATACAGCTTATCAAACCTGGCCTACGATAAGGTAGGCCCTCTCCAAAGCTAATTTATCGCAAATACCCTATTATAAGGATTGAAAGTTAATCTTGGTTTATAATATTTAGTTGAAAGAGTTTATTTATTACCTAATTTTAACCTGATAATTCTTAATTTTAATGTGGGACATACAGTACCCAGTTTGAGATGTTTGACAGAACTATACCAGATCTGATGCATCACTTGTCAAGGTGAAATGTTACTTTTAGATTTGATTAACACATTTTAGATTAATAATAATATTATATTGAGTATTTGTATAACTTTCGCTGTTTTCTATAGCATTTAACACTACCAAATCTACTATCAGTCAAAACTTTAATTTGGTAGACTGTCAAATCTACCAAATTAAATTTTTAACTAAGAAATTAAATGAAATTAAGAAATGAACAGTTTAGCTACGAAACGAAAAAAATTATGAATTTTTAAAACTCCAAAACCACTCTAGAGTTTAGTTTGGACCTCGTTGGTACATTTAAACTTAAGTAATTAAAATGATATATTCCGTATCATAAGATAAAGCCTTTAATTTGAAACCAAAGTCATTCGTTAATTAGGAAGATAATTAAAGCTAAAACTAAAATATGCAAAGCTAAAACACGCAAAAATCGCCATTTGTCCATTCGCTTTGTTGGTACGCAGCTGAAATTGATGATGTTTTAGTCCGGAGACGTATTCCGACCAAAAATAAATTGACAAACTATACTTACAAAATTTTGAGAGCGCCAAAAATCTGTGATCCTGACGCAAGAGTGTCTAGAATTCAATTCTGGGTATGAAGGATTTTATCGCACCCTTTCAAGGGTTCTCCCACCCCCCCTTGTTTTTTCCCAAGAGCAGCCTTTCCCCCCACTTTCCAACAGAAACCCTCTCGCGCCGAAAAAATATAAAAACTGTTACGGATCTTTGAGAAGTTACATTCGAACATAAACATCCATCCATGTCCCACATTCCCCAATAGGGCATGGTTCTGATTAATCAATCAATCATTGTTTCGAATTTAATCATTAATTAATCAAAAAATATTTTTAGAAAATGATGGGAAGTGATTAATTTTCCTCATAATTTCAGCATTATTTTACCTTAAATTTTGTAATGTATCATTTGAATTTGGCACCTTTTTGCGTGTATAAACTGTCTAATCCGCCTATGCCTAATTTCTTGAACTAAAGCAAACTAAATGTTTGAGCAAAATGTTTTCTTCAGTCTTATCTCACGCAAGAGAAACAATAAAGCTATTTCTTGCTCTTTTCGGAAGTATTTCATTTTTAATAATTTTAATCAGTTAATCTTTGATTAATTAGAAAATTTCATCATTCATCACTTTTTCCTAAAAATGATTAATTAACCATGCCTTAATCTCCAAAGAAATGAGGGGATAATGCCCCGATCCTGGAATACCTTAGTTCCAGTCAATTAAAGTGGGATGGCCGGCCACTTCGTCGTGACGTAAGATACAGAAAACACAACCGCTCGTCTCTTGGTAGCACTGGGGTTTGAACCCACGACTCGGCTGAGTCTTAATGCTGCCGGACGGCGCCCTAACCGATCGAGCCACTAGACACTCCAAACATAAATAGTTATGAATATTTACGAAAATGCTATATTACGATCTTCATTAAGAATAGCCCTTAAAAAAGCATAAATAAACACTCTTGTTATTTTCAGAATTTGTCTTTATTATTAACTGCTAAAAATACCACTGCTAAAAATACCACTGCTAAAAATACCACGTTTAAGCCAATCAACAGTAGTCATTTTATTTTTTTAATATTAATTCCTGGAATGAGTACATAAACACACATTACCCGATTTTCACACACACACACACACACACACACTCATATAATATATATATAAAATACAGGGCCGCCGAGAGGGCGGGGAAGCCGGATTAAATCCCGGGGGGCCCGGAAAGAGGGGGCATAAAATCTAAAAATATTAATAAAGCATTTGATTAAGTAACAGAGGAAATATAATTAATGAACATACATTTTATAGAGATTATCATACGGTATGTTTTGAATAGTGACTTGGACAATGGAAATATAATCAGTTTACTTGTTATGTACACAAAAAATTCATAATAAAATACTGGGTAAACAGGGGGGGGCCCATATATCAATTCTTCCCCGGGGCCCGTGGCAGCTCTCGCCGGCCCTGCATATATATTATAATTTTCCCCTAGGTTTCGATTAATTTTAAGCAACTTTTACCTAATAATTTTTCCTCTCGAGGAGCCGTTTCCATGTTTTAGGGTGGGACAGACAGACAGCATTAGCCTATTATATATATATATATATATATATATTAGGGTGATTCAAATATGGGGGTAAAAAAAATTTTTTAGATTTTAATGTGTTCAACCCTTTAAATGGTTCATTTCAGCATAAAAACAACTACCCTAAAATATTTTAGCAAATTTTTAATTTTTAGGGGTTGCTACCAGCAATTAAAAATTGACAGAACGACTCAAATTGTCAAATTTTTCCAATATTGTTATACAGTTTTCCACACCACCCAGGAGGTACAGTAGCGCATTGTTTTTTTTTAATGTGGAAAGCTACCCCGTAGGTCCTACCATAACCACAAGTATGCATAATTAAACTAGCATGATATTTGAGACATTAGCTGTCCTTACTTCATCAATGTTTCTTTTTTTCTATCAGGGTAAACAGCCCTGTAGTTTTTCACTACTTGTAGCAAGAATTGTTTTTGATCTTCGTCATGTGTTAGTATTTTATTATATTCATCCATTAATTTTATTCCTCTTTCCGCTATATCATTCACGACTTTCCACTGTTTGATAGATTTCTTAGCGGAGTTATACTCTTCATCATTATGCCATTCTTTAGCATCTTTGAGTAAAAATTTTGAACTAAATTCTGTTATTGTAAAGAATCTTTGAGTATTTGATGTGACAAAATCTTCTAATTTCTTCGTTGGAATAAGTGCAGGATCTAGAAAAGCCCGTTTTGCAGGAAGAATTTCTGTTGTATTTTGCAAGGCCTTTACCATTTTGTTTTTTGTTTCAGTAAGCACTTCATCATCATAAAAGGCCAAGGCTACCAGTTCTTCTGATAGGTACCAGAGGTGACCTAACAGTTTTTTAATAGCAACAGATGCAATTGTGTCATTTATTTGTTTGTAGACTACAAGATTCTGTAATAATTCCAGATCAAGGCAAGGAGCGCAAGATGGCACAGGAGCTGTAAACCATGCCTTTACATATAACCGAGTAGCAAATAGACAGATGTCTTTTAGTCCTTTTTTGTCTTTTACTGAAATTTTGAACTGAGATTTGAACATAAAAATTTTTAATGACTATATAATTTTGGCCATCCACCTAGCCCGATGAAGTCTCGCTGGATGTTTAAATTTGATTCCACCTTTTGGTTCACCTCCCAAAAAAATAATTGTTAACTGCAATAGTTCTAAGTAATCGTCTCTTGGTTGGAATGTATCTAGTTGATTTGCTGCAAATGTAATTATGTCATCTTTGATGTCATGAATATTTTCATAGATATCTGGATCTGATAATGCTGTTTCGTAGTCTTCCTTATTAATGCTTGACCATTTTTCTCTGAACTTCTTAAAAAGGACTATATCTGGGCCAGAAGATGGTGGTGTCGACATGCTAGCCACAATAAATCGTTGTCGAATTTTTGTTCTAGAAAAATAGCTGCACCATTTCTAGGACCAGTATTGGTTGCTGTTGTATCGAAACATGCATTTTATTTGTTCGCAGATGCCCCATTCAAGCGATGTCTGATACACACAGCATTTGCTGTCAGGAGACCAGTACTTGAATCCAGTTTAGGCACACCAAGAAGTTGATCAACGCCTTCTCCTGAAACCAATAAGGGCAGACGGTCAACAATATGCATTCCTGTAATATCTTCAATTAATTTTCCATCCCAGTGAATTGTTAGGGGCACCTCTGGCTTGAATTCTTCTTTCAGGTTCTCTGCAATTTTCTTTCTATATTTTATCCTCTCTCTACGAATAGAAGAGTAGCTAACATTGTACTCTTCTGGATTTTTTTCCTAGACTTTGAATTGTTGGCATTAAAACTAGAGACGCATTTCTGTCATTCAATTTTGCAACATCAAGACTTCCTAATAATTTATCATCAAACAATTTTCTACGTTTGCCAACCTTACTTTTCCATGTTGAAGGTTGTGCAGCACAGAAACCAGATTCATCACTTTTACTCTCCTCTGATTCTGATGATGTACTGGTGAGTATGACAGCCTCTTCATTCTTCTTTCTTTTGATCTCTTCTTCTGCTTTTCTGCTGCTCTTTGCTCTTTTTTAGCAACAGCCTTTTCAATGGTACCCATTTTTCCATGACGTCCTTTCTCACGTTGCATTTTCAATAATTTCTTATCATCTTCTATTTTTATAAGCTGCATAGCATTCTCATGAGCAATGTCAAATAAGTTTTCCAGTTTATCTTTCCATTTTCTTCTTTATTATTTAAATTTTGTGATCTTTTCAATTTGCTTGCTTTGTTTTTCTTAAGCAGCTGCCATTCCTTCAGTATTACTTGAATTTTATCTACTACATGTATTCTTTGTTTTGCTGGTATTCCTGCCTTTTTCCAAACTGCTAGCACATCTGCAGTAGAGCAGCATGATTCTCTAATGCCTTGCTTTTTAATATTTCTGTAGTGCATGAAGCGGGACATCATTTCCTTCTCTGATGGTAATACGGATGTTTTTAGTACTGCAGAGGGCTGCCCAATTAGCCATACTTCAGTTTCTTTTCTTGTAGAACTTCTCCCAACTGAGCAACTAGGTGATGGTGAGTTAGGCCTAGCTTCCATTTATCGATTAATTGGTATCAAAATTACGAGTTCCAAACAACAATTAAAAGCAAGCTAGTATATAAACCATTAATTAAAAATTCTGAAATATAAACAATTAAACATAAAATCATAAGTTGTAAAAACAAACAAATTGAAAAAAAGGGAAACTTTGACGCCTGGTAGCACATAGTAAATTTTATTTAAAATTCACCAAATTTGGCATACACTACTTTTTTGTCATGGGGAACAAAAATACAGGTTGAACAATTAAAAAAAAAACTTCGATTTTTTTGAATCACCTTAATATATATATATAGATATTATTATTATTATTATTATTATTCTAAATACAGGGTGTTATCAAATTGTTTCATAAATTAGTAATACATATTCAGGACGTCAAAGTGAATAAAAAAGTTCCTATGAACATAAATCTTTAATTGCTTCGTTTCCGAGCTCTCTCTCTCTCTCTCTCTCTCTCTCTCTCTCTCTCTCTCTCTCTCTCTCTCTCTCTCTCTCATATATATATATACCTCCTACACGCAAAATACTTTTTGGAGATGTTTCTTTGGGGGGTTCAATTTAGGTTGTTAGGTTACCTAACCTAACCTAAAGTGAAATTAAACAAGAGATAATTGGGTGTGTAAAATCCCAAGGTAGTAATTTGATTTAGTTTTTTTAATTAAAATCTAACGCGAGTGAAATTCGAAAAAATAATCGTTGTATACGATAAAAGAGCGCATTCTCTAAACTTTTTAATGATACCCCTACCTACGTACTTTAATGCAAGCGCAAGTGATTAAAAATTAAAAAAAAAAAAAGATGTAACATGTAGGAGCTAATGTACTTCACCGACGAAAATGTAGGAGCCATTTGCACTCTCATAAACGGCTATATATATATATATATATATATATATATATATATATATATTATACTTATAAGCTTTTTTGTTTTATAATGCAACCAGAGCCGAGAAGCTACCATTTAGATATGCATTCTCCCAATGCATGGTAAAAATAAAATTTATTACTTTTAAACAGTTAAATATAAAGTTAAAATGGATCAAATGTAGAATTCGGACCCCAGCCTTCTTTAGTTAGCTTTATAAGGCTAACTAACGAAAATATCACGACCTAACCTAACCAATCGTTAGGTTAACTGTACGCCCTTGACGATTGGTTAAGTTAGGTCATGATATTTTCGTTAGTTAGCCTTATAAAGCTAACTAAAGAAGGCTGGGGTCCGAATTCTACATTTGATCCGTTAAAATCTATGATTAATAAATTATTTTTCCGTTATTAAACAGCTTAGAAATAATTAAATATTACTTACTCTTTGTTGCCCAAATTAGTGCTTGATTTTTCTCATATTATATAATTTAAGTTAAATTTTTGTACTCTTCATTTAACAAGTAAACACAAGTTTTAACATGAAATTGAAATAATTAATGCAAACTTAACTTTTTAGTATTTCACATACTCCTAAACACGTCAAAGAAAAATCAGTGAATGACTTTAAAATTCTGAGACCTAAGTTTCAGTTTAGTTTTGTTCTCACATCAGTAGTATGGTAGTCTATATGTGACGTCACGGATTCACCTGTCGTTATGAAATGGCAACTAAATATTCACCCATTTCATACAATAACAAACAATGAAGTATAACTTTATATAAAACTTCACAAATAATCTATGGAGTATGCTTATATGCCATACCTTTTATCGAGTTGTTCATTCTTCGTGCACTCATCTGACCGATTGTTCAAAAATGAAGAAGAGAAAATCGAATGAGGCATTTAGACTAGACCATTCTGCCGCCATCTTTGAATTTATAATGATCATAGGAATTTTTAATAGAGCAGAAACGCATGGAAGTTATTATTCTTATTGACCATGGTTTTTTTTTATTCACATACAGTATACACGCTTCCGACAACTATACGTCATATGACATACATATATTATTAAGTTAGGCTTTATTAGTTTACTCCTACTCACTTAGTCTATGTATACAATAATATATATATATCCTATTGAAGTACTGTATGTGAAATAAGAATAATGCGTATTTATTCAAAATTCAAATTATAAAACGACAGAAAAAGATGGGCTTCAATTTAAATGTAGGAAAATTAGAAAAAGGCTAAGTTTCCCCTGAATAAATTAAATATTTGACGATATTTCAACGTCCTTTTCATTATTTAATCCTTTTTTTCAGGATATCTCGCGATAAAAAGTCGCTTGCGTGAGTTCTCTGAGTTTAAATAATTCAGTGATGAGCAATTGAGATATTTTTTGGAGTTTTAATACGATATAGTAATCGATCATCTTGTAGAAGCAAAGCTTACTCGTATATAGTCAGACCACGCTACTGCCCCATTTTTTTTCTTCAATTTCTATTTATTATTAGTTAAACATGAAATTATTTGCCTAATATTTAATACGCGAGAACATACTTTTGAACAATGAAATAAAGTAAATTATGTACAGAGTAATTTACATTACAATTAAAAACCTGTTAGGATTAGTTTATTCATTCAAACATAAGAATAATTACGCTACTATGATTTTAGTGATTTCACTGAACAATGCAAAACTAAAATCTTTGCATAATCACCAGTTTAGGTTCTACAGTACATAAAAGATCAAGTCTTATATTATAAGTTAATTTACTTACGTCATATTAAATTCAAATTTCAAAGGCATAATTTGGCGTTTGAATGTTTTGGAAACGCGAAATTTTAAATCCAAACTAAAGGTCAACAAAGATGAAAATGATTATCGACTTTCTGGATCAAGGAAGGTCAGCTGCGGAGTATTTTTTTTTTACCCATCATGGTCGTCAACACAAATAACATCTTTAAGAAAATGGTACAACAGCCGATGTCTACCATTTATTGTGGAACACACTGATTCATCCAGCTTAGTTCATAAACCTGCGTTGCATTAAAAATAATGAATTCATTGAATCAATAAGAGCGTCCTTCTAGAAAAAAAATCGTAATAAAGCAGCAACTATGAACATAATGAGTCTGTTCGAACCGCCCCTGACTAAAATATTTAAGTTAATAGGTGTGAATAAAGAACACAGTAGTAATGATGGCATTGGTAATGACGGCAAACTTCCCCTTCCAGATTTATAAGTTAAAAAAAAACATAAGCGGTCAGTGAATTACAGTAGTAAACCCTCGTCCAACGCGGGGTTAGGTTCCCCGTGAACGGCGCGTTAGGTAAATCCGCGTTGGACGAACTTAATACCTTATGGCAGGGTCGGCCAAGTTGTTTTGTCAGTGGACCACTTTATAAAAAATCAAAAGTCAAGCGGGCCACCTTAATATTTTATCATTATTATTAAAATATCACAATTAATAACTGCAAATAACCGTTTATCAAAGTAAATTTATACTAAACTTTTGCCAAATACAAAATCTTAAAAATTACAAATAAAACTTACTTCTGAGTAAAGCGATCGACAAGAAACAACGTCGAGGTGGTAGCAAAGTCACTAAGATTCTGAAGGGCAGGGAAATATTGGCGTCTAAAACAAACAGTATATATCACTGATTGTGCATATAATAATTATTTTTTATTTATTTTTTATTTAATTTTTTATTTATTTTAATTTTTTATAGAATTAATATATTTTTTATTTTTTATTTCTCAGGCGGGCAACCTCCAAAAGTCAAACGGGCAACTTTTGGCCCGCGGGCATGGGGTTGGCCGGCCCTGCGGCTTATGGGATAAATGGGAATTTCCCTACCTAGATTGTATGTGAAGAACATAATAAAATCATAAACATAATAATATTTACATATGATACGTAAAAATATATTAAATCAAAATAGCACGTATCTTTTCTTCACTCTTTTGGATGGTGCATATGGTAGACTCATTCACGTAGACTCATGGTAGACTCATTCACGCAACTTCTAGAATCTTTATTTTTGCCGCTAATGTCAGTAGTATAGCCGCGTTTGGGGAGAGCGTCATGAAGGATGGTGAGGAGGAAATTTTCAAATTAATTCATGTCTGTCTCCCCAAACGCGGCTGTACTACTCAGCCTATAATTCGTGTGAGTAGTGTAACCGCGTTTGGGGAGATAGACATAGATCAATTTGAAAATTTCCCCCTCACCATCCTTCGTGACGCTCTCCCTAAACGCGGCTATACTACTCAGCCTATGATTCGTGAGAGTAGTGTAGCCGCGTTTGGGGAGACAGTGAAGGACTTCAGCCTATGATTCGCGAGATGCACTCTCTCCTTTTTCGCCCATACTACTAAAAGTACCGGGGTGCTCAAACCTTGGCACAGTGTGACTCTGACGATGGCACATGGACACTCATCAAGGCATAAAAAATCAATGGTTATAATGTTGCACCAGTCTGAATTCAGAATGCCCTCGCGTAAGCAGGAAATTTGAGAATTTTCGGAGTGATAATTAGTAACTCTTCTAAGACTGCCTGGAGCGCTTGCACAAAAAGATTTAAAATTCAGTTACTGAATAATCATTCATGTGTTAAGTGCGTCATATTTGACAAAAATTGGCTGGAGGGAAGCGAGTACACAAGGGTTTGTAATGCAGGTACCGTAAAGAAAACCTAAAATATAGTTATAAAATACACATGACATTTATTGCTTTACTAATAATGCAATTTATTTGTACAATTTATTTGTACAATGTACAGTATATTATGCAATTTATTTGTACAATATAAAAAGTATATTCATTTAGGCCTATTCGACAGAGTCATAGTGGCACATTACGTTCTGCATTTTGGAAAAATGCTACATTTCTAGGGTCAATTTACTTTCTTCAACCTTTTTCCGTACCCGCCTCTGGAAGTGAGGGGGCAGATGAAGGGGAGAGAGCCTTATGCTTTTCTATCCAGTATGCTTCTGCTGCCAGAATAATCAAGTCTAATTACAGGAACTTCTCCGAGTGGACCGAAAGGTCTTTGAGGCGTCCTCTTGTCCTTGTAACTCCTTGTAACACTCACTCACTCGCTCGCACACGAGGGAAAGGGGGAGTTACAACAATTTTACGGCAAACAAACTCACAAAGAGAACAACAAGTACAGGACAGCAAGAAGGATCTCCACTCCTCATCTCCCGTACCAAAAATGGGCAAGTTTGAAAATGAGAAAGCAAAAAATACTCGGGGAAACAAATTACAAAAATTTTATAGAACAATTGCAAAGTAGAAATATACACACAATCATCAAGTAATTCATATATTTGTACATTGATGTACAAATCAAAGCACTTCAGATAATTTCATAAGCGAAATCTATTTCACTGATCACCGTAATCATCCGAAAACCAGAAAACTTATTCAAGAAGGTCGTCAAACAGTAGATCAAAGTTATTGTTTTTTAAACATATTAACGGAACTGCTAGAAACGACAACAGAAGGAAGCTTATTCCAGTAATTGACAATTTTGTACATTACAAAATGGCAGCAAATATTCATATTGTACTATTTTCCTTCCAATTTCCAACCATTATCACGAGTTAGGTCCCTGTTCAGAGGAAAAAGTTTGGAATAATCAGCATTGTCGATCTTATTCAGAAGTTTAAATACATGGATGAGTTCGCCTCTGAGCCGACGTTTTTGTAAGGAATATAAATTAAGATCGGTGAGTCCACGATCGTAGGATTTGTGACTGGTAAATTAAATTAGTTAAGTCGCTCTGGCTTGAATATTTGCAAACTTTTGTATGTCTTTTCTCAAAATTGAAGGTAAAAACTACAATATTCGAGGTGGAGCATAAACAACGCATTGTAAAGAAGAACAACGTCTTTGATATTATATGAGAATTGCCTTTTGATACACCCCGTTATTTATTACACTTCTTTTCAACTTCAATGCAATGCTTGAAGACTTGAGACCACTACTTATAAACATATCGAAGTTCTTTTCAAATTTGGTCGTTGCAAGGTTTTGCCCAAACAATGAATAGTTGGCACATCAGTTTCTAGTCTCTATGTGCATTTGTCTACGTTAAAAAGAATTTACCAAGTGCTCAACTGTTGAGCGAGTCTGTCAGTCTTTGAAGTTTCAGTACACCTTCAGCAGTGACTGCAAACACCCTAATTTTGAAATAGTCCTTAATGTCTATATTGATTACGTAAACAATAAGTAATAACTGCCCCTGTGGAACGCCACTCGTTACTGCCGCCCACCCAGAGCTAGGCTTCACCATTAATGACATCCCTATTCCCTATTGCTAAGATAGTGTTCAATCTATGCTACGTATTTTCTTCAATCAACCTAACGTGCTTATTACCACTTGTAAATTTTCTTGTTTGGAACACCACATTGCTGTTCGAACCCTTAAAGCCAAGGGAAGACGAGAACCAGACAAGCAAAGGGTAACATTCCCCGTCAACCGTTTTGAAGGCAAGCGTAATGTTGGCTGTAGCTTCCTTTCTTGGGATCCAGCCCATGTCTACAGGGACTTGTTAAAGATATGACTAATAGAATCCATTCTGTTATCCTTAACCACAAAGGAAACGCAAGGAGTAAAGGTGTCTGGGCCAGGGAACTTAGATGTGCATTTTATCAATGGCTTCCAGGATTTCAAACAGTGGAGTCTAAATTCATTCCATCTCTCTAAAAGAGGAATTTAGCTATAGGAATATTGCACTTATCAGAGGTTATTTTCCATTGTTTGTACGCTTTATTTATCTCATATTCTTTACAACAGAGCTAATATCGATGCTGAACCATTTAGGGTCAACATAGAAGATATTTGGCCGACGTTTGAGAGATACAATTGTGATCTGCCTATTCATGAATCCGTCTTTAAATGAACACCAAATATCATGTAAATTATTGCTGTCGAGCAACATCAAATGATTTAGGCTCTCTTTGAAACCATCAAAATAATCCCTGCAAAAGTTTAGTTACTCTGCGAATATGAACATTGAAACGGACTAGGACTCAGCGATTCTCAACAGGGGGTCCGTGAGTTGTGTTTAAGGGGTCCGTGAGTTTAGATTATATTTAGTAAAACATTTTTTTTCCCCCTTTTTTTTTGTGGTGGCTAATTTTAACGTCTAACCAATAACATTTTCGGTTACTTGAAACTTTAAAGTTTCTATAAATGTTGGGTTTTTTACGACTATCTTATGTTTACAATTCATGAACTGTGAGTTTTTGGCACAAATGAGCCCCTTCCCTGTTTTTATGCTGTTTTTTTTTATGTAAACAGAACAGCGGTAAGTTTTACGCATTTTCATTACATTTTTACTCCGACTTTGAAGTATAAATCAAGACTAAAAAACTATAATAATCTGGATACCTCAATTTGTCTATATGCTACTTAGTTATAATGCAAAAGATAATTTTTGGGGAGGGGGCCCCAAAAATATCAAGAGTTTGATAAGGGGTCCGCAGTACAAAAAAGGTTGAGGAACGCTGGACTAGGTCACCATCGCTGTTTCTTTCGGGACCACAATCATGTTGCCTCCGGTAGTTAGTACCAAATCAAAAATATTGTTCCCTCTCGTGGGTTTTCTTACCCATTGGCTCAGCAAGGAATCTACTACGAAAAGAAGTAGCCTGCTCCCTTAGATATTAGCATATTTGGATTCCAATCTAAGCTACAATAAGTAGCAGATAATTAAAGCTTTTTTTCTGTAGTTTGACCCAGAATGTTAAGGGCTCGTGATCCAAATCGGGGGACTGATAAGGTTTATTATATCCCAGTATTATGTGCAGAGACTTATATCGCAAATTGAGATCGACCCAAATAACTATGCAAGCAGAGCTGTTTTCTTTCAAGATGCAAATGTTTAAAGTAAGGAGATTATAAACACCAATCGATCAGGGAAGTACTCCGACGGGGTTGCGGGGAGGGACGTCAGACAGAAGATAGGGAGTGCTAGAACTCCCGTTTCTCCTGTAACTGTCCTCCCTAGCTGATCTTTTTCCGTGTCTCAGCTACCCTGTGAACAGTCCAGCATGCTCTCCAAACACATGCATCTCTCCCTATTCTTCACTACATGTACATGCATCTTACACACTACATAATCTTTTAAAAATTTTAAAAAAAAAATGGCAACAACTTCATGAGCCTCGGATTCCCCTAGGGAGGGGACCATGCTCCCCTGCTGCCGATACCGGGAACGCCCATTCAAAATGTTCTGAGCCTCTGCCTGATTCACTTTTCATAAACTTCTACAACATTCGTGGCCTTTTCTCAAATTTTCAATCTGTTAACACCACCTCTCCTCCTCTAAACTTAATCATCTTTTCCTCACTGAAACTCTGGTGTCTGGAACAACAGACGGCAACCCATTTTCTGTACCCTCTTACTTTCTCTATACTAAATTTCACTCCAAAGGTGGATGTTGCGTATATGTACGCAATTACCTAACTTGTTCTCATATTCCCAAACTCGAATCTTTCGAATTCCATACCCTCGAGGTACGGCTTACATGTCAATCTCAAACTAAATACATCTACGCTGTTTACCTTTTCTCCTAATTGTACTGATTATCCGAAATTCTTTGACTATTTCACTTTCAAAGTGGAATACATTCTATCCCACTCTCCTTTCGCTGAAATATCCATTTTAGGAGATTTCAATGTTCACCACCACCTTTGGCTTTCTTCCCATTTCACTAACATCCCTGATAAACTAGCTTCCAACTTTTCTATCCTAAATTACCTAGAGCAGATTGTACAGCACCCTACTCGTAGCCAAATCGCCTTGGAGATAAGCCCAACATTCTGGATTTATTTCTTACCTCTCATCCTTCTTACTTTGTCAAACTTTTTTCTCCGTTGGGCTCCTCTGACCACAATCTTGTATCTGTTTCCTGTCCTATCGCGCCAATTCGCCCTTTGGATCCTCCAAAGAGGAGATGCCTTTGGCACTTTGGCGCCGCTGACTGGGAGGTCCTGCGGCAATACTTCTGTGACTTTTCATGGAATGATTACTGCTTCCGGGACCCTTCCTGGTGTGCTGAGCGCATCACGGAGGTGATTCTCTCAAGCACGGAGGCCTACATTCAATATTCTACTCCTACTGCTAATGCAAAAAAACCTTGGTTTAACTTTACTTGTTCTAATGCTATCCGTAAAAGAGAGAGGAGTCTTTCAGAAGATACCGTCGCTATCCAACTCCTGACTCTCACTTAGTTTATATTTCTGCCCAGAATCGTGCCAAATCTGTTCTTCGACTCGCCAAAATTTCCTTCATCCGACAAAAATGTGAAAACCTATCCAATTCTAATTATTCTCGCTCTTTCTGGCATCTAGCTAAGAACCTCTTCAACAGTTTTACTTCCTCTTCTTTCCCTCGTCTTTTCCATTCCGACGGCTCAGTTCCGTCTTTTCTCCTGACAAAGCTGAACTCTTCGCTCAAACAGTCGCCTCCAGCTCAATCCTGGACGATTCCGGTGCTGTTCCTCCATCTCCTCCTCCCTCTGACTTTATTAGGTCTGAAATTAGAATATCTTCCAAAGATGTTCTTTCTGCCTTATCTGGACTCAACTCTAGGAAGGCATACGGTCCTGATGGTACTCCTCCTGTTGTTCTTAAGAACTGAGCTGCTGTGCTGATACCCTGCCTGGGGAAACTCTCGTCTTTGTCTTTCATCCGGTACTTTTCCTTCCTGCTGGAAGTTCGCTTTCATTCAGCCTGTCGCAAAGAAGGGTGACCGCTCTCAACCTTCTAACTATCGTCCAACTGCTTTGATTTCTTGCCTTTCTAAAGTGTTTGAATCTATCCTTAATAGGAAGATTATTAAACACCTCTCTTCTCACGATTTTCTTTCAGATCGTCAATATGGGTTCCGCAAGGACGCTCTACTGGCGATCTTCTTGCATATCTCTCTGACTCTTGGTCATCCTCCTTTTCGGAATTTCGGTGAAACTTTTGCTATTGCGCTAGACATATCAAAAGCTTTTGATAGAGTGGCACAAATTTTTAATTTCCAAACTATCCTCCTTCGGTTTTTATCCTTCTATCTGTGCCTTCATCTCTAATTTCCTTTCTGGCCGATCTATAGCTGCGGTGGTAGATGGCGATTGTTCTTCTCCTAAAGCTGTTAACAATGGTGTTCCTCAGGATTCTGTCCTGTCACCCACTCTTTTCCTTTTATTTATTAATGGTATGTTAAGTCGCCCTTCCTGTCCTATTGACTCGTATGCCGATGATTCCACTCTTCACTTCTTCCCCCGCTTCCCAAAGTGTCTCTCACAACAGTCACTCCATGATTCGCGTAGGGCGACTACGGTACACCTGACCTCTGATCTTTCTGCCATCTCTGATTGGGTCAGAGAAAACCTTGTGACTTTCACTGCTTCAAAAACCCGGTTCCTTCATCTATCTACTCGTCACAATCTTCCACACGACTATCCCTTTATCTTCAACAACACACAACTCAATCCTTCCTTTCTCTTAACATTCTTGGCGTTTCCTTTTCTCATGATCTTTCCTCGAAAGATCACATATACTCTTTCCAAAACAGCTTCTAAGAGGTTAGGTCTGCTGTACCCCCTCCGTGGTTTCTTCACCCCAACTCCCCTGCTGTATCTATACAGGGGTCTTATCCGCCCTGTATGGAGTATGCTTCTCACGTGTGGGGTGGTTCAACCCACACAATTCTACTTGACCAGTAGTGTGAAGAAACTATATAGGGCTATGGGTTGATTGTCTGATATTTCTTATCCGTTGGAAATTTCCATCAGATTTCAATTGAGAGTTAACGACAAAAGCCCTATGTTTTTTCATTAAAGAGTTATGTATGTGGAGGTCTTCAAAGGACCTCTTTATGTATTGTTTTTAGTGGTTAATGTTAAATTTATTTGCCTTCGGTACTTTAGTGCTGCCTAAAGGTAAAGAAAGAAATTACTTTACCTTATTATTTCGTTGAGCCTTGCTTCTGTTTCGATATAGGGCCGCGGTAAGATGGAGTTACACAACGAGTTCATTTGGTTTAATTAATATAGGCAGTCACTATATTTAAATTCCTGAAGGTATAGGGCTATCCTTTTGAGTTATTAGGTTTATATTACTTGTTATTCACTCAGAACGTATAGGAAGATTAAGTATATACATCTTCCTTACTTAAAAGCAAGGCTTAACATAAACAGCTCTCAGTGCCGCAAGAATATAAATCGTCTCAGGAATTCGCTGATTTTTCAAAGTTCATTGACTCTTCTCTCGAAGTAATTTTCATGAGTCAGCAATGGAAAATTTGGAGACGAAATAATCCTTTTTTCTTGTTGCGTGGACCCAATGTCCCCATATTGGGTTCTATGTATGGCAATTATTTTCATTCCCAATAAGCTATGTCGCCAATTCCGAGGCAATTTTGTAGATATTTAATTCAATGAATTAATAATTTATATTTAATTAAGAAATAAAGGTATCACATACGATACCATATTGTAGGCGTGTATAGTTTTTCCATAAGGTGGAAACAAAGGTTTTTCGTTTCATCATCATTTATCCGCCTCTTACTGACTCTTCAATTCCTCTCTCTTCACAGCAATGTTGCCTCACTCTCTTTTTACTGTCGTTATTATAACGGACATTGCTCTTCTGAACTACCTAACTGCATGCCTCCTCGTTTAAGGAGAGCACGCAGCACCAGACTTTCTACACTTTCTCATTACTTTTCTGTTCAACTCTCTAACGCAAGGGTGAATTGGTATTTTCAATCTTTCATCTACTCAACCCGTGAACTCTGGACCAATCTTCCTCAATCCATCTTTACTCCCTATCTATGACCTCCAATTTTTTAAACGCAGATTGTCTAAGCATCTCCAAAACCCTGGACTTTGGTTTTGGCTCTCTTCTTCCTCTATGGGGGCTTTTGTGGGCATTCGCTCTTGGCCCCTCGTTCTTGCATAAAAAAAGTAAAACGTCACTCCTCCCCTCTCCCTGTGTGTCCTGCCTTTATGAAGCATTTTTATCCTGAAACTCTGCTTCCAAATCTCGAGTAGGCTTTTGTACTCAGATCTAAGTTATCACTATGAAGTCAAAAGTTTTAACTGCCTCGAAGAGCGTTTACAAAAACTGGGACGCACCCCTCCTGTGAGGCGCAGAACATGCTGAAAGGTGGACACAAGGAGGTTATTAAAGGAAAAATAACGTAAAAATGTGAATATTTCCAATAATTTTATCCACTGTACCTGTCATATGTAAAACTTGTTTAGAAAACATGTCATTTACTTAATAAATAAAATATTAATAAATGAAATTAATAAATAAAATATTCATTTTTAGTGCTACCTCACACCGATTATGGTACCAATGAATTACGCTCCATGACTGTCATTTGGGGTTGAAATTAGGGTGTGTGAAGAATTGACTTCAGTTTGAAGGAGAAGCTGAATAAAAATGTTTTTGAAACGCTTGACTAAAGCTACAAATTCATCAGATTTATTTTTAATGGACCTCGCATGTGTTTACGTCGAGTGTAGCCGATCCCAAATAGACTCGTTTCTCGTTGGTTCTATTGGAACAGACTCGTTTGCCGTCAAACTACACGAAGATTCGGGGGAATTTTTCATTTCATCTACTTACTTTAGTCGGTCCATTTTCACTGATACACGACTAATAACTTTATTTAATTTTACTTATAAGGCCAATCAGAAGTCTGTTCTTCCTTGCCTTAAAATTCTTTCGCATGAATCTTCTTTGAATACATCTCTTTGACTGACTGTTTTTAGTTGTAATTTGCTAACTTTAATACCATTGGTCAACAATTTAAATAAAAACTGTCAACATTTGCATTCAAAAACTATTTCATTTTTAACAATTTAATTTATATTTGATATTTGCTAAAAATACTCTTTTTATCAATAATTACAAGTACAGTTTATATAATTCTGATCTCTATAGAGGAAACGTCACTTAAATTTCCTTTAAAGCGAGTTGTTGGATGGCTTAATTTTTATATACGTTAATTTCGAAAGTAAGAGCGTACGTTCGCACGCATGGAATAAATAACTGCAATTAACTGCAATTCTCGCTGGGCGGTGAAGCGCGCTCAGATTTGAAAAACGTTGTACATCTGGCAACCCGGAAGTGATGATTTCATTCCATCTTTCAAGTTTTTTTTTTTAAATTTCGAGGTTGGTGAACTATTTTGTTTACGTTTGTTTACTGTACTGCATCATGTTTATTAAGATTCGCTTTTGATCTTGTTTTTTCTTTTGGTTTTCATTATTCAGAGGCGACGGCGGGGGTCAGGCAGGTCAGGCTCAGCCTGACCAAACTTTAAAAGAAAAATAAATTTAATTTCCTGGTCATCATGTAAAATTTAAATTTGTGTATTTCAAAGATCTATTTATTATGGTCACTTTATTAGAGCAATATAATTTTAGAATGTCGCATTTTTTCCTTCTTTCCATGCGCCGCTTCTTTGGGCAAAGTTAGACTTGTTTTATGACGCCTGAGCGACCGAGCGCATTAAGCCACAAAGCAGGTCAGGCATCATTTCCGATGCCTTGCATCACACTTATGAAAAAAATGAAACTTTTACGAAATTTAATGTAATTTAAAATCAACATTAGTATAGCATCTGTCAAAACAATCAGATAAGTATATAATTTTGTCAATCTATTTTTTCAAAGAAGAGAAAAGCGAGTTTTTCAGTTTACAAGTCAGGCATATTTGTAAGTGCCTAACATTACGCTGGATGCCAAATCTCATCCTCAGAAAGCTGTTTGAGTGAAAATAGAGATATGTGGCAACTATAAATTGCGCACGGCTTTCCTCATTGTCAGTTACCTCAGGGACCGTGTCGTTCGTTTCAATGCATTTGAATTTTTTTTCTTTTGTGCTTTTTGTGTGTGTGTGTGTGTGTGTGTGTTTTTTTTTACTCGACCTTAGATACCCATTTACATTGAAGTATATTTATAAAGATCCTGATTTTACTGCCTGCAAAAATGTCAAAGAACTGCTAAAATTATGCATTGACTTAGATTTAGAAAAAGCTTTTAGCGAATCTGCAAAACTGTTTAGATTGATTTTAACTATACCAGTGAGCAGTGCATCCACAGAGAGAAGTTTTTCAAAATTAAGTCGAATTAAGACGTATCTAAGGAACAGAACTGGTCAGGAAAGACTAGTATGTTTAGCAAGAATTGCAATAGAGAAAAAAATTGTGGTTTCCCTGGAGAGGCAAAAGATTCTACATGACAAGGTCATCGAAGAATTTGCATTGAAACCGAGGAGGTTGGAGTTTATGTATAAATGACTCATGGTAGATTAAATATGATGAAGACATTCTCTAAGGACATAATAAAATACAAGTAAGTTATTATAATTATTAAACAATTTATTGATTTAGTAGGCTTTAAGTAATTTTTGAAAACAAAAGCAAAATTATTTAAAAAACAAAATTTACATATTCATTAATATGAATTCTATCGAAGTCATATCAAGCCCATAATGCTTGTGCCTGACTATGTGAAAAGTCTGGCGTCGCCCCTGAATTATATGTATATGTATACACATAGGGTGTTCCAGAAGTCTGGACTCGTAGGGAAAATAAACATTATATTTTTAAAGTGAAACAAACACACTTCTAATGTCAGTTTTACATATTTCAGGAAAGAAAATACCCAGATGGCTCAGTATGCCAATCAAGAGAAGGTGGAACTGGTATTGCTACGTTTCCGGAAAAAGCCAGAGGGATGCACGTTCATGAAAAACTGACATGCCTCCTCTGGCTTTTTCGGAAACCTGTAACAATACCAGTTCCACCTTCTCTTGATTGGTATACTGAACCATCAGGGTATTTTCTTTCCTGAAATATGTAAAACTGACATTAGAAATGTTTGTTTCACTTTAAAATTATAATGTTTATTTTCCGGTGATTACCTGCCAATACTTTTTATAAGTATCAGATGATTGATTGGTATATTTAATAGGACGGAAATAATAGTGGCCATCATACAGTACATGACACTTAAGAGTTTAAATCAATATTTCTTTTGTCCACTCGTGAATGATGCAAAGGTGAATCACGTCAAAATAATATTTGAAACCATTATATGTTTTGACTCAGTTATAATGGTTGACCAGTTAAGCTGTATAATTTATTTGTATATTTCCAATGCTAAAGTTAAAAATGACTCATTTTTACGAGGTAATGCCCAAAATACTTCATAAGTCAAACTTTACATTCATTAATAAGAGGAAGTTCCGGCTGTAACTTATTATAGAGATTTGTATATTTAAAAAGTCTTTAATTCTTTATTTAACCAAAGTAAAATGAACAAATTAATTAATTTTAGAACAGGAATTTGACTTTGTCAGTATTACAGAGTCTAATATTAATAGTTGCAGGTCAAATTTTTTAAATTATACTAGAGAAACATATGTTGTTGTCCATTATTTTTTTATTAGGGCAGATTCTAGTTCTGGTCGGTTCATAGATGTTGCCCCCAGTGCTGAATAATTTCTCACTTTGAACCCTAGATGGTGGGGCAGAAAAGTACTTTAAAGCGATATTCTTTAGTATAGGGAAACTAGTGTCATAGTTGTTCCATCATAAGATCGGATTTGATTCTCTTTTTTATCAAGAGTATATCTAAATATTGGTTCAGCTCCTGAGTTACAGGTTTACTTGTGTACATTTGTATTTCAAAATCATTGATTGCTTTCAGAATATGTTCACTAATGGTTTGTCCTGTAATTTTGTCACTGTATGTTTGTCCTCTGTAAAAGGTAAAACTCCGGTACTGCTGTTTGCTGTTCAATCTCAGTTGTTACCCAATACCCAGTCAAGCTTAAAAGGTGCATTTGAAATAGTAGCTGTCCATATATCAGTCGTAAATGAAATATGCGCCTCGGTGGTGTAGTGGTTAGCATCGCTGACTACGAAGCCACCAGCCCCGGGTCGATTCCCGGTGACGGCAGTCGGCGCGCGCAGCAAAACCCAGATGATCACTCTTCCACACAATAAAATTGGTTGGTATATAAATGGGTACCTTGGGTAGCACAGTAGTTAAGACGCTGGGCTGCTGAGCGGGAGGTCATGAGATCGAGTTCGGGCGAGGAGTTTGTAATTTCTGACAACCCGTGGTGGGTCGTAGTTCGGATTCCACGTAAAACTCTAGGTCTAGAGTGGAGCAACAAGCGTGACCTTCGTCAGAATGAGCAATTCGGGCGGAAGCAAAACCAAGGTTAACCAAGTACTTGATATATTATTTTGTATTTTCTGGAATACCGCACCATAAATATTTGAAACAATATTATCAGTAAAATTATATAGTGATGTATTGATTTCAGAATTTTGCTGATGAAAATTCCATGTAAAACTGCCGATTCCATGTAAAACTGCCGATACCGATGCCGATTCTTTCCCTATATTTTACAAAATCAATTCCCTTCATAAATTTTACTAATCTAATGTGAAAACTTTCAATTTCCATATTTTTACACTTCAAATGTGTTTAAATGTTTTTCCTTACCTTACTCCACAATATAGAGTACCATAATTTGTTACTCGTATACCGTAGCTAAAGTGTTGTTAAATAGTTTTATTACTCAGTAAAATGATAAAATAATTTTATTTTAG
Source organism: Bathynomus jamesi (assembly GCA_023014485.1). Lineage (NCBI taxonomy): Eukaryota > Metazoa > Arthropoda > Malacostraca > Isopoda > Cirolanidae > Bathynomus > Bathynomus jamesi. The sequence goes on from JAJOZX010003689.1 coordinate 287,136, forward strand.
TTTCATAAATTGAATACCAATATTTAAAATAATTGATTTTCCTTATGTTGAAATAAACAAGAACAAACATTTTCATTAAAATTTCAAGTCCTTGGTGGCAATTTGAATAAAAAAAAAATGAATATATAATTTGGGTTTATAAAATTATTAAAATACTTAAAATAAAGTCAACATAATAAGGTGGTTAAATATATAAATTATGAAGTAAAACTTAATACAGTATAGAATTATTATTAATATAGAGTAGGAGATTACAACAGTTTAATATTTAGAACTTAGGTACTAGGTAGCCTAGTAAGAGAAAATGTAGAATTATGGGTAACTTAACTTATTGAGCTTTGCCTTTTTCATGGATGTAAAATATTTTTTTTATATAATTACATCTTGAAAGGAGTCTAAATTATCATAAATAGTGTTTTCTGTCTTCAGTTTTTATAAAAATAGATTTTGCTTTGTAATGAAAATTTTAAAATTTCAAAGAAGCGGTGAAAGAATCGGCTAAATTTGGCTGGTGCCGATGCCTCAAATATAGCCGGTTCTGCCGATGCCGATTAATTGGTACACTACTAGTAAAGTACCCTCTACTGGGTAAATTGTAATTTGGGCAGGCTTTTTCCATGACTCTCTTGAAACATATTTGAGATAATCGAGTAAGGCTGAATATCCAGTGCCATCATCTCGCATATTGATTTGCGCATAATCTTTGCTCTGTAATCATTTATATCTCATGTTTTCTTTTCTAATGTCACCATGATAGTTAATTGTGATGCACTTGCCTTGGCAGGAGGTTGTTCACTATCCGATTCTGAATGAGGCCTATCTCTTTTTGTATTATATTTACTGTATATTTTTTATTTTCTTCAAATTCAGTTTTCTCTGTGTATTTTCTGCAGATGAGTTAACATATTGCTAGTCATAAAAGATTTTGCACTTTTGCCGCCTTTTTGAAATTGATGTCTGGCTAAGACTATAAATGCAAGTTATTTTATAAGATTTATCAACTTTGAAACACTTCGAAACATAGCTAGTCATAATTCTTTGAAATATAACTGAAGGGCAATTCAGTATTTATATTAAATAGTTATTATTAATTATACCCTGATTAAATTAAGTTTCAAAGCAATCCATAGGCGGATCTAAGGAGGGGGGTGGGGGTCGGCGACGTCTGGCCTCCCCCTTCAATTTCTTGCAAGTGCCCTATTTCAATGATGCGTATGCCTCTGAAAACAAATTTTGCTTCTGTAAATAGATCATGGTTATTTTATTTTATTCAGGTTCTATTTTGAGTCTTTATCCGTATACATTGTACTTCTAAATTTGTAGTTGTAATGGTTTTCATAGGTGCCCTTAGTACTGGTGCAGCCATATCACTATTTTTATCTTCATCTTATTCTGATACTTCTTTTAAATGGCAAGACATTTGTAACTGTTTGAAAAGTTTTCTGTGATAACTGTTGTATCCAAATTAGATTTTTATTTTGTGTCGTATTTGAATGAGACTGATCTAATAAAACGATATAATTGACTTTACACTCGCTCAGTGTTGGTCTGTTTCAAGAAAAAAAATTTTGTACTGTGCCCTTTTTTCCTTGGACCCCCGCCCCCCTCAAAACAAGATGATATTCAAGTAAAACACACACAATTATTTTTTAGCGATAAGCTACTGAAAGTTCTGGGTTCAGGTTTTCTTTTTCACTGCACCGGACACCTTCCGTACGTTTCTTTATATTAGCAACCCTAGGACCCGTGACCAGACAATTCAGCGCAGGACAATTCAGCGCCGACAATTCAGCGCCGACAATTCAGCGCAAGACAATTCAGCGCAAAGACAATTCAGCGCAAGACAATTCAGCGCAAGACAATTCAGCGCGAAAATACCAACAAAGAAGAAGAAAGAACAAATCCAGAGGGAAGAGAGGCTTGCAACTGTTAGGTTAGGTTAGGTTAGGTTTCTAGTTTTTGAAATAAAATCTTAATTTTAACAATTCTAACAAATTTTGTTTTTTTAAATAAAATTTTAATAATTATACTCCTTTGAATTTTATCTCCGATTTGTCACTCCTTCGTTATGTCACTCCTTCGTTACGGTATTTATGTCACTCCTTTGTTATGTCACTCCTTTGAAATGTCACTCCTTCGATACAGACCCAATTTAGCATATATTGATATATAAATATACAAATTTTTCTCTTTTTTATTTATTGCGATTTATTTTTATTATTTTTAACTAAACTTTTAACTGTACTGACTTGCGCTGAATTGTCGGCGCTGAATTGTCTTGCGCTGAATTGTCTTTGCGCTGAATTGTCGGCGCTGAATTGTCGGCGCTGAATTGTCCTGCGCTGAATTGTCGGTGCTCCCCTAGGACCAAACCTCTGGCGCTGAGAACGTGCTTTAGAACTTTCGCAAATCTTCAGTACGCTCGAAACTTTGGAGAAACGTCCCAAATATTTCCATGTGAACAAACACGGTGGACTACTATGGCTACCTATTACGTAGGTCGTAGGACATTGGCTTTATTTAAACACATTCTATTATACTGATTTCAGTAATATAATAAATCTTAAGTATAATTTCTTATATTTGCAATGAATATGAGACTGTAGGCTTATTATTTGGCTCATGAGACTTAACGCTTAATTAAATTAAAATACATATGGTTATGTAGGCCTACAAACCAGGCCAATTTATTATTTCATGGTGTCAAAACATCAACTTATGATCAATTTAAAAAATAAGTAATAGCAAGTTAAAACATTTTAAAACCTATTTACATTTTGTTAGATGATTTATGATTCCTCTATTAATATACAGGGTGTACATAAGGTCAGGATCTATTTTTGTGAAGCACTTGGAAATTATATGGAATTCAATCATAAAATGATAAAGTGGTAACATTTATTAAATAATTAAGAGTAGGATTCGACGTGACGCCCATCAGTATCCCTGCACAGCTCAAATCGTTCCGCAGCATTTCTAAACACATTCTGGAGCATTTGCGGGGTTATGTTATCTGCAGCAGTTCGTATACGTGTACGTAAGTTTTCAAGACTCGTAATCTTCATCTGATAGACGTGCGATTCGATAAAGCCCCATGCAAAGAAATCTAAAGGGGTTAAATCTGGTGATCTCGCTGGCCAAGGTCTGTTGCTTCCGCGTCCGATCCAGCGATTTGGAAAACGTCCATTTAGATAATCCTGAACAATTTTGGCATAGTGACAAGGAGCACCATCATGTTGATAGACGACGGTACTAACAATCCTATCCCCAATCAGCTGAGGTTCAAGGAATTGCTGCAACATGTCCAGATAAATAAGCCCCGTAACTGTAGCTTCAGCAAAGAAAAAAGGACCATAAACCTTAGATTTTGTTAAACCCACCCATCCAGACATTAACTTTAGGTGAGTCTCTTTCCCAATTTTGGACGAAATCGTTCGGTCTTTCATCTGCCCAAATTCGACAGTTATGGCGATTTACTTTTCCACACGTATGGAAAGTGGCTTCATCACTAAAGAGAATGTTGTCCATTAAATTATCACTCCAGATTTGTTCTACGAGATCAGCACACACAGCACTTCGTCGAGGGAAATCTTCCTCATGTAAATCATGTAAAACCTGCAAATGATAGCTTTTCTTCTGCAAATTAACTTTCAGAATTTTGTGCACAGATGACGTCGGGAGGCCGAGTCTGTGTGATGCAGCACGAACGGACGTACGTGGCTCCTCAGTGATAATTCCGCGTACTGCATTCACGGTAAGATCTGACATACACGGTCGTCCTGATCTTGCTTCATCATTTACAGATCCCGTTCGTTTAAATTTGTTCACCAATTTTCGTATTGTCTTGTCTATTGGCCCCGGCTTATGAAATCTCCTAAACTTCTCTCTGATGTCATTGTATTTCTTTCCCTCGATTCGCCAAATTACTGTTGCCACACGCTCTTCTGTATTCATTCTAAGGGCTTCTGAAAAGAAAAATAGAAAAAATAATTATTTCACAAAAATAGATCCTGACTTTATGTACACCCTGTATATATATCATATACAGTAGAGCGCCGATTATCCGAACAAACTGGGAGCAAGGGTGGTCCGGATAATCGAAAATTCGGATAATTGGACAGTATTAAAAAAATTGTATGTTGCAATACCGTAAGGTAGGTACATATAGTATATGTACAGTATCTTCAACATATATTTTACAATGTTATTAATACAGTAGTCAACAAAAATACGTAAAATGTAATGTAATGTAATAAAATATAAATTGTATGTACTGTAATTTATTTAAGACAAGAACCGAGTGATTGACAGCTTGACAAAGGAAGACTTTTTTTCAGCTAAATCACGCAATCTTTTCAAACAAAGTAGCTGAACAGTCACACTCTTCCTGCCCATCCAACCATGTCACTGAAGTGTCCAGACACTTGAATGAAAGCCTGTGCGTGTGACGGCACCTCATAATCATACAGTAATTTTTAAGGAAACACAAAGTACTGCCGTACTCAATGCAATGTATGTGCAGACTAATGTCGCTTCTGACACGTTTACAGTAACATTTGTGTAGATGTGAGGCAGCGTGTTCTACCCTTTATTACGAAGTGACCCAAACATGTTTTGTTCACGTTTAGCATTTGTGTGGTTGTCAGCGGAAATTTTTTACGTCGAATTTTTATTTTTTTTAATTTAAACAATTTGATCCGGATAATTAATCGACGTTCGGATAATAATTATATCGGCGTTCAGATAATCGGCGCTCTACTGTATACAGTAGATAAAAGGAACAAGAAGACAGTCTCTATGCTAACATTTAATATTCAAAGCTTTCGACATATTCTAATGTCATTTTCAGTGGTAAAATAAGAAATATATATAATTAAAAACCCTGACTTTTGTATGGCCTGCAAAAAATCAATAAGAGTAACTCTTCATGCCGCCTCGTTCTCGCCGCTATAAACGCCTTCAATTATACAATTATAACTTCGCTAAATTTTTCATTCCTCTGTTATCCGAGTTCACTGTCAATGAATATTCAGCTAAAGACTCCCTTTTGTTATGGAAATCACTGAAATAAATAACACTGACCGTGTAGTTATGACAAGCTTTGACGTAACATCTTTGTTCACCAATATCCCTCTCAATGAAACTATCGACTGGTGTATGCATCTTCTCAAGTCTCATAACTCTACAGCTCCCAATTTGGGTTAAGATAATATAAACTCGCTTCTTGAAGTTGCAGTAGTATGCCCGCAAAAGGTTAGAGTGCAAGGCAACTGCAAATGTTGATCATTGTTGCAAAAGGGGGAAGGGGAATGTTACAAGAGGTTATGCAACAAAGGGACGAAGTTTTTTTGCAACAAGTCAATGCTGCAATGAAAGGGGAGGGGTTATCCCCCAAGCTGCAATGAAGGGGGAGTTCACCTAACCTCTTTTGGGGAGAAGTTGGGACGGCCTCATCCCCCAAAGGGGTATACCTAACCTAAGAGAGGGAGAGAAAGGAGAAGGAGGAGGGTCTTTGGGGGAGAAGGTGGGATGTCCTCATCCCCCTAAAGGGAAACCCTAACCTAAGCCTTAACCTAAGAAAGAAAGAGGGGTATTCGCCTGGAGCTCCAGCCAGACGCATAATGAGAGTTCATCCGAGCGCCCGCTGTCTTATAAGGTCCTAATGAGCCAGTTGGCTTAATCCGCCAGTTCGCTTAGAAGGCATAAATGACCTGTATATATTAATAACCTTCGAATGAATTAAAATCGCACACACACTCCCCAACTATACGCCTATAAAGCCCCTATTACACACACACACACACACACACACACACACACACATATATATATATATATATATATATATATATATATATATAAACAGATGCATACAAAGCTCCAATATCAAAATATATACGAGAACAACCACCACACAAAAAAAACATCACCACCAGTCGTCTAAGTATAGACTTTTAGGAGCTCATCATATCAACAGTACATGGTGAGATGAGGGCTACAACTAATCGTCTAAGTATAGACTATTAGGAGCTCATCCCAATAACACCACGTAACCGATATGAGGGCTACAACCAAGCGTCGAAACTTAGATGATTGGTGGTGAAACAGTATTACACAACCACCACCATAACTACCTCCACAGCACCACCTCCACAGCACCACAACCACCACCACCGCTTTACTTACCTGCTCCTGGTAGACCGACAAGGTCTCTAAATACGACCCAATAAACAGAGCTACTAAACATAAACAAATACCTTTATAGGAGCAAGGAGGGTAGACCGACAAGCTCTCAAAAAAAGGCAACGCCAATCGTTTTTCTATTGAGCTTCTCGTGGTGGAGAAGTAATTGTAATTTATTGTAATTTACTGTAATTTGCTGCTAAAATGTACAGGTAATGCTCAACCTCTAAGTTAGATCAGAATCTTGCAGGGGGAGTGGTTCGACCTCTTTCGACAATGGCTCAGGCAGGAATTTAAAACGAGGAGGCTCCGACCTCCTCGCTGAAGGGCTAAGACAGGAATGAATGAATTTACAATACAAGAAATAAATAAGTCTAAATTTTGGGGGAGTGTAGTTGAAGGATAAGCTTACCCCCTTGAAGAATCTGCGAATTATTTCATCTTAAATAAAAAAATAATATAAAAGAAATGAAACAGAAAAATAATTATTTGCCGCTTATACATTTTGGTGACGACTTCACGTCGGAGTCGTACATTGAGTAACAACCTAAGTACATTATTAAGTACGTTGTAATTTTGGTTTACTACAACTATGATTATAATTACCAATTAATTCACATTCACTTATTATCGTTAATTATAGTTTCATTAAAGTACATTAATTACATCATCATATTAAATTATTACAATTACTTACAATTCTAGCAAACTGTTAATTGACATATCTGATACTGAAGTAAGATACGGAAGTACACGGATATTTATGATATAACATAACATAATATAACAACATACAACATAACACCTTAAGTTATAAATTTGTAGTAGGTGCAAGAGGGATTTCGGGTTCCGAGGCTCGCTTTTTTGGCGACGTCATCTTTGGCGACGTCATCGGAATCTGAATATTCGTATCAGCATCCACGAGTATCTTGCGAGAGGTTAAATAATTTAAAAAAATAAAAAGTATACACGTGAACGTACGTATATGTAAGGTAACTATGTACGTCATCAGTGGACATGTACGAATCCATAAAGTATTGTACACATATCGGTAGTCACACAATAGGTTGACAATAGGTAGACAATAGGTAGCTGAATGAATAATTAATAAAATTAATAAAAGATAAAGGTGAAGAAAGGACAGGGACGTATGAACAACATATAAGTAATGACGTACAGAGTGTAAAGTTTTTTTTATTATGTAAAGAATTTACAACACATTGAATACTAAATACATCCAAACTTGCGTTATGCGAGTTTGGTCCAGTAGTATCCCCGCTTTTGGGGAGACAGACATGGATCAATTTGAAAATCCCCCCCCGCCACCGTCCTTCATGACGGTCCTTCCTTTATAAGGTATCTTTCATGGTCTTTCAAGAGAAAAAACAAATTACTTTAAAAAAAAATTTAAATTTTTAAATTTTTTTTAAAAATTTTAAAATAGATTCAACCTCGTCTTCCTTTAAATAAAAAGAAGGATTCATCCTCGCCTTCCTTCACGAGAAAAAATCCTCCTGTGGGTTCTTTCACGGTCTTTCGAAACAAACAAACATTAATTAAAATTAATTTATTCTACACTAATATGAAATTAAGCGAAATGAAATGAAAAGGTTTATTGGCAGACCTATTATTATTTACCTTCAATTACCAGCTTAAACATCATTAGTATTAGTATTATTTGTTTATAGTTACTATATATATATATATATATATATATATATATATATATATGGGATAAATTTCCCAATTAAGCACGTGAAATAAATGAATGATGCAAATATATATATATATATATATATATATATATATATATATATATATATATATATATATATAAAGAACGATGCTTGTGTAGAAGAGCGTTCCGCACAAGATGAGGAGGGAGAACGAGCAAATTTGCTCGTTCTCCCTCCTCATCTTGTGCGGAACGCTCTTCTACACAAGCGTCGTTCTTTACATTAATTATACTGTGTTGTTTGCAGTTAAAAAAAATATATATATACTGTATATATGTATATATATATATTATATATAATATATATATATATATATATATACAGAGTGTACATATGTATATATACACACTGTGTATATATATATATATATATGTATATATATATATATATATATATATATATATATATGTGTGTATATATACACACACTGTATATATGTATATATATATATATATATATATATAACATACTGTATATATGTGTGTGTGTGTGTATATACATACTGTATATGTGTGTATATATATATATATATATGTGTGTGTGTGTGTGTATATACACTGCATATATGCATATACAGGGTGGGCCGAAAGTCTGGATCCATAGGAAAATATTTATTTTAATACATAAATTACAACAAATGGTAAATACTTAAAATGAATATCAACTTTAACTCGTAAATGCGTATTCGTGATACTGTACAGTGGTTCGTACTCCAGTATAAACAACAAATTATAACAAATGCTCAAATTGGCGGCCTCTGACATCGAGACACTTAGGGATGGAATTTATGATTTTTAATAATTCTTCGAATTGACGTTCTCGAGATGCGTGTTTCATTTGATAATCTTCTTGTTGACTTTACTGGACTATTCGTTAAAGTTTCACATACCATTGCAGAGGTATTTTCATCAGTTGCAGTGTTTGGACGACCAGAACGCCGTCGATCATGTACACTTCCTGTTTCTTTGAAACGTTTAAACAACTTGCCAACAGTCGCATGTGTTACTGGATGCTTATCAGGATGATTTCTATTGAATTCGGTAGCAATTTCTCTGTGTGTAGCGCCCTGTCTTGCGTACATGAGCACAAGTTCTACCCGGTCTTCTGTTGTTAGATTCGAAGCCATTTCTGGGCTGAAATAAAAAAGTATTTGAGTATTTATACTGGAGTACGAACTACTGTACAGTATCACGGATACGCATTTACGAGTTAAAGTTGATATTCATTTTAAGTATTTACCATTTGTTGTAATTTATGTATTAAAATAAATATTTTCCTATGGATCCAGACTTTCGGCCCACCCTGTATATATATATATATATATATATATATATATATATATATAATATATATATATATACTGTATAAATGTGTGTATGTATATATATATATATATATACTGTATAAATGTGATATATATATATATATATATATATTATATATATATATATATATATATATATATATATATATATATATATATATATATATAAGTTTACTGATTCAATGTACACTGTACAGTAGTTGCATAATTCTTTAAGTACGTTAATCATAATTGGCAATCCAGTTCACAATCTTCCCAGATTTTCCAAACTAATTAATAATAAACAATTTTAAACGTATGTAATTTTTTCCAGTGAATTATCTGTAACGAGAAATATTTATTATTGTTACCAATTATTGACTATAAATTACACAGACCTGCGAGTGGGAACTTTGTAAGAGATTTTATATAACCGATTTTATATAACTCGATTACATTTTAAATGAAATGGTTTATTGGCAAACTATAGTCCATGTGACAAATATTAAGCTACATTATGCAAATAGACCAACATACCTTTTATTATTTATCTTCAATTACTAGCTTAAACATTATTATTATTTGTTTATCGTTATATATATATATATATATATATATAATATATATATATATTATATATATATCATATATATATATATTTTAAACGTACGTAATTTTTTCTAGTGATTTATCTGTAATGAGAAATAGTTAATACTATTATTGTTACCAATTATTGATTATAAATTACGCAGGCCTGCGAATGAGAATTTTGTAAGAGATGATTTCTCACTAATAACTGATTTTATATAAATCAGTTACACTGATTTCGAATAAGGTGTGCATTTTCTATCACATGGATTTTCTGCAAACTGGAAGGGAAAAATAGCTACATAAATGAATATTAATTATTTCAATTTACATTAGTTAACTATTTCGTTTTGTTATGCTAATTACAATTGCAAACAACTTTAAAAAGAAAGAATGATATTAACGTCAATTACATATTCATCTTTATTTATCCTGAGTTTTCTTGTGAGATCTATGCGCTGTTCCTTCTCTTTTTTGTAATAATTCTGGAGTATCCCGTTTCAAGATACACCTACTGTAATTAATTCATTATGTTTGACGAATACCTAAATTAATATTCTTTCAATTATAACACGAATTCCACTATACGATGAATTTAAAACAGAAGCATTTTTATGATGCACTTTATAATAGTGTTACACTAAATGTTGCAAAAGTCGTTTTCTACACACATTTGCAATACAGAAAACGGAATTTTGGTTTAGTGAGAGGGTGGGCATAAATTAAATATACTTGTTTAGGATCATTCTACAGGGTGTCCTATAAGTCCGGCATCATAGGAGAAATTCATATTTTTCTATTTCTACAAACTATAATTCATATTTTTCTCTTTCTACAGGCCATAATGTCTGTGAGCAAGGAAGAACGAATCCAGATAATTCTACTCATAGGAAATCGGAGTCAAAGAGAGGCCGATGCTGAATTTAACAGACTGCATCCAGACCGCGAGCCAATAACACAGAGTTGTGTTAGCAGACTTGTTGCAAAGTTTAAGGAAACAGGATCCATAGAAGATAAACCACGCAGTGGACCTTCAGGGAGGTCCACTGACGATGATATAGCTACTGCTATCCTGGCTCATTTTAACAGAAGTCCCAATAAGTCTCTTCGGCGATTGTCCGTCGAGACAGGAGTGTCGAAAAGTAGCATCCATCGCATTCTTCAGGCTCACAAATGGCATCCATATAAACTTCAGATCCTATAGAAATTAAGTGAAGATGATCCCGACCGGCGGATGGAATTTTGTGAATGGGCTACGGAACAATACATATTGAGCAAGTTCTGTAAATAAAAACTTGTTTTGCCTTTTTTTATTATTTTTCCTATGATGCCGGACTTATGGGACACCCTGTATAATTTTAAAAAATTACTTGTAAACAATTAGCGTCCCTGATTAATATAATTTCTTAACAATAGTTTACTAATCCACATTTTCAGCAGCTTCCTGGAATTATACAAACGGGCAGGGATTGCGAAATTTCCATAACGTTATATTACATTATAATACGTTTCAAAACATCTGGAATATAAGTTCCTGGATATACATATTTGTATATTGAAGGAAGATCCCCTAATTTTTATCGTTGCAAAGGTACATGACTGCATATATAAAAAGCATTCTTTTTTCTCATTAACAAACTATGAAATCTGTTGGTAGGCATTAGCCAAATTACATAATGCAAGTACACAACGAATTGAAATTATGGTGAAATATGGAAACTATCTGTGTAATGCTACACAGACAGATGAAGCTATTTAAGCCCAGACTCTAATCGAAAACATTATTCTTCATGCGATCTTCACAAAAGAAAGTTTAACACTTCACTCCCTCTACTAGTTTGAGTATTTTTAAACTTTTTTAGCATGTTAACTGATAATCATTATTTTTCAGGATAGGCTTTGAGTAAAATTCATTCTAGATGTTCGATTCTTTTCTTGTTCACGAGTAATTATATATATATAATGAATAAAACCACGAAGGAAAGGAAACACAGAATGGTGCTCAAGCGCTTCCGTCTAATGACATCCTCAGGAATACTGAAGTAAATAAAGAGTTCGAGACTATATATAGGTCGCAAAAAAAAAATATATATATATATACACAGGGTGTTTCAAAAGTCCCTCATTATTTTTAAAATTTTATTAAAATAGCAATTACAAGAGGAACCAAATGACAATTTGGTTGCTGAGTCTACGATTCATGAGAATTTTGCTGGCATCAAACTTGGCTTCATAAGTCTACTGGAAAGTCACTGGTACACCTCAACGTGGGCACCGTCTTTTTCGAAACAAGCGAGCCACCGTTTTACATTCTTGGCCGACATTGGACAACATTTCGGGAGTAACAGAAGCACACGCATTCCTGATCCGTTCTTCTAGTGTGGGGAGGACTCGCGGCTTGGTGGCGTACACTTTGCTCTTAATGTAGCCCCACAAAAAGAAGTCGCATGGGGTAAGATCAGGCGAGCGAGCAGCCCATTCGATGGGACCACGGCGACCAATCCACCGATCCGGGAACTGCTTATTCAGAAATGAGCGAACCTCACGCGAGTAATGAGCAGGGGCACCGTCTTGCTGGAAAATGACTTCTTGCATGTCAGCTACAGCTGACAGTTGGGGGATGCAGAACTCCTGAAGCATACGAAGGTAATTGTCTCCGTTTACGTTCACGGAATTTCCATCTTGATCCCGGAAGAAGAACGGACCAATCAACCCAGCTGAGGAGATGGCACACCAGACGACCAATTTCGGCGTGTCCCTTTCATGTTCACGGATCTCCGCAGGATTGTGAGTTCCCCAGATGCGGGTGTTGTGCCGATTGACGCGACCAGAAAGGTGGAAGAGAGCTTCGTCGCTGAACCACATGTGCTCCAGATCGATGGGTCTCTTTCGTAGTGATGCAGCAGTGTCTCACACATCTCCACCTGGCAATCGTAGTCTTGAGGTTCCAGCTTCTGAACCACCTGGATCTTGTACGGATACAGCTTGAGACCACGCCGCAAAATCCGTTGGATAGATGTCGCGCTGATGTTCAGTTCCGCAGCAGCTCGCCGAATGGACTTTCCTTGACTCTGAGTAAACGCCTCACGGACAGTTTCGACATTCTCCTCACTCCGCCCACTTCGAGGTCTTCCTGATCGTGGTTTGTCCTTTACGGATCCGGTCTCCATAAACTTCCGGTGGGTGGCGACGATGGTGTTCCTATCCGGTGCATAATGCTGTCCGTAGACTGCCCGGAATCGTCGCTGCACTTCGACCACAGATTGAAAAACCTCCTGCCATGCAGCGATTTTACACCTCTGCTCTAGAGTCAGCATGGTAGCAGAAGAAAACGGAGCAAAACTTCAAATGTAGACTCAAAACAATTTTCAACTACTGAGTAAGAGTTTACCACAAGATGAACGTCGTTGGTCGATTAGCTGCAAAGAAAATTGAAAATCAAATTAGTGAGGGACTTTTGAAACACCCGGTATATGCCGAATTGGAAAAAATCAACAGTATTAGAAGTGATCTGTGCTACCCACCTGCGTTTATGGAATCTTGTTTTAACAAGGCAAAACGAACCTTCTATCGTGTGAATAATAACACTCGCACTTTGTCAAAGAATATTTTAGTACTTCCATTTTCCCGGGCTTTTTAGGCATTGCTAATGTACTTAAACTTTTGGATATTAATGTAGTATTTTCAGATAACAATATTGTGAAAAATATCAGTAAAAAATAGCCCTACCAATAATTCAGGCATTAGCTATAAAATTGGTTGTAAACAATGTGATTCCTTTTACAATGGTCAGACGGGAAAGGATTTGCACACGCGTGTAAAACAGCATCAATATTCCGTTAGAACGGGACAGTCGTCCAGTGCCCTTTTTGTCCATTTGTAAGAGTTATCCCACTGTATTGATTGGAATAATGCTTCAGTTTTGTTTCACTCTAGCAACAATGTTAATAGAAATATTCTTGAGTCTGCTATTATCCAACTTACAAATAACTTTAACATGAGCAAAGGTCTTTTTCAACTTGATCCTTTTGTTTTGAATTCGTTCAGAACGCATTTAGACAAGAAGGGCAAAGTGCTAAAATTGGGAGTTTTCCTTACAAATTTGTATGCTCCTACACCACAATTTTTATTTCTATATTTATTATATATATAATATTTTTTGTGACCTATATATAAAGTCTCGAACTCTTTATTTACTTTAGTGTTCCTGAGGATGTCATTAGACGAAAGCGCTTGAGCACCATTCTGTTTCCTTTCCTTCGTGGTTTTATTCATCATAAATATTTTTCACGTGTTACTTTCGTGAAATAATTTTCATATATATATATATATATATATATATATATATATATATATATATATATATATATATATATATATATGCGACTCGGCAGCGCACTAGTTAGCATCGCTGACTACGTAGCGTAGTGGTCGACCCCGACGACGACAGGCGGCTCGCAACAAACCTAACTGTTTACCCATCCATTCAATAAAATTGGTTGGTAGATAAATGGATACCCCTGGGTAGACTATTGATTAATACAGCGAGATGCCTGTGGGCGTGGTTAATATTCCACGTTGAACTGTGGATATAAGGTTGAGTGACAAACTTAACCTTCGTCAGAATGAACAATTCGACCGGTAGCTAAAGCAGGGGTAATCAAGGATATATATATATATATATATATAAAATTCTGTTTCATTTACTACGTGTCAAATTCATCACGATGAAAACTGTTGTTATGGCGCAGTTATCTATAAAATCAGTGGCCTATATTTAGACTCATAATTTGATTATTACATAATTAATACTACTGTGCCATGCTACATACAAATTTTTAGTCTCTCTTCAGCAAAGAGGCACTCAGAGTTTAGAAACGGATTGCTTTTTAGAGAAATTAAAAACTTGTAATGTTTTAACCCACATCACATTCAATGGTAATTTGCAACTATTTACAATAAGCCGACTTAATTTCGCGTCTAACGTTTTAAATAAGCTGCAGATATTTTCTACAGTTAAATTATTATATTGTCAACCTCCAACACCTATGGTAGGTTTGCAAAAATAAAAACCTGATCAAGTTTTATGTTCGTGACAATGTAATTTAAAGAATATTAGCTAAGAAATTGCAAATTAACTGTATAACGCAATAAAATAAGTTTTATATATTGAAATTACATAATATACCCAGTCGATCAATCACTGGCGGTTAGAAACTAAGATATTTTCATAGGGACAATCCCTGAAACTATATATATATATATGTAAAGAACGACGCTTGTATAGGAGAACATTCCGCGCAAGATGAGGAGGGAGAACGAACAAATGAAAAAATGAGGTAACCACCCGGGAATCGAACCCGGGATCTTCCGATTGCCGGTCAGATATGATAACCACTACACCATGGTCCTCACTCGATCTGCGCTTATGTAGGAGAATTACGACTTCTGATCGAGTGAGGACCATGGTGTAGTGGTTATCATATCTGACCGGCAATCGGAAGATCCCGGGTTCGATTCCCGGGTGGTTACCTCATTTTTTCATTTGTTCGTTCTCCCTCCTCATCTTGCGCGGAATGTTCTCCTATACAAGCGTCGTTCTTTACGTTAATTATACTGCGTGTTCTTTGCAGTTGAAATGTATATATTGCAAAGACATTAATCCAACTAGGAGCATAATTAATTCAGAAATATCAATATAACAATAATAATGAAATGATTCACTGTCAACAAAGTAGCTAAATACGATAAAACAAATTTCATAATTTTGCTAACAAAAAAAAATGTGTATCTTCATGAACTTTATACCGACGTTTTCGCTGAAGGTTACATATATAATTATAATTATAGCCTAAACATTTCAAGGAGCTATACTATAATGCTTAACTTAGGCCTGTACCCCCTGAACAGGGTTTATTACTCCTTTTTCATTCTTATACGACGTACTTCAGTACTTCCGTTTCAAAATGTAATCAATCTAGTACATTTTATTTACAAATGTAGGGTCGTGATCAATAGCAAATTTAGACAAATAAATATTTTATAACTCGTCAAGCATACTGATCATACGAAGCAGAACGCGTTATTCAACAATCTATCACGTATTCACGTCAAAATCATACATTTTCTCCTATTTGAATCTGTGGATTGATTTTAATTACCGATATTTAAAATAGGTATGTAATTTCGTCTAATAACAGGGTGAAATATCGATTAACAACAGAACACTAATAAAATGCTAGGGCTAGTGTGCAGTACTCTATTACTTGGTCATTTTTCGTGCGTAATCTAGAATTAAATATACATTTTGTATCGTTGGGCGACGCCCCATATATGTCCAGCATCGAAATCTTTATGTAGTATTGTCAACATACCTATAACAATGACTGTATTTTTATTTATGTCGATAATAATGATAGTTGAAAACTAATACATACCCTGACCGTTAATTCTTATCCATGATTTATGTATTATTAACTGGATTTATATGTATTGTTCTTAATTAAGAATTAAGTAAAATCTAAAGCTTAAGAACGAAATTAAATAAGTAGATATTACAGTTTCACAATGGCTACCCCTCTCTTCTCTCCTGTCGACAGCCCATTCATCACATACACCTCAAAGCCTCGCCGTTGTGTATATATATATATGGGAAATAAGAGAATGAGACATGTTGAACAATGTGAGCATAGGTTTAGATCAGTTTTAATTTTCGTCACTAGTGCTGAAAAGCTAAAAATAAGAAATGTAAAATAAATAATATCGCCAACAAAGAATATGCTGTGTTCATTATATTACTATATCATATATGTAGTTTTCCATGTCACAGTACTATATTGTTCCTTCATCCAATATTTCTAGGAAACGTTGGGAGGCCACAACCAATCAAAATATGGACGTTGATCAAAATTTACTTGACGCGCTTGTACAGCCTCGTTCAGTTCCGGATCCAAGTCATCGATTATCGAACATCGGGGAAATGTAAGCATGCTTTACTTTAGTAATATATATATATACACACACACACACACACATATATATATATATATATATATATATATATATAATATATATATATATATATATATATATATATTATCGGGTACTGTGGTTAACAACCACTTGTGAGAACGAACAACGCATGTAGGATTCTAAAAGTACATTTTTATACACATCACTCAGTTCCGATGTTCCATAAATATTTGTGTAGGTTTGAAGGAGAGCAGCTTTAGTTCTATGCAAACTTCTTATACATGGCTAGTTACTCAAAGAGCTGGTGCTGGCTCGCCCATATACATTTAAATTATTGTACATATTCTGTTTCAATTCTCATTTTTGGTCTGATACTGGAAGAATGACTAGAGTTACCCGTACAGAGATGCAAGTCCTTAACCTTGCAACATTGAAAGAACACTACGGTTCGGCGTAACTCGTCAGCTTTCAGGAGACGCATTAAGTCTTTAACAGAAGGAATTGATAGCCCTGTATTAGAGCCCTAGACCAAAACGTCCATATTCACATCATGTATACTACATTCAACGCATGAATCAGTCACAAATCGCGAGTCGGCAATATGGGCATCAAACTTTGATGGAGAGAATGAGCGCCAAACCTCACTCCGCAGGAGATTCCAAAACCCTTATATATCACATCAACGTTGCCTAGCCATAAAAAGCCGACTGATTTTATATATATATATATATATATATATATATATATATATAGTCATTTTTACCATCCCTTTATATACAGGGGTGGGGAAACTTTTCAGTACCAAGGCGAAAATCGATAACATAAACACCTCCGCGGGCGTCTGGCAAATTTTAAGCTTTTGATTCCAAAACCTTATATATCACATCAACGTTGCCTAGCCATAAAAAGCCGACTGATTTTATATATATATATATATATATATATATATATATAGTCATTTTTACCATCCCTTTATATACAGGGGTGGGGAAACTTTTCAGTACCAAGGGCGAAAATCGATAACATAAACACCTCCGCGGGCGTCTGGCAAATTTTAAGCTTATATAACAGCGTGTCCCAAAGAAATGTATACCCAATATGGGCATCAAACTTTGATGGAGAGAATGAGCGCCAAACCTCACTCCGCAGGAGATTCCAAAACCCTTATATATCACATCAACGTTGCCTAGCCATAAAAAGCCGACTGATTATATATATATATATATATATATATATATATATATATTCATTTTTACCATCCCTTTATAACAGGGGTGGGGAAACTTTTCAGTACCAAGGGCGAAAATCGATAACATAAACACCTCCGCAGGCGTCTGGCAAATTTTAAGCTTATATAACAGCGTGTCCCAAAGAAATGTATACCCACTTTGTTCGATAATACCAGCTATGAGGATAAAATATATTACTTTTTATATGTTTTTTAATAAAGAATTTTCTCCTGGATCTAAATATGTAATTATTTTTATTAAAAATTGAAGAACAAAAAAGTTACAGATGTTTAAATTATAATTATTATTTTCGAGACTTCATGTGCGATATTTTCTAATATTTTAACCGACTGTTTTGAGATACTTATGTTTAGTGTTGATATTGAAGCATAAATGTTGTAATTATTAGTTAATTCAAAAAATTTACAAATTCCATGGTTAAATGACACTTTATCTAAGATGTTCGACGTCTTCCAGAACGTTGTTTTTGTAAGTTTTGCACAGTGCCGTCGGTTTCAAACTTATCTCGTATACGTGCAAAAATATTAGAAAATATCGCACATGAAGTCTCAAAAATAATAATTATAATTTAAACATCTGTAACGTTTTTGTTTTTCAATTTTTAATAAAAATAATTACATATTTAGATTCAGGAGAAAATTCTTTATTAAAAAACATATAAAAAGTAATATATTTATTATCCTCATAGCTGGTATTATCGAACAAAGTGGGTATACATTTCTTTGGGACACGCTGTATATAAGATGTATTTTAAAAAGCTATTTGCTGGGCTGTAAATAAATAATTTTTAGTAAATAATAAATACCTAAGCGGGCGAATTGAAATTAGCTCGTGGGCGAAATTTCGCCCGCGGGCGAGGGTTTCCCCACCCCTGCTTTATAACATCCCTCCTTTACAAAAGTCAGTATTCTTTCTGTTCTTCACCCAGTTCTCCATCAGTTTTATTTCTATTTGTCATTCAGATAATTTCATTTACCGTCTTTTCTCCTGATAAAGCCCAAAACCATGCTCAAATTTGTTCACTATCACAATCCCGTGGGTCACTGTGTTGCTACTATAATATTTCCCAGAGAAATTGTACTGTCGCCCCCCTTCTTACCTTTAATTTATCAAAGACCTTTTAAATTGAACAATCTGTCTATACATCTCTATACCGGGGAATCCGCCTTCCACATCCCTATTTCTCTACCCGTTTTAAGACCGACCGTCTTTGGTTCAGATGTATAGTATTTGACAGAAGCATTTTCGATTCTGCTAGACAGAAGATGGGGAGTGCCGGAACATCCATTTCTACTGCCACTGTCCACCTTAACTAATCTTTTTCCGTTGCTCATCTACCCTGTGAGTAGTCCAGCACGATCCTAAACACACACACACACACACACGTCTTACCCTACTACTCACTACATATACTGTAGTATGTAACACCACATAATCTTTTCAAATTTTAAAAAAAAGGCGCCAAATTCAAGAGCCTCGGAGTAATCTGAGGAGGGGGCCTTTAATGTCTCCACTTCTGGCCCCCGGCTACCGATACAATGAACGCAGACGCTGGATAGCGAGAGAGTGGGGTGGGGGGGGGTTCTGCTATCACCTAGTCGAGATGGTCATGTTCCTCAGTCTGATTCATGAACTTCTACAACATTCGTGGTCTTTTCTCAAATTTTCAATCTGCTGAACACCGCCTCTCCTCCTCCAAACCTCATCCCTCACTGAAGCTCAGGTTCCTGCGATGACAGTCAGCAACATCCTTTCTGTACCCTCTTACATTCACTATACTTAGATTCACTCCAAATATGGATGCTGCGTATATGTACGCAATGACTTAACTTGTTCCCGTATTCCCGAACCCCCGAATTCTATACCCTCTGGTTACGGTCTACAATTCAATCTCAAACTAAATACACCTGCGCTGTTTCCCTTTCTCCTAATTCTATTGCCTATCTAAAATTCTTTAACTACCTCACTTCCAAAGTGGAATACATTCTATTCCGCTCTCCATTGCCGAAATCTTCATTTTAGGAGATTTCAATGTTCATCAAAATCTTTGGCTTTCCTGAATGACCTAGAGCTGATTGTTCTAATTCATCGCACTCTTTCAGGCATCTAGCTAAGAACCTCTTCAATAACTCTACCTCCTCTTCTTTCCCTCCTCTATTCCACCCTGACGGCTCAGCTGCAGGATTTTTTCCTGACAACGCTGAACACTTCGCTCAAACTTTCGCTTCCACCTCAACCATGGATGATTCCGATGCTGTTCCTCCATCTTCTCCTCCCTCTGACTTTATCATGTCTGAAATTAGAAACGTTTCCAAAAATGTTCTTTCTGGCCTATCTGGGAACCATCTCTAGGACGGTGTATGGATCTGATGGTGTTCCTCTTGTTGTTCTTGCGTTTCAATGCTAACATCCCAACAGGCAAACTCCTACGTTTTTGTTTCTCATCTGGTACTTTACCTTTCTGCTAAAAGTTTGCTTTCATTCAACCTGTCCCAAGGAGGGCTAACCGTCCTAAACCCTTCAGCTATAGAAAAAATGTTTTGATTTCTTGCCTATCTAAAATTTTTTAAACTATCCTTAATAGGAAGAATCTTAAGCACCTCTCTTCTCACAATCTTCTTTCATATCGGCAGTACGGGGACCGAAGGGTACTTCTATCGACGATCTTCTTGCATATCGCCCTGAATCATGGTCTCCCTCCTTTCAGGATTTCGGTGAAACTCTTGCTATTGCGCTAGACATATCAAAAACTTTTGATAGAGTGTGGTACAAATTTTAAATATTCAAATTGCCACCCTGTGGATTTTATCCTACTAACTGTGTCTTCAAATCTAATTCTCCCTCTAGCCGCCCTATAGCTGCGATTGTAGATGGCTTCTGTTCTTCTCTTAAAGCTATCAACAGATGTGTTCCTCAGGAACTCTGTTCTGTCAGCCAATCTTTTCATTTTATTTATTAATGATTTTTAATTCACCCTTCCTCTCCTATTCTCTCCTATGCCAATGACCCCACACTTAACTTCACCCGCTTCCCAGAGCTTCCTTCTCAACAGTCGCACTATGATCCGTGTAGGACGACTATGGAACACCTGACTTCTGAGCTTTCTGTTATCTCTGATTGCGTCAGAGAATACATTGTGACTTTCACTGGATCAAAACTCGGTTCCTCCGCCTATCCACTCGTCACATTCTTCAACATGACTATAGCTTTGTCTTCAACAATATACACCTCAGTCTTTCCTCTTCTCTTAACATCCCGGCGTTTTCTTTCTCGTGATCTTTCCTGTAAAGATCGCATATATTCTCTCTCCAAAACATCTTCTAAGAGGCTAGGTGCAGTGTACTGCCTACACAGTTTCTTAGCCCTCGCTCAGTTGGTGCCTCTGTGCAGGGTCTTATCCGCCTCTGTATGGAATACGCTTAGAGGGCGTTTTCGTGGGTAATCGCCCAAGGCTCCTCCTTTCTGCATAAAAACAAAACAAAACAAAAAAGAGTATTTTTAAGCACTTACCTGCATGAATGTAATTCTTTATGCATATTATGGATTCATCACCTTTACACGTAAATACTTTAGCAGCACGGTGCTGGGGTTAATACCTTTGCTTTATTCCATAGGGTTTCCTATATTCCTCAAACCTTGAAGAAGTTTTGATGTTTCTTGATAAAAAATTTCTTAACTAGTCAAAATGTTTTGAAGTCATAATACATTTGGAAAACTATATATAATCTCATCTCACTAAAATATTTGAAAGAATAGTTAGACAGAAAATCTATGACTTTTTGGAAACTCAGAAAAAATTCAATGATAACCAACACGGGTTTCGATCGGGCAGATCATGCCTATCACAACTAATGGAACACTACAACAACATTATTGATTCACTTGAAAGTAATGAAAACTATGATGTACTATACACAGACTTTGCTAAAGCGTTCGACAAGTGTGACCACGGAATCATAATACATAAACTGAAATATATGGGAATAACAGGAAAAGTAGGGAAATGGATATATAATTTCCTTAGTGAGCGGAGGCAAGTCGTTACAGTACAAGGAGTATCTTCATCAGAATCAGAGGTCCTCAGCTCAGTACCACAAGGAACAGTATTAGCTCCACTACTCTTCATAATCATGCTAACTGACATAGATGAGGACGTTAACAGAGACAGCACAGTAACATCCTTTGCGGATGACACAAAGATCAGTAGAAAAATAAGAAACCCAGAAGACATAGGATCTCTACAAACCGACATAAACAAAATCTACAAGTGGACTGAAGACAACAATATGAAGTTTAACACCGAGAAATTTCAGCTATTACGGTACGGAAAAAGAGAAGACCTAAAGTGCATGGAATATTATACCCCAAATGGACAGGAAATTCAGAGAAATTCCAGAGCAAAAGATTTAGGGGTTGTAATGACAAATGATGCGAAATTTGAAACACAAAATAAGATAGCAGTAAACAGAGCAAAGAGAATAACGGGTCAGATATTGAGAACTTTTAAACGAAGGGATAGGAATGTAATGATTCCTCTACTGAAAACCCTGATAATACCCAAATTAGAATACTGCTCGGTCCTAACTTCCCCATATAAAAAGAAGACATTAGACAGCTGGAGGGGATCCAAAGAAGCTTCACAGCCAAGATCAATGGGTGCAAAGAACTAAATTACTGGGAAAGGTTACGAGAACTAGACCTATATTCACTGGAAAGGAGAAGAGAGAGATACACCATTATTTACACTTGGAAAATAATGGAGAAACTAGTCCCTAATCTTACTCTGAATCCCATAACTCCCCAAACAACGATGGAAAGTAGAAGCGGTAGACTGTGTCGTATTCCCAAATTGAAGGCGAGACAGGGAACATCCTTAACCCTGAAAGAAAATAGTTTTGTAGTGAGAGGACCAAAACTGTTTAATCAGTTGCCCAAAGACCTAAGAAACACGAAGGGAGTTGCAGTGGAAATCTTCAAAAGAAGACTAGACGCCTGGCTCAGAACAATCCCCGATGAGCCGGGCGTACCTGGCTATGTGAGGTGGAGAGCGCAAGAATCCAACTCACTACTTCACCAGGCCAACTCGAGAGGAGGGGCGACAAGCTTGACCTTCGCGAAATGAGAAATCATCACGCGGAACCTTTGTAAGGTTGTAAGGTAAGGTAAGGTTATATATATATATATATATACAAGATCATGTATAGAATTTGAAAATGATGCAACTTTGTCATCAGTGAGTCTTAGGCAGTGGTGGGCACCGTTAACCAAAAAGTTAACTTCGTTAACCGTTAATCCGTTAATTCGTTAAACATGTAACGGAAGTTACCGATAAACCGTTAACGTTAACTTTTATTATAAAAAAAATGAAAAACACAATATATATATAATTTAATTTTCCCTCTTCTTCTCGTTCTCCATTTTGTCCATGAGATGCATGTTGCCCTTCATGAAAATTAGCATATCAAAGTTTTCATCAGACAGGGATGATCTCTTGGCCCTCAGGATGTCCTTGCCCATAGAGAACAAACGCTCCACCGCAGCACTGGAGGGGATGGCTGTGTTGAACTTGATGAACAAGTCTGCCAACACTTGCTCACCCAAGAAGGCAGCATCTGTCAGCAAGTCCTTGGAGTTGGTCTCCAGCCAGGTCTTGTCTGGATGACAGCACTGAAGAAGTCATCCTCCTCCTCCTCCTCGTTGTTGCTGCCTCCACTGTTGCTGCCCACTTCGTTGGACTGCTGCTTCATGGCCTCCTCGACTGTACCCTTCATGCTTTTCCTCACCCTGGCGACCTTGGTGTTGTCATACTTGTCCAACCAGATGAGGCGAAACCTGGGATGGAAGGCAGCAGCCAGCTGGCATTCGTCATCCTCCAGGAGGGGCCCAAACCTTTTGTCGATGCCTGCGCACCTGCTCAGCACTGAAAATAATATAAACTTTTAAACGTTTACTTATGAATTTTTTGGGTTAACGGACTTGAGTTAACGGAAGTTAAATCTAACGGAAGTTAATTAGTCCGATAATGATTTTCAAAGTTAACTTAAAAGTTAAATCGTTAACGAAAAAGTTAACTTCGTTAATTAACGATTAACGGATTAACGGTTTGTGCCCAGCTTTGGTCTTAGGCCTTAATAACTCTACAAAGCATAAACATAGATTTGATAAACCTTGTGGATCTACTTATAACACATGTTGATAGCTATGTGAACTTGATTTTTCTAGAGAAGCTAACTATTGTATGTCATGTTTTTAAGAAGCTCGTATTCAGCAATTTTCTCTTCTTTTCCAGGGCATCGTGTGACGAGCCCTTTAAAAGGTCTCGAAATGCATTTTCACCAACATGGTTAAGTGGCGGTAAGTGGGATCGAAAGAATAACCAGGAACACTTTGACTCTGCTAATGAAGTAACTCCTCAAACAACCAGCCAAGACCCATACACCTTCACAGGTGTTAAAAGATCTAGGTCTGTTGAAGATCAGTCTCCAATCACGTACGGTATGGAAGCTAAACGAACAAAGTTCAACGTCACGTTCAGCTCTGAGGACAAAGATTCAACGTCAACAAACTCATTATCGGGGAAACCGGATGAACAATGTCCTAAAACCCTCCAGCCTTACATGTCATCTGCAACACTCCAACCCCCTTCAAATGCGATCGCTATCCATACAGAGAGAATGAGCTATCATTCATCCAACGGTGTATCTCTTACCTTAATGCAAAATGTGAGTAATACCCCTACACTGTCTAGAAATCGCTACAACATCAGAATTAATCCCCGAGTCGCGTATTTGAAGGGTTTCGAACAAGGACTTCCCAACATAGTTCGCTGTGTCATCGCATATGCTTTTTAGAACAATAATGATCGGGAGACCCGAGTAAGGCTGGCATTTGGACTTGATCCAAATAGCGAGGATAGCGATCAGTTCTGGATAATAATACCTTACAGATACCTGGTGGCAGAAGATGTTGACTACATCCTTTCACGTTTTGCACAAGCTTCTCAAAGTGGTTCAAAGTTTAGCCTGGAGAATTTCACAGTTGAAATTGACCACGTGTTCCGTGTTGCGGGTCATAGTGCCACGCCTTATACACTTAACTTCAATCCTCCGATTATTTACAGACGGCATATAGACAGCGAGCGTGGTTGCGGATTTATAGCTATAATCCTGTCTCATGTTTACCATGCTAAACAAGGTGTCTAAAAGTTTCCGAATGGAAGCAGTCGTAGAAACAGCACAAAAACTGGCTGAAGATTGTAAACTTGATTTTAACTGTAATATGGGTCCTAAAGTGTTATACAGATCTACAGAAGCTAAGGCTAACAAAGACCCGAAGATCCACTCTAAGATTGGCCCGAGAGAAAGGAAAGAGTAGGGAGTTAAGAGAAGAAAATAAGGGGTTAAGTAAGTAGCAACACCTATCACTCATGGGTTAACATTCATTCAGAAAAAGAAAAAAAAAGACTCACCATCATCATCATCATCCGCCGGCCACTGCCGACAAGTCAGAAAAATAGTCGGAGAGAATAGGAAAGGGGTGAAAGATGAAAAGAAGTAAAAGAAGAACACTTACAATCCATGCAAACACAGTCCTAACTCACAGTCATACCATGCAAACTACAGACATAAAAGTAAAGAGAGTTACAGACATGCAAGTAAGGAGAGGATAAGAAAAAAAAACTACGTAAAGTTAAACAAAAAGTGGATTAGTTTACTCTACGAGTTACATCTACGTTCATGTTAGTCTAATTTTTTTTTTTTAATTTTATTGCTGGCATCACACGCTGGCATGTCACAAGCTGGCATTAATCGTCAACAGACTCATCCTCGACCACCACCCCCAGAGCTCCTGTTACTATTTTTTTTTTGTTTTAAACAACGTTAATATTATAAAATGCCTATCTAAACGGTTCTTAAACATATTAACGCTGGTAGAGTTCACGACTGGCGCGGGAAGATTATTCCATTTATCAATTACTTAAACGTAAAGAAGTTTTTCGCGATATTAGTAATGAAACGTCTGCCACGCAACTTAAATCCGTTATTACGAGTATTGCTATTATCAGAAGTGAACAGTTTGTCAAAATTTACGTTATCAATGTTATTAACGATTTTGAAAACTTCAATAAGCTCCCCCCTTAATCTCTTAGTTTCGAGTGAATGCAAGTCTAACACTTTAATCCTATCTTCATAAGGCTTGTTGCGCAATGACGGAATTAGTTTCGTGGCACGACGCTGAACTCTTTCTAACCTATCAATATCCTCGCGCAAATACGGGCACCAAAACTGAACGGCATATTCTAAATGACGCCTGACTAGGGACTTGTAAAGGGGCAATATAATATCCTTCGATTTAAATTCGAAATTACGCGCTATGAAACCTAACATCCTATTAGCTTTTGCGCAAGACTCCAGGCATTGGTTCCTAACCTTTAAATCCTTAGATACGCGTACGCCTAAATCTACTTCCTCGTCAACGCTCGCTAACTCTCTATCATCCATCGTGTACGTGTAATTATTGTTACGAGAACCTATATGCAAAACTTTACATTTGTCTACGTTAAATTGCATCTGCCACTTAACCGTCCACTCCATAATCCTATTTACATCGTCTTGGAGCCTATTTCTATCGTCCTCGTTAACAACCCTACCGCCTATTTTAGTATCGTCCGCGAATTTTGACACGTTACTAGTCAATCCTACATCTATGTCGTTAATGTAGATTACGAATAACAATGGGCCTAACACTGAACCCTGTGGGACACCGCTACCTACATCCAACCACCCCGATTCACTACCATTAACAACGACCATCTGTCTCCTAACACGAAGCCATTCCTCTAACCAGTTAGCTACCTGACCGCGTATACCGTGCGCTTTAACCTTCGCAATTAATCTTCTATGCGGAACTCGCAATTAATCTTCTACGAAGGTAGAAGAACAGATGAAAGTCAGGATTGCCGTGTTTTGTCTGGATCAAAATGGCAGAACAACATATGTATTTAAAAGCTGCGTGAGGGAACGTACAAGACCCCTACTTGTTTTAGGACTGGTGAGAGCAATTTACCTTCCTATTAGACGCATCAGAGATCTTTACGTAAACTATGATAAAAGTCGAAAATATGGAAGACAACACGATTTATGTAAGGGTTGTCTCGAGTTTACTAATGATCTGCTGAAGCATTGTAAGGATTGCCACATGGTATGTGAGCAGTGTAAGAGCCCCAGGTGTGAAAGTCAGGTAGTTGAAGTTGAGAAGCATGACTGTAATGTATGCAGACGTACATTTTTCAATAACATCTGTTTTGAGCTCCATAAATCAATTGGCACGTGCAGGAAAATGAGGATTTGTAAGTGTGATATGTTTCACACAATGGATAGTTGGGGAAAGTTTGAGCACAAGTGTGATGAAATTCACTGTTCTACATGCCACGAGGAATATAAGGCGGCCGTAGTAAAGCATGTACGTTATATGAAAGGTGCTAAGCCTAAAAACAGACCTTGTATAACCGTGTACTACGATATAGAAACATATACGGCTGCTGAAACAAAAGAGGTTATCCCACATCTACTTGTAAGCCAGACTATCTGCGATGAGTGCATGGAAGTCGAGTGTGAAGAATGCCCCAAATGTGGTAAGCGAACAAACATTTTTAAGGTGTCTGCAGGAGATTCCCCTGTGAAACTCTTTTGTCCTATATTATCAAGTAAGCGGACAAGTTCAAAAAAATGACCGTGTATATTCTTGCCCACAACGCGGAAAAATTTGACACACGGTTCCTTTCTAAGGAACTACTTGAGCACGAATCATCCGAGATTTTCACGGGTGATCCCCTGAAAAGCGGAAACAAACTTATACAGATGCAGATGAGGGGAAATGTACAGTTTAAAGATACCTTGCTGTTCGCACCATGTAAATTAGCCAAGCTACCCAAGATAATGGGTATAGCTACCGAAGTTTCGAAAGGATATTTCCCTTACACATTCCTCACTAGCGAAACTTTAAATTACGTGGGACTACCTCCACCCAAACAATACTTTAACTATGAATGTATAAGTACAGGTGAACGTGAAGATTTTGACCGCTACTACAACAGTTTTAATGAGGATAATCCTTACAATATAGCTGATGAATGTGAGCGTTATTGCGTGAATGATGTGCGCGTGCTTAGAGTATGCTTTCAAGCCTTTAGAAGTATGTACATAGATCGTTTCAACTGTGATCCGTGCAAGTCGCAACCACGATCGCCTCATTGTGCTTTACGGTGTTCAAGAATAACTTCATGCCTAAAGACACCTTAGCCGTCATTCACAGAAACGCCCCACGCAGTTATGAGTATAAGGCTCACAAAAACATACAGCAGCAGACAGGTGTATATATAAAGCATGCCCGCAACACGGGGGAAGTACTCGTTAAGGTTAATGGGCGTGTTTTTTGGGTTGATGGTCTAAACGAAAACCGTGCCATTGGTGAGAAGACGGTGTACTCCTTTAACAGTTGCTGCTGGCATGGATGTCCACGCCTTGAGTGTGCCGTCACAGGGGATCTCCATGGAAGATCCCTCGCCGATAGTCTTGCATGGACCCGCACCCGCGACCAGCTTATAAGTTCACAGTTCACTCACAAGGTTTTGTGGGAGCATGAATATGATGCCTGGATGGAAACCGATGAGCAGTATCGCGAAGAAATAAAGGCCAGCAAACATAAAATGGTGGTGGATCCTCTCAAATGCGGTGACAGCTTGTTTGGAGGACGTACAAACCCCTCCAAACTGTACTTTCCAGCTACGGATGGGGTGAAACTCCATTACTACGACTTCTATTCTTTATATCCCTCCGTGATGAAGAACAATCCGTACCCCGTAGGTATGCCTGAAAATCTAGTTGGCCCCGCCACGCCTACCATCGAGGGGTTCTCAACAAATTTGAATGGGTACTATTTCGGTCTTTCTTTCGTAGATGTGCTCCTCCCTCGCGATTTATGGATGCCTATATTACCTGTCGTCATAGACCGCAGGCTCATGTTTCCCCCGTGCGTGAAGTGCGCAGAGGAGAATAATGGTTACTGTAATCATATGATCAACCAGAGGTGTGGAGGTTTCAGAAGCTACCCAACCTTTTCACGCCATATACAAATACTTTTTTGAAGGATAAGATAGAGGCATCAGGATACCCACGAGGAGTTGAGACCGAAAATGAGAAAACGGCGTATATTCAGCATTACCGTGACCGTGAAGGGATACAGCTTGACCGTTCACAAATTGTAAAGAACCCAGGCAAGCGCTTTAGTGCAAAGTTGTGTCTAAACAGTCTTTGGGGAAAATTTGCACAGAATACAGACAAGGGGAATGTACATCTAGCACAAGGTTATAGTGAAGTCTGGGATTATGCAAACGCTAACGATAAAGAAGTTATGGAAATCGTGAATGTGGGTAATACTTACATAATAAAGTACAGCCGGACTGAATTGGCTACAGATACATCACGTGTTACAAACATACCTGTAGCCAGCTTCACAACAACCTACGCACGCATCAAACTTTGGGGTCTATTGCATTCTCTTGGACGGAGGGTTCTGTGCGCCGATACAGATCGTGTGATATTCACGGAGAGGGCAGGCGAATATATGCCTTCTATTGGGGAATTCCTTGGAGAGTTGACTGATGAGATTAAGGATGAGTATAGAGACATCGCATACGCCGACTCTTTTGTCTCAAGAGGCCCAAAAACTTATGGGATACGGGTGAGGGTGGTGGATGAGTACAAGTACATCGTGAAGGCTAAAGGCATCAAGCTTAACCATGCCAACCACCGGATCGTTGACTTTGAATCGCTCAAAGATCTAGTGAGCTAAGATGGTAATGACCAATCACAGCAGATGGTTGTGGGGACTCATAACTTCAGGGCACAGAAGCTGGGGGGCGTGAAGAAACTTAGGAGTACGAAGGTGTGCCGTAACACATATAGGAAACGTTACCAGGTGTCTGGTACCTATGACACAGTACCCTTTGGATACTGTATCGACTAGATGCATCCCTTGTAATGCTTAGCCGAATTTAATTATGTACCTCTTACATCTTATTATATATTCTTTGTACCACTGTTTACCATGCACTTTTAACCATTTTCTGTGTATTGTATTTGTACTGATAATAAATTTCTTGTTTTGTATTAAAACGCTTTTCATTCTAACAACCTTCATTATATTAGTTATGGGGAAATAAAAGCTGTATATGTACACACCTGTCATTAATAATGCAGGGTTTTTCCTCAGCTTATTAATGACGTAAACTTAGTGGCAGTATTAACCCTTTGTACGCCAGCAATTCCATATAGCATCAACAAAAAATACGTGTATTTTTCTCAGATTAGCTTCAATGATGGTTTATGGCATTTGAATATAACAATTAACTATATAGCAAAGGACAAATATTGTTATTATTTGTTCCATTCAAAGTACCAAAGTTATGTTAGTGTCTCTTATTACTTGATAGCGTCGTTGGCGCCATATAATTTCTAGGGTAATTAATTATTTCTAAGCAAAGTTTCGTTTCCATACCTATTTTTAACATTTTAAATTGTTAAAATCTTTAGCTCAAAACAATAATTTGGGACAGAAAGGGCTAATATTGCCGACACCATCATCGCTCTGTGCAATACATGTCAATCAAATAAGTACCTACAGAGCCGAGCCGAATAAACGCATGGTGTTTTCCATATTCAGTAGTAATGACGATAAGACAGCTAATATTATTTTAAATCATTTTATAATCAAGGTTTTAATCTTCCTGCAAGCGTTTGAAGCGCTTGTTAGGTATACATTCGCTTAGTATGAAAAATTAAAATATGTCTATGTTTCAAATTGATCCATATCTGTCTCCCCAAAAGCGGGGATACTACTGGTCCTTATGTAAAAATTAATATTTGAATATAAAGATTATATAAATATAAGAACTGTACGAATATTATGAATATAAAGATTGTAATGAATATAAGGATTTATATAAAGATTATATAAATACATGAATTAGGTAAACATGAAGATTTATATAAATATATGAATTATATAGGAATTATTCATTGTTCATTTTTACATATATAATATGTGTGTGTGTGTGTGTTTAGAAGCATAACGGAAATTCCTTCTCCTCGTCTCTCTCACACGGTTTGGAGAAGTAAACAACCCAAACATGTGGGCAAGAATAGCTTCATCGCGAAAAACAAATTTTACTCTGTTTCCGAAACGCCCGCGAAGAACGCGTCATTCTAAGCCTATAAAAGCGCCAACCCACTTCAGGTCGGTCGTATTTTGCTTTTTCCCGCAGCTTCACTTCAAATCCCGCACTCCATCCTTCGTCACCTAACTCCACTAGATTGCAGCCGGCGGTCGTCCTTCAAAACTCTGTTCAATCGTACACGAAGTTGAACATCTCTGTGGAGGCCTACCTACCCCCGAAGAAACCCAGGTCTGTAAGCCTCACATAGGCTACCAGTTCATTTGGACTACCATTTATTCCGTCGTGCTGAACAACTGTTGCGTAGCCATGGGCGCCCGCAGGTAGGGGCAAGGGGGGGCGCTTGCCCCCCCTTGGAAATGCCAAGAAAATATATTAAATATTTTCTAAGAAAATATTTATATCCTAAACTTGCTGAAAAGTATCCAACTGCCTCCTAAAGGGTGAAAATTTTTATTTGTGTGCATGATAAAAGGTTGCTACCTTTTTATTTTTCACCGGGAGAAAATCAACTCCAACAAAACTGATTTTATGGAAAAGGTTGTTCATAATTTTGGTAGTGACCGCAGACGACTACAATTAATTCCTATTCAAATGAGCAGTGTAGGTGATGCTCGAACACCGTTTTCAAATTAGGTACAACATTTACTTCAGTGTGCTTTTTTCTTCATTCTATCATGTTTCTGTTATAAATAAATAAATGATTGTTATCATGTGCATTGTATGTATATACAATATATATTTGCATTTTCCATTACAGAAAATGCAACACTAAACTTGCTTAGAATTAACCTGCTGGTTCCTAAGGGGTCAAAAGTTTTTTGCTTGCTCCGGTCCCTACCTATTAATACATTAAATTTTGCCCCCCCTTGGAAAAAATCCTGCGGGCGCCCATGTGCGTAGCCTACAGACTCAACATACTCTCAGTCTAACCGAATAGGCTATCTTCAAGGTGTCCTCAATAGCGTTCAAGTTAACTCACGCATTTATGATCGCACTTAGGACTACCCCGTTACTGTACATATACCATATTTTTGTTATCCCAGTTATTGCCTACTTATTTACGTATTTACCTACTTAATATTGTTGTGTATCCAATACCGTATTTTGTATAACCTTAGTTATTCCTCACTTGTTTATTTACTTACTCTCTTAATTACTTATTGTTGTGTGTCCAATACCGTATATCTCATTACCAAATTGTTTCTAGTCACTATCGTAGCATTTAACTCTTATACTGTGAAAAAAATCATTCCTTATTGTTAATAATCATTTCATTGTAATATTGCACAAATTCTATATAAATAATTGCACTGAACAAATAATTCCTTTATTTTTCTAATAATTAAACGAAAATTACAAAGTAATTTCTATCCCCTTTATCAAGTAATATTTGTTTGACTGAAAGGTGAAACTGGTGACCCGACAGCATTTCATTCCATTTTCAATCCATATATTATAGTGAGACTACCGTTGGACCACTAATATATATATATATATATATATATATATATATATATATATATATATATATATATATATATATATATATATTATTCCGCTAAAAGTTATAGCAATGTAAGCTATGTATATTTGATTCTAGATATATGATTGTGTGTCCATTTCATGTTTACCTTTTATTTTAACAAATGCCTCTCAGAACTACTTACCCAACCTGCATCTTTTATCAGTACAAATTCCCTTTTCTTTCTTTCACCAAAAACGTAATAGTTATTTGCCATAAAAAAAATTGACCGCTATAATAGTTAATTTGAAGTAATTTATTATATAAACAAATACAGTACATGTAATATGAAGAATAGGGTGTTTCACAGCAGTTTGGTTGATGGATGAAGTGGAAGGAAGTTCAATCCACACTGATGCCCCTGTTCCTTTTGCCAAGAAACTCGTCTGAACAGGTTTTAACTAGATCAGAATAAGTTTAGGGGTCCCGAGATTTGACGCTTCAGATTGCTTAGGTATTTCTAATTTCAGCTGTTCTAGTGTTAGTCGACTGCCTTGCTTCCTGACGGAAGGATGCATTGCTCTCTGTCCTTCGTGTCAGTTGTCGAGTTTTGTCCTCGTTGTGTCTACCGTTGCGTATTTGTACTCTTTTCTAATTCATATATTTCCTCATTGCAGATAAACATGGCAACTCGAAGCAAGAAAGAGGTTTGGCTCATCGGACACCCGAATAAGGAGATCCTGGGTAGCCGCCTGCCGACGAAGTTGCAAGTCTTGCAAAAGTGCTTCTTCCATCAAAAACAGGAAAACCTAGGACGGAGAAAATGTCTGAACCTCTGTTTGGATGCTGTGATGGTGTTCTGGAAAAGAGCAAGGATCCCTACTATGAGGCGGGACAGCGCCCTTCGGAAAATGAAAGCTCTGCTCCAGCGTTACGACAAGTTGGTGAAAAGCAGGAACAGATCCAAGGAGAGCTGTCGTGTTGCGGAGAACATGTTCAAGGCGGAACTCAAGAACGAAATCCTCGATATTGATCATTCCAATGCCCTTTCTATGATGACAAACGAGGAAGACAAGCTCTTCTACAAGAGTCAGCAGGAGGACCCAACAGAGAGCAGTATGGGATCGGCAGACATGAAGCTGGCCCAAATGGAGAGTAGGAAAAGGCTTCGAGAGGAACAGCAGGAGAAGAGACGACACCGGGAATTCGAGCGGGCCAAGACGGTTACAGAAGCTGCTACTCTTGAAGACAGCTCCTCGTCCTCGGCGTCGCCATCTGCGGAAGATGATCCCTCCTTGGCAGCCTCCACGTTTGCTTCATGTCCTTCTCCGAGGAAGCGGTCGAGGAACCTCATCACTCAGGATGTGGCTATCGCGTACGACCGGATGAACATTTCTTATCGTGATGCAGCGATGTCCTACGCCGTCGTCGCGCAATCCTTGGGACACGATTTGAACGAGGTATCCATCTCCTCTTCCACAATGTATCGTGCTCGCCAGTCGCTTCGGAAGCAAGCAGCAGAGGCGTATCAAGAGGGAGAATTCTGTCCTGAGGAGCCCTTGGTGTTGCACTGGGACGGGAAAATGCTGCCTGAAATCACAGGTGACGGATCTGTGGACCGGATTGCTGTGCTGGTCACCGGGAACGGCCAGGAGAAGCTGCTTGGAGTTCCGAAAGTTCCAGCTGGCACGGGAGCGGAGACGGCACGCGTTTGCATTGATCTTGTGCGGGAACACGACCTGTCCGAACGAATCAAGGGTTATCATTCGACACAACGGCATCGAACACCGGGATTCACGTGGGAGCCTGCGTCAAGATTGAGGAGGGTCTCGGGAAGCAACTTCTTTACCTAGCATGCAGGCACCATATGTACGAAATCGTCCTGGCCCAAGTCTTCCGGTCTTCGATGGGCCCCACCTCTGGGCCCGAGACTGGGATCTTCAAAAGATTCCAAGAGCAGTGGGGTTTCATCGACCGATCTCTTATCACCACTGCTATTGATCCAGATAGCTGCAGTATCGCTGGACCTCTTCAGGGTCTCCAGGACCGAACTGTCCTTGTCGTGAGGGAAGCTCTGGCTTCTGATCAGCCGCGGGATGACTACCAAGAACTTCTTCAACTGGTTATCCTCTTTCTCGGGGAAGAGACTGTTGCCAATGTGCCACTGCAGAAGCCAGGAGCATACCACCATGCGCGGTGGATGGCGAAAGCCATTTACGGATTGAAGCTGTACCTCCTTCAGGACCAGTTCATGATGACCGGGCGGGAGCTGAAAGGAGTCGTGCGACTTGGAGTCGTGCGACGAGAGCAGAGCAGGCCCCACGTGTTGATCTGGAGTTCTTGCTGGACCTGGAAATACTGCAGGAAGATGCCGCGATCGTCGACGTCGCCAAGCAAGCGCAAGCGGCCATGAAACGACACCTCTGGTACTTCTCCGAGACGCTGGTCGGCTTGGCATTCTTCGATCAAGGGGTTCCTCAGGAAGAGAAACAAAGGATGCGAGAGAACCTCGCCAAGCCGGCATCGAGGAAAGCGTTGAAGCGTCTGGAGGGGAAGACCGTCCTCGGCTCCTTCAAAGGAAAGAGATTTCGGATTTCGTTACCTCGAGGACGAAGGATCTCTTCACCGCACTCGGGATCAACGGCGCCTTCGTCGAAAATCCCGCTTCGTCTTGGGAAAGCGACCCACACTACCAAGCAGGCCTAGCTAGGGTCCGCGTCCTGGCTGTGGTGAACGACTCGGCTGAACGGGGGATCGTTCTCATCGAGAAATTCAATACTGCCCTAACAACGAAGGAAGAAGACAAACAGTACCTGCTGAAAGCAGTTTTCAAAAACAGGAAGGATTTTCCGAAGAAGCAGAAGGGGGAAATGATGAAGAAGTGATGAGTCTGTGCTCTCTGACGTAAGGCGTGATTTCTCGGGACCCCTTATTGTTGTCGAAGGAGTCTCATTTTTGGCCAGGAGTATAAATATGTAAAACGAACACGCATCTATGTGGATTAAAAATATAATGTGGTTCTCATTTATGAAACATCCTAATGAAGAATATATATCAATATAGCAAGTAGTTTTCAATCACTAACTGAACAACCTCGTCTGAAAACAATATTTTAAATTCATTAACGCTTATGTTTAAATAATGGTCGAGAAAGTATCCTTCCATCAGTGTCTATTATTTGAACATAACTAATAATAATATTTGCGTTTAGTTAGTTACCTTCCTAAGTTACAGAAGTATTACAGAATTTATATTTACAAGATCCACTCGACGTTAGCCAAAAAAGGAAGCAAAGTAGGAAATATAAACAAGTGGGAAATTTAAAGTAAAAATTCAATGATAATGGCTGAGAAAGATTATTCGTTTTCAGTTAAAATATATTTGTTATACCACGGGATAATAATGAGTAAAGAAGGCCAGAAAATGGCCCAGCGCTCAGGTCAACTAGTGTTGCCCATTGCGTTAACTCTTGTGTTATTAGTACCAACATCATCGGGATTCGAACCCCGACCTTAGTGCCTTTACATCGCTTAAGGGAAGAGGTATTATCGAATGAGGTAAGGACGGTGGTCATTATATTATGTAGGAACCAGAACTAATTAAGGATGGAACCAAAAATAAATAAAAAATGTAAAAAAAGTTATTAAAAATAAGAATGTTTAACTTTAAAGAAAAACTGTCTGCTTGTTATGAAATCCCGCCACGGTAGCCTGTAATTGTAGAGCTCCTGCCTCTTAATCTGAAAATCCTGGGTTCGAGTCTCGGCTAGGAATATATGTGGATTTCAAGATTAAGATGCTTTTCTGGGTCTTCCTTGATGAGGTAGTGGTTTAGGTCCCACGAAAAGCTGTAGGTCTCCTCTGTCACATGACCTTAGAGTATGGCACTAACGGTAAAGAGAGTTATTTTTCAGTAACTTAATTAACGGATGAGTTACACTCGAAAGAGAGCAATTAATATTTTAACTGTTACTTTTCACTAGTAAATTAAAGTTAATAACTTTAAGTTACAATTACCCAAGTTTCACACTTAAAATAAACGTTTAATTTCACTCACATGTTTTTCTGAATTTGAAAGTCTGACCAAAATCTACCTATACCTAATCTGTTAAAGCCATTCAAAAATTTTCATACACCTCAGCGAGTTAAATAGCTCATAAGCTCGTGACAAAAAATGGAAAAATTCAGAGAAAATGGAAAGTGATGAATTTTAATGACCGATTAAAATATATATATATATACACAGTAATACTTCGAACATCTTCGCTAATGCATTCCTGGAAAAGGCGACGATATTCAAAACAACGATGTTCAAGGAATGTAATCTATGGGAAATAAGAGGTTCCGTTCAGATTTTTTTTTGTCAAAATCAGGATTTATGCATTACAAATACATTCGTTTTAACAGCTCAATCACAGGAAAAACATCAATAAGAAACTGTTCAATTCAAACCTTTTTATTTAAACAAGAAAATTTATAATACGAACGAAAAAATGAAATTGGAAATTATTTTTAAGCAAAACATTTGTCTACTGTTCAATTTAAACCTTTTATTAAACATGAAAGGGGGGAAGGGTGATGCTGCCAGACGTAAGACGACTATATAGCAAAACCAAGACGATGATGTAAATCTTGGTCGCAAGCATAGCAACGATGAAAGCGCAAAACGACGATGTTCAAAACAACGATGTTCAAGGCATTACTGTGTGTGTGTATATATATATATATGTTAACCCCTCCGTCTATGGCCTTGGTCGGTTCGAAGTTGACAGGGGTTCTGGTCCGTTGGCAGCAACGGATTTGTTACTCTGGCGTAGCTGGTACTGTATAGGGAATCGCAGTAGTCTCTCCGATTTCTTGTAGTGATCGGAGGATTCTGTGAAGCTGATTAAATTCTCTGAAGGTTCCCCGATTCTTCTTGTAACGTATCGGGAAATTATTGTTTCTCTATTTAAGACTAAGTTCTCTGAAGAGAGCAAGGCTCGAAGGAGAGGATAAAGACTTTCTCTTACTGTAATTTACTGCTAAAATGTTACAAGAAATGCTCAGCCTCTAAGTTAGATCAATCAAATCAGAATAACAATTTGAAAAATTACATAGGTTTATATACCCAAATTTGTGGACATCATTATTATTTAATGTTGACTTGTTTGGTTTTTATTTTCAATAGGCTGCATTATTTATACACAATATTTGAAGATAAGGTAAATAGTTTAGCTGTGGCAACGTCTAAACAGAGAAGCAAGATATTGGAAGATGAAGCCATATTTTTATCTTAAACCGCATATTGACAGATCTGATGTTATCATGATTTGCCGAGTTAACTAAAAATTGCAATTGAAATATGCATTTTATTATAAATTACACTTAAACATGCATATGAGCAAAAATTAAAGGCTTAAGATTTAAAATTAAAAAGCTAAGCAAGACATGACTTCATCTTTTATAACGAAGAGAGAATGTATACAGAAAACGAACATTGCAGAATTTAATCAGGTTTCATTATTAAGCTAAATCTAAAAAAATTATTAAGTAATTTAAAAAGAAACAATTTGCCAATTATTTGGCAGAAATAAAATAGAAAACAAATCAAAAATTTATCCAAACTCGCGTTATGCGATTTTGGTCTTTATGTAGAAATGAATATCTGAATATAAAGATTATATAAATATAAAGATTATATAAAGATAAGGATTATATAAATACAAGGATTATGTAATCATAAGGATTAGATAAATATAAGGATTCATATAAATATACGAATTATATAAGAATTATACGAATGAATATAAGAATATAGGAATTGTTCATTGTTTATTTTTACATATATATATGGGATTGAACTCAGAATGGTCCCCTCAGGCTTTTTCATGATACAGACCGTGCATGGAACAAGGAAATCTTCTGGGAAAATTAAATTCACTCTTGTCCGAATAAGTAATGGTAAATGACAAACACTATAGTTTTTCTTTTTCATGATCTAGCCCGACGTGGGCAACGGGTCACTCAAAAAGAAGCCCCCAAAAATATAGCTTCCCTCACCAACTAGCTGCAAAGCAGATAGGATCCACCTTTAGGACAGGATCTAGGGGTTACAGCTACACCTAGCCTACTATATCCAGAACCTGAATATAAGCAAAAGACTCGTTGCATTCTCGTCGGATTGAATACATCAAAAAAAAGGGGTAACTATTGTATTTTTAACCAAAAACCAAAACTTAAACCTCAACTGGCAAAATTGAGCGTCCACTTTTCAAGGCACGTAACATGTCCGAGTGACCCGTTGCCCACGTCGGGCTAACATCATGAAAAATAAAAAATTAGTGTTTGTCATTTACCATTACTTATTCGGACTATAGTGAATTTAATTTTCCCAGAAGAGTTCCTCGTTCCATGCGCGGTCTGTGTGTATCATATATATATATATATATATATTAACTGCAAACAACACACATTATAATTAATGTAAAGAACGACGCTTGTGTAGAAGAACGTTCCGCACAAGATGAAGAGAGAACAAACAAATGAAAAATGAGGTAACCACCCGGGAATCGAACCCGGGATCTTCCGATTGCCGGTCAGATGTGCTATCCACTACACCATGGGCCCGATTAATCAGAAGTCGTAATTCTCCTACATACGAGCAGAAACCAATGCCCTGAGGGGGCACCTTCGCATGCTGTACATATACAGTATATACATTTTAACTGCAAACAACACACAGTATAATTAATGTAAAGAACGACGCTTGTGTAGAAGAACGTTCCGCACAAGATGAGGAGGGAGAACGAACGTTCTTCTACACAAGCGTCGTTCTTTACATTAATTATACTGTGTGTTGTTTGCAGTTAAAATGTATATATATGTACGGCATGCGAAGGTGCCCCCTCAGGGCATTGGTTTCTGCTCGTATGTAGGAGAATTACGACTTCTGATTAATCGAGGCTCATGGTGTAGTGGATAGCATATCTGACCTGCAATCGGAAGATCCCGGGTTCGATTCCCGGGTGGTTACCTCATTTTTCATTTGTTTGTTCTCCCTCCTCATCTTGTGCGGAACGTTCTTCTACAAGCGTCGTTCTTTACATTAATTATACTGTGTGTGTTGTTTGCAGTTAAAATGTATATATATGTACGGCATGCGAAGGTGCCCCCTCAGGGCATTGGTTTCTGCTCGTATGTAGGAGAATTACGACTTCTGATTAATCGAGGCCCATGGTGTAGTCACGTAGTGGATAGCATATCTGACCGGCAATCGGAAGATCCCGGGTTCGATTCCTGGGCGGTTACCTCATTTTTCATTTGTTCGTTCTCCCTCCTCAGCTTGTGCGGAACGTTCTTCTACACAAGCGTCGTTCTTTACACACACACACACATTATATATATATATATATATCCCAAACATTTCAGTTACACCCCCTTAGCCACATTTACCTTTGCTATAAATTGTTGCTTGTTCCCATATGTTTGTTCTCGTTTCGCAAAAACGAAGTATCTCCTCAGATGCCGTTCTGTCCCAGTGTACTACTGCTATGTACGTACATTCGTTATCCCGACAACTCCCCATTTATATTATGTTCAAATATATTTTTACTTCCATTTTCGATAAATCCTTATTGAACTGTGTTCTATATTTTATCCAATTATAATGATTTACGTTATGTACTGATACACATTCCTGCATAAATGTAACGCAGTACTCTATCTATAATTCTTCTCTAGATTGTGATCCTAAAAGCAATTCCCTGTTGCAGTGTTGCAATATCCCTGTATTGCAACAGCGATTGTCTATCGTTTTTATATAATCATATTTAGTTAATAATTAGGGGCTTATTTTTCTATAATAAAGTATTAATTCAATCTTGTTTATTTATAAAATTCAATCAAAATTCAATCAAAATTATCATATAATCCTTCGTCTTAATTGTAAATTTGTTTTTATTTCATTTAACAATTTTAATTTTACTTAATTTTACCATTTAACAAAGTTTTAACTATTCTCAATGGCCTTAATTAACTAATCTCAACTATAGTCTGTGGCTACTAAAGGCTAATAACGGAATATCGTATGATAATAGTATTAAAAACATTATATTTAAAATATTCATTACATCCATTCATTTATTCATTAATTTCTGATCGATGTCGGTCTATTCGTTCTTCTTGAGTTTCCCTTATATATTAAATGACTACATGGGAACACTTTATTCTTATTATAATCATTATCATTGGCGGATCCAAGGAGGGGCTAAGGGGACTGTAGCTCCTCCCTAAAATTCCCAAGAAAGATGGAGGGAGAGAGACCTAAATGAACCATATCGGCAGTTCTTACCTATTAGTGATGTAACGGATGTCAGATTTTTACGTATCCGCGGATGCGGATATGGATGCGGATGTCTATTAAAAAAAATAGGGCTCTTTTCCCTTCTACCCCAGCAACAAAAAATGAAATTATATATTATTTTCTACTGTAGTTTTACTTGCTGAATTCAATAATTTATATCTTATTTTGGAGAAATTAATAACAAAAGAGTTATAGTCCGTTTATTTTATTTAAAAGTAGAGATTGCATTTAAGATTTCAATAAAAATGTCCTTTCCTTTTTGTCTTCTCCTCCACAGAAATTCACATAAATAAGAATCTAGCATATTTCTAGATGTTCCCCAATGTCTCTCGTTCCTTTGTTTAGCTAAATCAACTGTACGCCCTTGACAATTGGTTAGGTTAGGTCGTGATATTTTCGTTAGTTAGCCTTACTGTATAAGGTTAACTAAAGAAGGCTGGGATAGAACGTTATTTCCTTAACTATGTTTATGAAATTCCATTTATCATCCATAACAATATCTACAAAAGAGAGAAAAAATTAATAATTATAACCATAACTAATTAAAGCACGAATACTTTCTCCAAAATAAAATATATATTATTGAATTCAGCAAGTAAAACTACACTAGAAATTGTTGCTGGCAGAGCTGGGCACTTGCGTTTTTTTGCGCGTTTTTTTGCGGTACTGCGGTACTACTACCGCACTACCAAACCTGTACCGCATAACGCAGTACCGCAAAGGATCGCTGAAAGTACAGCAGTACCGCTACCGCATTCAAATTTCCCGCGGTACTTTCCGCGGTACCGACCAACACGGTAGTACCGCAGTACCGCAGTACCGCAAAAAAAACCGCAAGTGCCCAGCTCTGCCGCCGCCCCGCCGCCGCCGCCCGGCCCGCCCCCGTCACTTCAACTTGCTGGGGTACAACGGAAAAGATCCAAAAATAGATTTTTTATTCCCACATTAACATATTTTAGGTTTTTATAATGTAAAAACCGTTAGTCACTTTATAAGGAACTACAACATTGATCAATTCACCAAAAAAAAGCCATATAACCAAGCAAACGTGCTATGCACAATATACATTGTACACTACATTTGTACTTACCAAAAATAGTGATGCTATGGTACACTTTTTCAATATAGTATTTTCGAGTTTTAGCTACACTGATTATTGTAGTGTGTGCTGAGATGAGATCTACGAGTTAAGAGGTGGGCGGGGCTTAGCAGACAAAATTATAAATTTTCTTTCTCCATATAACCTTTCTACTATATCACCTTGTCGAGGAAGCAGCGGATGTAATTAGACACATCGGAAAATATGAGACAAATGACGGAAGATGAGCGCTTCTATGCTGTGGTATTGCTGCCCTTGAAGAACATTTTCTTTACTTGAAGTTTTCAAAAAACAGAACATCAGTCAGTGTCATCATCCAGACGTTTGGGCATTAGATGCATACCGTAAACCGGGGTGACTTCGAACACGGAGTGACTTCGGACAAAATCTGAATAAAAAGTTTTACTATTAAATATCTCCTAAATGAAATAAGTAAACAAACTTCTGTTTGCATCAGAACATTCCCCCTATTTCTTATTCGTTCATTTATGAACTATTTAATAGTAAAACTTTTTAATCAAATTTTGTTCGAAGTCACCCCGTGTTCGAAGTCACCCAGGTTTATGGTACTGCATATATGGAAATGTTATAATGTTATAAATAGTGATGTACCGATTCCAAAATTTAGCAGATACCGATGCTGATTCTTTGCCTATATTTTACATCATCAATTCCCTTCATAAATTTTACTAATCTAATGTGAAAACTTTCAATTTCCATATTTTTACATTTCAAATGTGTTTAAATGCTTTTCCTTACCTCACTCCACAATATACAACAACAGAATTTGTTACTCACCTAACCGTGCCTAAAAATGAAGTTAAAAAGTTTTATTACTCAGTAAAATAATAAAGTAATTTTATTTTAGTTTCATAAATTGAATACCAATATTTAAAGTAATTGTTTTTCTTTATGTTGAAGGTATTTTCTTTCTTCAACAATGTCAACAACAACAAAATTTTTTTAAAATTTCAAGTCCATGGTGGCCAATTTGAATAAAAAAAATGGATATATAATTTGGTTTTATAAAATTATTAAAATACTTAAAATAAACTCAACATAATAAAATGGTTTAATACCGTATATAAATTATGAAGTACAACTTAATATAGAATTATTATTAATATAGAGTTGGATATTACAGTAGTTTATAATATTTAGAGATTAGCTAGCTAGAGAAAAATGTAAATTTATGGGTAACTTATTAAGCTTTGCCTTTTTCGTGAATTAAAATATTTTTATATAATTACACTTTGAAATGCGTATAAATTATCGTAGTGTTTTTTGGCTGTTTAATTTTCAATATAGATTTTTTGTAATGAAAAATTTAAAATTTAAAGAATCGGATAAATTTGGCCGGTGCCGATGACAAAAAAATGGCCGATTCTGCCGATGCCGATTAATTGGTACACCACTAGTTATAACATCCTCAAGCATCCACATTGTAAAGCGCGGATGCGGATGTGAATGTTACATATAGCACTATTACCTATGTATCAGTATGCCTGTCCCTTGTATTTTCATAGACGCGATACAGATTTCGATGCGACCAAAGTACACAGATCTACTTTTTAAGTCCTGTCCTGTCTATACCCGAGGAGACCTTCAATCCTTCATTTAAGATTTCAATATGGATGATAAGGATAACCTTCAATTTTGTATGCCAAATGGCCGATTTATGATACGCTGAAGGTTCAAATGAAGGCCAAAAATGCTCTAGGAACGCGTTTCAGAGCATCAATTTATAAAATTTTCTGGGGGAGGGGCCCAG
Organism: Bathynomus jamesi; assembly: GCA_023014485.1. Lineage (NCBI taxonomy): Eukaryota > Metazoa > Arthropoda > Malacostraca > Isopoda > Cirolanidae > Bathynomus > Bathynomus jamesi. The sequence goes on from JAJOZX010003689.1 coordinate 331,080, forward strand.
ACCTCACCGAAAGAGCTCACGCCTGCAGCCTCTGGCGTGGCGGGCCGTATTTTACTTTTTGCTACCTTAGCGCCCCTCCCCCTTAAATCCGCCCATGATTATGTTGTCATTTACTAAAATATGTCGCGTGGATCATTCCCTCACTGTGGGTTATAGTCGTCGGGCACTTTTGTACAATCTGACGAAGGGGGGTGGTTCTCGAAGTTTAACTAGGCCTTAGTCGTAAAACATCCGAGTAGTATGAGCAATTTATATAACGCAATTTTAATTTCATTTCTTTAAACTTTATTCAAAGCTGATGCAGAAGGCAGAAATACTGACGATGCTCATTTTGGCAAAGAATGAATCAATTGGTTAATTGCTTTGGGCAGGTTAGAAGAACCTATGTCAATGCCGATAGTCAGACAAGACAAGGAAAGGGGAGGAAAGATCCTCCACTGTAGGGTTGGCAGTGCTCTGGATCCGGAGCCAGGAGCCAGCTCCAAGATTCAAAGCCGGAGCGGAGCAGGCCAATTGTTTAAACTCTGCTCCGGAGCCGGAGCGGAGCGGAGCTGAGAGTGTGGAGCCGGAAGTTGGAACTGGAGCCAGACTTATCGGAGCACCCCGGAACTTGGAGCTGCTTCACTTATAGTAGAGTGAATGCAGCAAGTTTAGGGGATGGGAGCCGATCAGTAGCGATTGGTGTTTTGGACGGTTTGACGTTCAACGGTTTTCTTTGAGCATGTAAAACACGTTGTAAATAAACCGGACCGCTGATGTTGAGTGTACGAATGTGCGTTATTATTTTTTAATCGTAATATACTGTCTTGGCCGTACCAGTTTGCCAAGTATAGATAGTAAATCGCACGGTTACGAGAAAAAGACTTTTTTATATAATAGGTTAGAATGTCGTAAAAAGCAGGTACTTTTGAACACCCTAAAACCATTACTCTGACCAACTAAAATTCAAGCTGTATAAACGCTACAAGCACCAGGTACTTATTAGAAACTCTTTTACACTTACATTTCAGAGAATTATGCAAATTGCAACTACTCACAACTATGTATCACCATCACGCTGAATAAATCCAAAGATAGACACTGTACACAAAATTCAAGCACTCTTGCACACGCTGGCAAATAAAGCTGGGGTTAGTGGAGCAGCTCTGGAACTGGAACTGGGTTAGTGGAACAGTTCCGGAGCCGGCCTGGAGCAGGAGCCGAGTCAGTGGAGAACTCCGGAGCTGGAGCCAGCAAACTCGGAGCACTGCCAACCCTACTCCCCTGTGAATGGTGGCTGTTGCAAGAATAATTAAATTTTAAATTATTGCATTAAAATGGGGAAATAAATTTGAAGGTTAACTAAGATAATAATTTTGTCGATTGTACATTTTGGTTAGCGACATAATGTCGGGTTGTACACGTACTACATTAAGTACATTCCTTAGTAGTTAATTACAATATTTATCAAATATCTAACAGCATTTATATAATTTATGATACTGATTTGTCGTTATATAATTTACGATAGATTTAAATGAACAATCTTATACGTTAGTTAACTGTGATTATTACGTTTATTATAACGCAATTATTTATGTACAACATTATTATAAAGTAAATTGTCATAATTTTAAAGCCTAAGTAACTAGTGACGACGTAAAGAGTAAAAGGATAAACAACGTATTTTTCAATGAAATTAAATACATGAACATTGAAAGTAACGTAACACACGAGTGACACATAGAATATGAATGACCATTAGGTAGAAGTAGTAAGTACAATCAATGATAACGTCCGTCGGTCGACGTAGACGGAAAACGAACCAGTAATACAGCACTACAACAACATAACATATAACAAAATACTGTTATGAATTTCAAACAGAAGCGAGAGTGTGTTTTTTAAGACATTCAAATGAAATACGTTTAGTTGCAAGCTACATAAACGAATTACGTAAGCAATTACGTTGCTGCTGCCAACGTAATTGCATGTCAGTGCAGTTGTGTACATAATCATGAACAACAGACATGGATGACTGCATAAAGTACACACATACAAACACACACACACACACGCTGTCTTGCAATGGGACATGTACGTAATATAGAGGAACACAAGTAAACAAGCAACAAGCAACACAAAAGAACACCAGGTAATTCCACAGCTTACACTAAACAACATCAACATTCCACACACTCACAGGACCAAAATACTTGGGGTCACATACAACACATCATTATCTTTTGCAAACCACATTCAGGACATTAAAAACAAATGTACGTCAAGACTTAACACGCTTAGGGTACTAACAGGCACAAACTTTGGACACCAGCAGAAAACAACATCACTCATATACAAACAATATATTCGCTCAGTTATGGACTATGCTAGCCCATGCTGGGCACCCATTATCTCAAACACACACATAAACACCTTACAGACAATACAAAACAACGCACTTCGTATCATTACAGGATGCACTCATACAACACCAATAGAACACCTGCACACAGAAACAAAAATACTGAAAGTTAGGGAACATTTAGACATGAGGGGAACACAATTCATGGCAGCAGCGACAACTAACCCACAACACCCTTGCCACTACATGTACAATCATGCACCAATACCTCGCACCATTAAGGTAACACCAGAGAGACATTATAACCAAATACTGCATTCCATACCACGCCTCACAGACATCACACAGTACAGAAAACACATACACACACACCTAACCCACAGAGCACTGACACGACTCGGTCCGAATGCGGTCCTAGGTACGAAGCCGCCACCCATTAACAGGTCAGAGATCAGCCTGAGCAGATCGGATCGAGTTAACTTAGCACGATTCCGATGTGGACATCACCCCAACTCACGGACATATAAACACAGACTAGACAACTCCATAGACGACACCTGCCACCTGTGCCAGGACACACCACAAACAATTGAACACATTATGACAGACTGTACCGCTCTAGCACAACAACGAACACAACACAACATCACTAGTGCGCTGAACCTCTGGTCCACTCCGGAGAGGGCGATCGGTTACTTGCGTGTCGCCGGCTTGCTCGATCAGGGTGGGCTGATCGGCTAAACAACAACAACAACACAAGTAGACAAATACAGGATGGGCCATAAGTCGCTTTACCGAAGTGAGTTTCCTTATAATAGGAAGGTAAGGCGATTTATGGTCCACCCTGTATATGAAGTAGTATTTTAACACAAAACCTTATCATGATAAATATAATGAAATATATAGTATAAATCATATAATATTATATAAGGAAGTTACCATACACTGAATACTAAATATATCAGTTTGAAGGTTAAGTATTTTAATGTATGAAGTTGAAGGTACATAAATCTTTTCAGGGTTTATTGCAATTAATTTAAACTACCTTTATGATAATAACGTCGAGTTATGGGGTACCGTTAAGTTGTATAGCCTAATTAACGTATAATATACAGTGTGTCCGTAAAGTCATGGTGGGATTTTAAATAGCTATATTATTGCAACGAAACATGATAATGAGATGAAAAAAAGGCAAATTGAAGAACAACTCTAAAAGAATAACTTTATTTAACGTAGTTCGATATGGGCTCCTCTGGTAGCCCTGCAGACATCTAGGCGGTAATTCAATTCCAGCCACACACGCCCAAAAACATCAGGAGTGACGGATGCGATAGCTTCTGTGATTCGCTCGTGCAAGTGATGAATATCCCTAATGGGTACACTGTACACGCTTTGCTTGACGTAACCCCACAAATAAAAGTCCAAAGGTGTCAGGTCCGGAGAGCGTGGAGGCCATGGCTTCCATCCTCCTCTTCCTATCCATCTCTGTGGAAATTTTTCATTAAGGAATTCTCGAACAACGTTGGCATAGTGCGGAGGAGCACCATCTTGCTGAAAGATGACATTATTGTCAATAAATTGGGGTACTGCAAAATGTTCCAACATAGCGAGGTAGTTGTGTGACGTCACAGTGGGTTCCGCGAAGAAAAATGGGCCAATCACTCGATCTCGTGCTAGAGCACACCACACATTAACTTTCGGGCTATTACGCTCATGTTCAACATAGGCATGTGGACAGCCTAGACTAACTACGAGATAAAGGTTAAGCTTAGCCTAGACTAACTACAAGATACAACTTTGAGAGTTGTTCTTAAATTTGGCATTGTTTCATCTCATTATCATGTTTCGTTGCAATAATATAGCTATTTAAAATCCCACCATGACTTTACGGACACACTGTATATTAACGTATAAAGTTAAGTCATATCTGGTATATGAGTCATTATAGGGTTGAATAAAGGAAAATGAACTACAGTAAAGAGGTGTAATAATCACAGTAATAAAGTTTCACAGGCATAATAGAGAAATAGCACGGCATACAGTGAGTAAAATTCAGAACTCGACAATTATTAAGGGTATATTTATAAGCTACATATAGTTTGCTATTTACAAATATGGAATATATAACAGTAGAGGTAATCTCAAAGCAGAAACAAGGGATTTAATCCTATTGTAGCCAACATACATGCTTATGATATGATGGAATTCATAAATGGAGGGTTGAATGTAGGATAATCACAATTAATTATAAGTGATTCCATACAAATAGGAAATGGGGATACGAGAAACATTCTGATGGAAACCTAAAACAATTTGAACGGTTGATTATCTTCGTTGTATTTCGAGGGGAGAATTAAATTAAGAGACATTCGCTTCTTTGAGCTAACTTTTAATGACACAAATATGCAGACAATTTGAACGTGGAATCTGCTGCAGTTGGCCGTAATATTATATTCCATTGTTGGACAGATGTTCTTAGGTTATCCTTAGTACGTACACATCTGGGGACAATAAGGACAATTCTTCCCTTGCGCCATGGGCCCGGTCTTCTATTCGAACCTTAGATGTAGCCATTACCCATCTTCGTATTGACCACACTGCACTCCCTTCCCACCTATATAGATTGCGACTGGAGGACTCTCCTTGCTGGAAATGGTGCAGTGGAACTGATAGTATCATGGATCATTGCCTACTGAAGTGTCCAGAATTTGGCTTCCCAAGAGCAAAACTTAAGGATGAACTCCAGGGTATTGGTGTGCGTACCTTCAATCTACCTACTCTCCTGGATGTTGCTGGACATGACTCACGAGAAAAGTACAGACGCCTGCAATAATTCCGCTCCACCCTCTCTGAGATGTGCCAACAACGCAGTCCCTCTTAAACCCTAGTCCCCCACCCTGGGGGAGAAAGCAGGGCTCAAAGGAGAAGACAAAGAGATCCTCTGACTGAATTTTACTGCTTCTAAATATTACAGGTAATGCTTCAGCCTCTAGGTCAGATCAGAATAATCAGAATGATAATTTGAAAAATTACAAGAGTTTATATACTAATAATTTGGTGACATCATTATTGTTTAATGTTGATCTGTTTTGTTTTTTATTCTCAATAGGCTGAATTTTTTTGCAAAATATTTGAAGGTGAAGGTAAATTTTGGCTGTAAAAGCATATTGGCAGATAAGTAAGATATTTGAAGATGGTCATATTTTTCTTTTAAACAGCATATTCACAAATCTGATGTTATCATGATTTGCCGAATTAACTAAAAATGGAAATTGAAATATGCTTTTTTATTATTGATTGAAATTAAACATGCATCTTCTTCTGCAGCATTATTAGTCCCATTTATATGAGGTCGCTGTTACAGATAGTTCTGCACTCCGCCCTATCCTGCGCCATCTCCTCCGTCAGGTTCTTCTCGCTCATGTCCATCCTGATGCGATCTCTCCACCTCATCTTCGGTCTTCCTTTCTTCTTCCTCCCGGGCACTTCCATAGATAACACCCTCCTCCCAACGTAGTTCTCGTACCTTCTCATTACATGCCCATACCATGCCAGTCTTCTCTCTTGATCCTTCTTTGGTCCGCATGCCATCCTCTCTGATTTTGGCAATAAATTTTACGGCCGGATGCCCTTCCTGACGCCAACCCTCCTCTTTTATCCGGGCTTGGAACCGGCTGGGGAATGGGCTGGCTTGCCCTCCCCCAGACAGAGTTTTTAAAATTAAACATGCATATGAGCCAAAATTAAATACTTCAAATTTAAAATTGTGTTAATTTAGAGTTTTGGCAAGTTATGACTTCATCTTTTACAACTAAGAGAGAATGTATATATAAAAAAATGAACATTGCAGAATTTAACACGATTACATGATTAAGCTTAATCTAAAAAATGATTTGATAATTTAAAAAAGAAATAATTCATCAATTATTTAGAAAAATAAAATAGAAAGAAAATTAAAATTTTTCCAAACTTGCATTTTGTATAGTTTGACTGTCACGCGAGTTTGGACTTTATATGCAAAATTGAATGTTAGAATTATTCATTTATATATATATATATATATATATATATATATATATATATATATATATATTTTATTTATTTATTTATTTTTTATTAATATACTGTATATTATTTAATATATTTCGTCGCTGGATTCAAATCACAGTTTAAAATTAGATGCTATTCGAATCAATCTGACACGCCGAATTAGTGTTCTTCGAATTTTGGGATTATTTGTGATGCGATACTTTTTGTCATATTGTGATTCGATATTAACACTTAGAAATAAGTGTTGTATTCCTCTACAATCTACATTATAATGATTAATTTCAGCTATTGTGCGATTCCATGCAGACGGTTTAATCTCGTAATATCGTCGTTTTTGGTGTAGCGAAAGGAGAGAGGGAGGACGAGAGGCGGGGACAGGGAGAGGGGGAGGAGGAGAGTCAGGGAGTGAGAGTGGGGGAGAAAGTGGGACTGTGTCGCTGCCACATCTCGAAGAAAGTGGAGCGGAACTATTGCAGGGGACTGTACATTATTTTAAGAAAAACAAAAGCCTTTTTGAAAGTGATTCTGTAAACAACTGCAGTATGAAGATGTTTTGTGTTTGAAATAGTTCTGTGGACTGTCTCTGGGAGAAGTGTGTGCCTGTTTCGGGCGCCCACACCACCCAAGAACTTCTATCATCATCATCAGTCAGTCAGTAAATTTACACAAGAACAAAACTATAAAACTTCTGAGCTTCACATTCTAAGATAGTTAAATTCTGAATAGCTTGTGAGTTTAATTTAAATGTCATGTTCTTGCTGTCTTAATGTTAAGCATCTTTTGTATATATTTACATTATATAACGCGAGTGTGAACTGACTACACGTAAGTAGGCTTTGACCGGGACGCAGAGAAAAGGACGATCACTGAACTACAACACAGAATCGTTATACATTCGTGTGTAGTTTTCACAGACGAGTTTCATATGATATAGTTAACCAGTTATTATAGTGAAATTTCGGAATCGTTATTATAAGGTATTACAGGTAAAGAAAAATTATGGATATTACTCTGGATGACAGTTTTATTTTTTAAATGCTCATATTGTATGCACTGTAAATTAACGGACACAGTATAATAAATCTAGTTATTGATCAAGAAATGTTTGTTGCGCGAATTTCTTTTATTTTTGTATGTAAATAGTGTTGTTGACAAGAATATCGAATCCAATGTCATCTAAGCTTGTAAATTATTTGCATGATTGTTGGGTATTTCATTAATAATACAGTTAGGTTTAGTTTATATTATTTTCTAGTGCGTGTAGCCTAACTTTTCGTTCCATAATTATTGGATTGTGATTTTTACCTATATTTTAATAAGTAGGATTAATGTTATAAGTGAATTCGCTTGCTTATGAGCTTTACAGTATATCAAAACATAGAGTACAATCGTTCGCATGGAATTATTTTGTGCGCTTTTATTGCACTTATTTATAAATAGGATAGTTCCTATTTAGATGTTTAGGAGCAATCCAAGAATAAGCACCCCAAAGTCCCCAATCCAGAAAAAGCACCCCAGTTAGACCCCAATCCGAGAAACAGCACCCCAGTTCGACCTCAATCCAAATTAAAAGATTTTAACATCAACATTGCTCGAAAACTTTGTCCAGGTCATTGCTTGATCGCACGTAGCACACAGCATCACATTTTTAATAGATTTTTTCCCTTACACCAATTTATTACTGGCACTGGATCTTCAACCAATAATGGTAACACTTCAGTTTGAAAAGTTGATGCTGTCATCTTGCCCTCAAACTTCTGAATGGTTTTTACATTTCAGAACTTATTTATAAATATATCGAAACCTACGGTTAAATTATTGAATGCCCGGTTAGGTTAATTGAATACCAGGTTAGGTCAACTGTACGCCCTTGACGATTGGGTAGGTTAAGTCGTGATATTTTCGTTAAAACTAACGAAAATATCACGACTTAACCTAACCAATCGTCAAAAGGTGTACAATTAACCTAATCGGGCATTCAATTAACCATTTTAGAGTAATTAACTCCATTTTAACTCCATTTTAACTCCATTTTAGAGTAATCCAAGAATAAGCACCCTCGTTCGACCCCAATCCAAGAAAAAGCACCCTAAATTGATTTGGGGTGCTTATTCTTGGATTGATCCGATGTTTACCTGCAGGCATCTTTATTCAGGGAAAACAACGTACCCCATTGCGACGTGGCCACGACGCAGCCATTTTATAACTTTGGTTAACCTTGGTTTTGCTTCCGCCCACATTATTCATTTTGACGGAGGTCAAGCGTGTTGCTTCACCTTGGACTTACAGCTTAACGTGGAATCCGAACTACGACCCACCACGGGTGGGCATAAATTACAAAGTCCTTGCACGGGCTCGATCTCACGACCTCCCAATCAGCAGCGTCTTAACCACTAGGCGACCCAGGGTACCCATTTATCTACCAACCTAATTTTTATGGAGGGATAAACAGCTGGGTAAGCTGCGCGCCGGCTGCTTTCGCCGGTGGATTCGTAGTCACCAATGCTAACCACTACATCACCGAGGTGCATATATATACAGGGTGGGTAAAAAAAGTGACCCCTTAGAGGTAAACTGTCATATTAAAAAAAGTAAGGGTAGAGCTCCCAAACTTCATAGATGCTTACCTTAGCATGTTGTTCGTCTTAATTGAGAAGTTGCTCGATGTGTCCCTTCCTGCTCAACGCAGGCCTTCAAACGTGGACGCCACTGATCAATACACCTGTTTACATATCGTTGAGACACCTTCTCCCAGCCGAGCAGAATTCTTTCGCGTAGTTCATCTATGTCTCTTATATTGGTACCAGGGGTGTAAACTTTGGACTTCAGGGCTTCCCAAACACTATAATCTAGTGGTGAAAGATCGGGGTTACTAGCGGGCCACATATTGGGTTCGATAAAATCCGGTGTTTCGTTCTCAAGGAATGTGACAATTTGGCGTGCTCTGTGAGCAGGGGCTCCATCTTGTTGGAAAGTATATCTTTCATCACTAATTCGTCGAATATCAGTTTAATATGACAGTTTACCTCTAAGGGTCACTTTTTTGTACCCACCCAGTATATACAGTGTATATATATATATATATATATATATATATATATATATATATATATATATGTATATATATATGTATATATATATACACACACACACGAGGTATGTTCAAAAAGTTCCCGAACTGGTTATGCTGCGCGCGCATCACATGACGCGTATGCGCGTTATGTAATGCATGTTGTAGTGTAACTCAGTCTGTGTCTAGAGACGGTTATCGCTTGTTGATATCGTACTTTGTTCTCTCGATATTTACTCTTTTTGTAGTCATTTTGTGCGTTTTGTCGCATTTTGTGCATTTGAATAATGGCGACTGTGGAAGAACAACGTGTGTGCATAAAATTTTTGCGTTAAGCTGGGCAAGGCTACTTCTGAAACCCATGCCATGCTGAACACAGCATTTAGCAATTACGCCTTAAGTCGGACAACCACTTTTGAGTGGCATAAGCGCGCTAAGGAAGGCGATGCAAGGGTGGACGACCTTCCACTTCAAGAGCTACAGATCTACAGAAGCTAAGGCTAACAAAGACCCTAAGATCCACTCTAAGGTTAGCCCGAGAGAAAGGAAAGAGTAGGGGTGAAGAGAAGAGAAGAGAATAAGGGATTAAGTAAGGAGGAACACCTATCACTCGTGGGTTAGCATTCATTCAGAAAAAGAGAAAAAAGACTCACCATCATCATCTGCCGGCCACTGCCGACAAGTCAGAAAAATAGTCGGAGAGAATAGGAGAGGGGTGAAGGATGAAAAGAAGTAAAATAAGAACGCTTACAAACCATGCAAACACACTCTTAACTCACTGTCATACCATGCAAACTACAAACATGCAAGAAAAGAGAGTTACAGACATGCAAAGTAAGGAGAGGATAAGAAAAAAAAAAAATAGGTAAAGTTAAACAAAAAGTGGGTTAGTTTACGCTACGAGCTACATCTACGTTCGTGTTAGTCTAATTTTTTTTTTTTTAATAATTTTATTGCTGGCATCACACGCTGGCATGTCACAAGCTGGCATTAATCGTCAACAGACTCATCCTCGACCACCACACCAGAGCTCCTGTTGCTAATTGTTTTTTTTTATTTTAAACAACGTTAATATTTTAAAATGTCTGTCAAGACGGTTCTTAAACACATTAACGCTGGTAGAGTTCACGACGGCGCGGGAGATTATTCCATTTATCAATTACTTTAAACGTAAAGAAGTTTTTAGCGATATTAGTAATGAAACGTCTGCCACGCAACTTAAATCCGTTATTACGAGTATTACTATTATCGAAATGAACAATTTGTCAAAATTTACGTTATCGATGTTATTAACGATTTTGAAAACTTCAATAAGCTCCCCCCTTAATCTCCTAGTTTCGAGTGAATACAGGTCTAACTCTTTAATCCTATCTTCATAAGGCTTGTTGCGCAATGACGGAATAGTTTCGTGGCACGACGTGAACCCTTTCTAACCTATCAATATCCTCACGCAAGTACGGGCACCAAAACTGAACGGCATATTCTAAATGAGGCCTGACTAGGGACTTGTAAAGGGGCAATATAATATCCTTCGATTTAAATTCGAAATTACGCGCTATGAAGCCTAACATCCTATTAGCTTTTGCGCAAGACTCCAGGCACTGGTTCCTAACCTTCAAATCCTTAGATACGCGTACGCCTAAATCTACTTCCTCGTCAACGCTCGCCAACTCCCTATCATCCATCGTGTACGTGTAATTATTGTTACGAGAACCTATATGCAAAACTTTACATTTGTCTACGTTAAATTGCATCTGCCACTTACCCGTCCACTCCATAATCCTATTTACATCGTCTTGCAGCATATTTCTATCGTCCTCGTTAACAACCTTACCGCCTATTTTAGTATCGTCCGCGAATTTTGACACGTTACTAGTCAATCCTACATCTATGTCGTTAATATAAATTACGAATAGCAATGGGCCTAACACTGAACCCTGTGGGACACCGCTACCTACATCTAACCACCCCGATTCACTACCACTAACTACAACCCTCTGCCTCCTAGCACGAAGCCATTCTTCTAACCAGTTAGCTACCTGACCGCGTATATCTTGCGCTTTGACCTTCGCAATTAGTCTCCTATGCGGAACTGTATCGAACGCCTTTTTAAAATCTAAATAAATAACGTCAGCCGCTCTATGCCTATCGTATTCGCGCACTATTTCGTTATAAAATTCTAACAAATTAGTTAAACAAGACCTATGGCGTCGAAACCCATGCTGACTACTATTAATCAAATCTCTACTTTCTAAGTGATCGATGATACGATCCCTAACTACGGATTCCAAATGTTTACCGACAATTGACGTTAAGCTAATGGGCCTATAATTGCTAGCTACTGCGCGGTCGCCTTTTTTAAAAATAGGCGTGACGTTAGCTAATTTGAAGTCTTCAGGAATAATCCCCGTTTCGAGTGACTGATTAAAATCTTCGTTAAGGGGCCTACGATAACGTCTTTCAAATCTTTCAAATGTCTGGGATAAAAAGCGTCAGGGCCTGGAGCCTTGCTAACTTTTAGCCTATCGATAATGCGAATCTCAGCCTCGTAAACAGTTATTTCATCCAAAATAGTCTCGCTACTAAATGGAACGATATCGTCCACGTCGGGGACATTATTTACGTCTTCTACGGTAAAAACTGTCGCAAAAAAGTTATTGAAAATACCCGCCATCGCCTGAGCGTCAGAAGCCAAAGCGCCATTAACATCCACTAGAGGGCCTATGTTATCTTTTCGGCTTACGATTATTGACGTATTCAAAAAACTTTTTTGGATTATGTTTACTATCCGCAGCTATAAGTATCTCTAAATTACGCTTGGCATTCCTAACTGATCTTTTAACCTGACGTCTAAGCTCGATATATCTATTAAAGTTAGCTGCCGTGCCATTGCGCTTATAAGTCTATACGCTCTATTACGCTCGTTTATGAATTCGCCTATTTCCCTAGTCCACCACTTGGCCTACCATGATTTCTAGCGCCCTTGGGCCTACGAGGAATAAACTCCCTTTCAATATTCCTAAAACTTTCTTTAAACGCCACCCAATGCAAATTTGTGTCATTACCCATAAATAAGTTATCCCAGTCCACTACTCTCATCCTATCCGCAAAACTATCAAAATTAGCCCTAAAATCAGGGACTTCTATTACGTTACTATCCTTAGTGTTTTCTATCGATAACTTAAACCTAAGAATTTGATGATCACTATATCCTAAACTCTCGCCTCTTCTAAACCTTCGACTATATTCTCGCCGTTCGTCATCACCAAATCTAAATATTGTCACCGCGCGTTGGTTCGGTAACTATCTGTCGTAAAAAGTTATCTTCCATAACTCAACCAATCTCAAACCCTCTCATTACCAGTAAATTCTCGTAATTAATTAGGGCAGTTAAAGTCTCCGACAATTATACTATTCCGATTGTCAATAAAATTACCAAGAACTGAGTAAAATCTAGTATCTGTATCGAGGGGTTGAACGGGAGGTCTATAAACAACAAAATTAAAACTAATACTACGCGCCCTAACTCAACACATATCGCATTAATTGCTGCCGGAAAATCTAACTTAACCTCGATAGCCCTAAGGGAATTACGAATGTACAGCAAAACGCCGCCACCAAACCTATGTAACCTATCATTAGTAAAGAGTTTAAAACCCGGTATATCAAGTTCCCCCAACAAGTCCCGAGTCACGGTATTTAACCAAGTTTCAGTGATAGCAACTATATCGTAGTTACCGGAATAAATTATCGCCTTAAATTCATTTAATTTATTTCTAATACTTCGCGCGTTATAATAAAAGACGTTTAAGTTATTTTTTACCACGGGCCCGCGTTTTAAATTATTTTTCACGTGATGACACTGTTGCTTGTGTTGAAGGGAACCGTAGATTGACAGTCAGCGAAGTCGTAGACGAAATGGACATTTCGATAGGATCATGCCACACGATACTCAGAGAGAATTTGGGGCTACGTCGTGTGTCAGCCAAATTTGTGCCACGACTCTTGACTGCTGAGCAGAAAAAGCAACGTGTTGTTGTGTCTCAAGACCTCCTTCAACTTGCCAATCTTGATGAAAATTTTTTCAGAAACATCGTTACGAGTGACGAGACGTGGGTGTACGGGTATGACGGTGAAACAAAACAGCAGTCATCGCAATGGAAGTGCGCGACACTAGCCATTATTCAAATGCACAAAATGCGACAAAACACACAAAATGACTTCACAAAACAGTAAATATCGAGAGAACAAAATAAGATATCAACAAGCGGTAACCGTCTCTAGACACAGACTGAGTTACACTACAACATGCATCACATGACGCGCATGCGCGCGCAGCATAACCAGTTCGGGAACTTTTTAAAAACATTTCGTGTAATATTATATATATATTATATATATATATATATATATATATATATATATATATATATCAGGTCGGGGGGCAAAAAAGGGAGACCTCAAACTTTGGCTGTAAAATCCAAAGTTATGATCAGATTTCAATATTTTTTTCACACCCCACAACTAAGTAAATTTCCTATAGGGTGAGCGGATTTCAAAGAAAACTAATAAAAATTATGGATTTACTGAACATTTCTTTATGCCACTGGAAATTCTCCATTTCCACTACTACTGCATTGTATGTGCAGATAAAAAGTTACAAAGTACTCACATATGGTGCTACCTTGATGTTAAAAAAACTGCTCGATATGTTTACCACGAACTTCTACAACCTTTTTCAATCTAGGATGGAACTCATCTATGGCTTTATTGATTTGTTCTTGTGGTAGCTCATCCCATTTTTCCAGAAGAAGCTGTCGTAAATGAGCGACATTTCTTACTTTGACCCAATAAATTCTCTGTGACAAATTTTCCCAAAGGCCGTAATCGACAGGATTTAAATCAAGACTGTTTGGTCGGTCGGGTACGATTTGGCGCCGCCGTTTGGGCACCACCGTTTGGGCGCGGAGCCGGTTTGGCGCCGCCGTTAATTAGTATTAAGTATTAAGTAGTAATACTTGGTTATTAACCTGAAGTGCTGTCTGTCTTTTCAGATAAGTTGTGTTGTTGCCCTTAATAGCATAAATGTCTGAAAATATATCAAGTAAGAAAGGGAAACAGAAGTTTTCACATAATGGATATTTGTATGTGTTTGATAAATGTAGCAAGCGCGACCCTTCGTTACTTTTTTGGCGGTGCGAGCAAAAGAGTCAGTGCAAAGGAGGAATACATACAAAAAACAATGTAAGGTGTATAAAGGGTGTTTCAAAAGTCTTTACCCTTTTTTTCCCCAAGGACGTTAAACCGCACGGTCAATCCTGGGATGGCGCTTATTTCCGCGAACATGTTGAAGGAAAAGGTGCTTCCATTTCTGCGGACTTCTCGAAATCGACAAGGAAGGTTCGATCAAGTGACTTTCCTTCACGACATGGCTGGTTGCATGAAGGCCAACGCGACTCACGCGCTCTTGGACGAGCAGAAACTTGATTTCTTTCGTTACTCCGGGTTCGGACGGTGGCCGGGCAACTTGCCTGACCTTAACCCAGCAGAGAATTTGGGCGCAATTGTCAAAGCTCGCGCAGAGGAGCAGTTGGATGCGATCCCGGATGTCGAAGATCGAAATTCTCGTGAGACACTTGTTCGAGTATTGTCAGCAGTCCTTGAGTCGATGCAAAACGACACGCAATTGTTCCGCAATCTGCTCAAATCTTTCCGAACGCGTTTCGATAAGATGCACCAAGTTGGCGGAAAATCAAAAAACACTTTATAAAGGTTTGTGTTGAATGTATGGTCACCTTAGAGTCGTTCGGGAAAAAAAGGGTAAAGACTTTTGAAACACCCTTTATATAATATGGGTACTTTTCCGTTATCTGCCCCCTTGATGATTGGTTAGGTTAAGTCGTGATATTTTTGTTAAAACTAACGAAAATATCACGACTTAACCTAACCAATTGTCAAGGGGGTACAGTTGACCTAACCGGGCAGTGACGACTGGTTAGGTTAGTCGTGATATTTTTGTTAGTTTTAACGAAAATATCATGCTGAACCTAACCAATCGTCAAGGGGGCAGATAAAAATATTGTAATGATGGTTCTAAATAAATCTTTATAATTTTTTATTGTTTCAATTGTTTATATATTTTAAATGTTAAGTCCTGGGTGTAGATCTGGGGGAGGCGCCAAACCGGCTCCGTGCCCAAACGGCGGCGTCCAAACTGTGGCGGCCAAACGGCGGCGCCCAAACGGCTCAGCACCCAAACGGCGGCGCCAAATCGTCCCATTTCGCTGTTTGGTGGCAAATTTAATACCGCTCCCTGGTATTCTTTTGATATCTCCTGTTTTATCGACTTTCTTGAGAAGCTTGTCCAAACCTCCTGCAGTTGGCTTATTAAAATCGCTTTAATTATCAATTTGAACGTATGATTAGCAAGATTTTTCTGGAATATTCGTCATAAATCTAATTTCTCAGCTAAAATGCTAAAAGATGGCATACAAACCATAAATTTACCTAGTACTAACATATCAAAATTTCATAGTTCTATGTAACGTATTTGCCGAGATATGAAGGATTCAAAAGGTCTCCCTTTTTTTTGCGGACCCGAGATATATATAAAACACTTGCTGAAAAGTCATGCTTATTCGGCCATCTGCAGCTCTACTATAAAGATGTGCCATTCAGAGCTTTTGCTCTATTTTATAAATATCTAAATGATATTTAGGAATTCTTTGAGATTTCGTGCCATTTACACACAAATTCTTTTCCATCCACAGTGTACATACAAAAAACTTGAAGCAAAGGTAGCTAAAATTGTCGGTGAACTACCATCGAAAAGAAACAACTCAACCGATGATAATTTTACTTTGGTTGGAAACGATGCTTAACCTAAGGCATCGTCAAATTTTCAATTGGATTGTGAAGTCTTCAGGAATAATCCCCACTTCCAGTGGCTTATTAAAAAAATTTGTTAATGGGCCGATAACGTTAAAAATACCCGCCATCGCCTGAGCGTCGGAAGCCAAAGCGCCGTTAGTGTCCACTACAGATCTACAGATCTACAGAAGCTAAGGCTAACAAAGACCCTAAGATCCACTCTAAGGTTAGCCCGAGAGAAAGGAAAGAGTAGGGGTTAAGAGAAGAGAAGATAAGGGGTTAAGTAAGAGCAACACCTATCACTCGTGGGTTAACATTCATTCAGAAAAAGAGGAAAAGTGTCTCACCATCATCATCCGCCGGCCACTGCCGACAAGTCAGAAAAATAGTCGGAGAGAATAGGAGAGGGGTGAAAGATGA
Source organism: Bathynomus jamesi (assembly GCA_023014485.1). Taxonomy (NCBI): domain Eukaryota; kingdom Metazoa; phylum Arthropoda; class Malacostraca; order Isopoda; family Cirolanidae; genus Bathynomus; species Bathynomus jamesi. The sequence continues at coordinate 347,834 of JAJOZX010003689.1, forward strand.
AAAGAAGTAAAATAAGAACGCTTACAAACCATGCAAACACAGTCTTAACTCACTGTCATACCATGCAAACTACAAACATGCAAGAAAGAGTTAGAGACATGCAAAGTAAGGAGGATAAGAAAAAAAAAAAAAAAAAGTAGGTAAGTTAAACAAAAAGTGGGTTAGTTTACGCTATGAGCTACATCTACATTCGTGTTAGTCTAATTTTTTTTTTTTTTTAATAATTTTATTGCTGGCATCACACGCTGGCATGTCACAAGCTGGCATTCATCGTCAACAGACTCATCCTCGAGCACCACCACCAGAGCTTCTGTTGCTAACTTTGTTGTTTTTAAATTAAACAACGTTAATACCTTTAAAATGTCTGTCAAGACGGTTCTTAAACATATTAACGCTGGTAGAATGAACGACTGACGCGGGAAGATTATTCCATTTATCAATTACTTTAAACGTAAAGAAGTTTTTAGCGATATTAGTAATAAAACGCTGCCACGCAACTTAAATCCGTTATTGCGAGTATTACTATTATCAAAGTGAACAATTTGTCAAAATTTACGTTATCGATGTTATTAACGATTTTGAAAACTTCAATAAGCTCCCCCCTTAATCTCCTAGTTTCGAGTGAATACAGGTCTAACTCTTAATCCTATCTTCATAAGGCTTATTGCGCAATGACGGAATAAGTTTCGTGGCACGACGCTGAACCCTTTCTAACCTATCAATATCCTCACGCAAGTACGGGCACCAAAACTGAACTGCATATTCTAAATGAGGCCTGACTAGGGACTTGTAAAGGGGCAATATAATATCCTTCGATTTAAATTCGAAATTACGCGCTATGAAGCCTAACATCCTATTAGCTTTTGCGCAAGACTCCAGGCACTGGTTCCTAACCTTTAAATCCTTAGATACGCGTACGCCTAAATCTACTTCCTCGTCAACGCTCGCTAACTCCCTATCATCCATCGTACGCGTAATTATTGTTGCGAGAACCTATATGCAAAACTTTACATTTGTCTACGTTAAATTGCATCTGCCACTTATCTGTCCACTCCATAATCCTATTTTCTGTCCTTTTCTATCGTCCTCGTTAACAACCTTACCGCCTATTTTAGTATCGTCCGCGAATTTTGACACGTTACTAGTCAATCCTACATCTATGTCGTTAATGTAAATTACGAATAGCAATGGGCCTAACACTGAACCCTGTGGGACACCGCTACCTACATCTAACACCACCCGATTCACTACCATTAACTACGACCCTCTGTCTCCTAGCACGAAGCCATTCTTCTAACCAGTTAGCTACCTGACCGCGTATACCGTGCGCTTTAACCTTCGCAATTAGTCTCCTATGCGGAACTGTATCGAACGCCTTTTTAAAATCTAAATAAATAACGTCAGCTGCTCTATGCCTATCGTATTCGCGCACTATTTCGTTATAAAATTCTAACAAATTAGTTAAACAAGACCTATGGCGTCGAAACCCATGCTGACTACTATTAATCAAATCTCTACTTTCTAAGTGATCGATAATACGATCCCTAACTACGGATTCCAAAAGTTTACCTACAATTGACGTTAAGCTAATGGGCCTATAATTGCTAGCTACCGCGCGGTCGCCTTTTTTAAAAATAGGCGTGACGTTAGCTAATTTAAAGTCTTCAGGAATAATCCCCGTTTCGAGTGACTGATTAAGATCTTCGTTAAGGGGCCTACGATAACTTCTTTCAAATCTTTCAAATGTCTGGGATAAAAAGCGTCAGGGCCTGGAGCCTTGCTAACTTTTAGCCTATCGATATAATGCGCAATCTCAGCCTCGTAAACAGTTATTTCATCCAAAATAGTCTCGCTACTAAATGGAACGATATCATCCACGTCGGGGACATTATTTACGTCTTCTACGGTAAAAACTGTCGCAAAAAAGTTATTGAAAATACCCGCCATCGCCTGAGCGTCAGAAGCCAAAGCGCCATTAACATCCACTAGAGGGCCTATGTTATTTTTTACCGGCTTACGATTATTAACGTATTCAAAAAACTTTTTTGGATTATGTTTACTATCCGCAGCTATAAGTATCTCTAAATTACGCTTGGCATTCCTAACTGATCTTTTAACCTGACGTCTAAGCTCGATATATCTATTAAAGTTAGCTACCTGGCCATTACGCTTACTAAGTCTATACGCTCTATTACGCTCGTTTATAAACTCTCCTATTTCCCTACTCCACCACTTCGGTCTACCACGATTACTAGCGCGCTTGGGCCTACGAGGAATAAACTCCCTTTCAATATTCCTAAAACTTTCTTTAAACGCCACCCAACGCAAATTTGTGTCATTACCCATAAATAAGTTATCCCAGTCCACTACTCTCATCCTATCCGCGAAACTATCAAAATTAGCCCTACGAAAATCAGGGACTTCTATTACGTTACTATCCTTAGTGTTTTCTATCAATAACTTAAACCTAAGAATTTGATGATCGCTACATCCTAAACTCTCGCCTACTTCTAAACCTTCGACTATATTCTCGCCGTTCGTCATCACCAAATCTAAAATATTATCACCGCGCGTTGGTTCGGTAACTATCTGTCGTAAAAAGTTATCGTCCATAAACTCAACCAATCTCAAACCCTCTTCATTACCCGTAAAATTCTCGTAATTAACATTAGGGCAGTTAAAGTCTCCGACAATTATACTATTCCGATTGTCAATAAAATTACCAAGAAGTGAGTAAAATCTAGTATCTATATCGAGGGGTTGAACGGGAGGTCTATAAACAACAACAAAATAAAACTAATACTACGCGCCCTAACTTCAACACAGATCGCATTAATTGCTGCCGGAAAATCTAACTTAACCTCGATAGCCCTAAGGGAATTACGAATGTACAGCAAAACGCCGCCTCCAAATCTATGTAACCTATCATTAGTAAAGAGTTTAAAACCCGGTATCTCAAGTTCCCCCAACAAGTCCCGAGTCACGGTATTTAACCAAGTTTCAGTGATAGCAACTATATCATAGTTGCCGGAATAAATTACCGCCTTAAATTCATTTAATTTATTTCTAATACTACGCGCGTTGCAATAAAAGACGTTTAAGTTATTTTTTACCACGGGCCCGCGTTTTAAACTATTTATCACGTCGGGCCCGCGTTTCCCGGACCCACAACGTTTAAAGAAGGCTTCGACCTATACAGCTTTCGCACGCTTTCGTCTATTAACCTACCTAGCCTAGCATTACCTATTTCATTAAAATGCACCCCATCTTTTATAAAAAGGCTAGGATCATTGAATTCGGACCACAGCTTTACGAAGGGTACACTTTCCTCAGCACAAATCTCTTCTAATTTGTTATTCAAAAATATTGTTTTGGATAATTCTAAGACCCAACCCGTGCCTAGGGGTAATACCTAGAACTAAAGACCTATCTGACCTCGCCTTCAGGGACCTAATTAACCCCCTATATCTCTCCAAAAGGTCAGGCACTCTCGTATCGGGCCTATACGAGTCGTTGCCTCCTACCATCGTCACCAACATTGAGTGACGGGAAGCAACGTCAACCCTATCCACTTCGTCTCTAACTCTGTCAACCCTGGCCCCTGGGAGACAGACCCTCCTCCTCTTGGTTGGATTCCGTTTAACGAATTCTTTGTCCATGTGGCGCACTAAAGAATCCCCAATTAAAATAGTTTCCCCCTCATTCACGTCCCTTTCCAAATGGGCGAAAGGGTTCGAAACCTCGATAGGGGGGGATTCCTATCACCTAATGTACGCGGCCTAGCTCCACCCTTAACCTCTCTAAATCCCTCGCTATCTACTACTCTCGGACTAACCTTAACCTCTTCCTCAACTCTATCTAACCTTCCCGACAAGCTACCTAAACTAGAAACTAAGTTACGCACCTCACCCTTCAAATTACTAACGTCTTCAACGTTAATATTGGTTCGGCTTCCGTCAACCGTAGCCCTAACCCTGCCATCATCAAGCGTTGCAAGTCTATCCGCTACCTCACGTACACTGCGTTTTATGTCCACTAATTCCTCCATGAACTCGCAAAAGAAACAAACTGATCTATCGGTAATCGCCACTGGACCGCCGTTATAATCCTTAAATTCCGAATACCACCGGTTAACCCTACACCTAACACACGACGCTTTCTGCGACGGCATCGCGGAGTTAAAAATTTAAACCGTCACAGGTATAAGTTAAATTAAGCCGGCACGCTATGAAAACTTCTAAATCGCTAAAAACCACTAATATTCAATTACTTAACTATAACAATGTAAATTTAAACGCAAGTATATAAAATTCAAAAACTATCCAAAGTAAAATTCTCAGCAATATACAAAAGTAGATGCAAAATCAGAGAGCTCAGGAAATGCGTCCGTTCAGTACAGAGTCTGGCTGACGAATGAGGGCCTATGTTATCTTTTATCGGCTTACGATTATTCACGTAGTCAAAAAGCTTTTTTTCGGATTATGTTTACTATCCGCAGCTACGAGTATCTCTTAATTACGCTTAATCATTCCTAACAGATCTTTTAAACGCCTCCCAATGAAAATGTGCGTCATTACCCATAAATAAATTATCCCAGTCCACTACTCTCATCCTGTCCGCAAAACTATCAAAATCAGCCCTACGAAAATCAGGGACTTCTATTACGTTACTATCCGTACTGTTTTCTATCAACAGCTTAAACCTAATAATTTGGTGATCATTACATCCCAAACTTTCACTTACTTCAAACCTTCGACTATATTTTCGTCGTTCTTCATCACCACGTCTAAAATATTGTCACCGCGCGTTGGTTCGGTAACCATCTGTCGTAAAAAATTATCTTCCATGAACTCAATCAGTCTCAAACCCTCATCATTACCAGTAAAATTCTCGTAATTAATGTTAGGGCAGTTAAAGTCTCCAACAATTATACTATCCCAATTATTAATAAAATTACCAAGAAGTGTGTAAAATCTAATATCGGTATCGAGGGGTTGAACGGGAGGTCTATAAACAACAAGGAAATTAAAGCTACGCGCCCTAACTTCCATGCATATCGCATTAATTTCTGCCGGAAAATCTATCTTAACTTCGATAGCCCTAAGGGAATTACGAATGTACAACAAAACGCCGCCACCAATCCTATGTAACCTATCATTAGTAAAAAGTTTAAAACCCGCTCCCCTAACAAGTCCCGAGTCACGGTATTTAACCACGTTTCGGTTATAGCAACTATATCGTAGTTCCCGAAATAAATTATCGCCTTAAATTCGTTCAATTTATTTCTAATACTACGCGCAATACAATAAAAGACGTTTAAATTATTTTTTACCACGGATCGGCGTTTTAAATTATTTTTCACAACGTTTAAAGAGGGCTTCGATCTAAACAGCTTTCGAACGTTCTCATCGATTAATCTACCTAGCCTAGCGTTCCCTATTTCATTGAAATGCACCCCCATCTTTTATAAAAAGGCTAGGATCACAAAATTCTGACCACAGCTTTACGAAGGGTACATTTTCGTGAACACAAATCTCTTCTAGCTTAGTGTTCAAAAATATTGTTTTTGACGTAATCTTACGACCTAAACAGCGCCTAGGGGCAATACCTAGAACTAAAGACCTATCTGACCTTGCCTTTAGGGACCTAATTAATCCTATGTATCTCTCCAAAAGGTCAGGTACTCTCGTATCGGGCCTATACGAGTCATTGCCCCCTACCATCGTCACCAACATCAATCCTATCTACTTCATCTCTAATTCTGTCAACCCTGGCCCCTGGTAGACAGACCCTCCTCCTCTTGGTTGGATTCCGTTCAACGAACTCCTTATCCATATGACGCACTAAGGAGTCCCCAATTAAAATCGTTTCCCCCTCGTTCACATCCCTATCTAACTGGGCGAAAGAGTTCAAAACTTCGATAAGGGGAGATTCCTATCACCTAACGTAGGTGGCCTAGCTCCACCCTTAACTACGCTGCATCCCTCCCCGTCTACTAATCTCGGCCCTACCATAACCCCTTCCTCAACTCTATCTAACCTTCCCGACATGATCTAGAAGAGCGAGGGGACGCCGGAGGGAGTTCTTTAGGTGCCTGAGGTGGTGGGCCCAACTGAGCCGTTGGTCTAGTATCATGCCCAGGAACCGCGCAGAGGGTACCACCTCGAGAAGTTCGCCGTATAGCATGACAGAGGGAGCGGGGAAAGCAGTGGTTTTTCTCCTTTTAAGGAGCATGCACTTGGGCTTGGAGGTGGACAGGTGGAATTCAATCGACGTCGCCCATCTCGCCACTTGATGGATGGCGAGCTGGATTTGCCGTTGAACGACGGCCGGTCCACTGTCGAAGGCGTTCTGTATTTCTCGGCTGAGAAGCAGGAGGGGATCAGTAGTGGAGCGGAACTGTCTGAAGCCGGACTGGATAGTCGGAAAGGAGTAATTATTTTCCAAGAAAAAGGAGAGTTGCGTGGTGAATTTTTTCAAATATCTTGCAGGCGCAGCATGTTAGGGCGATCGGTTTATAGTTTAGGGGGGTCGGAGGGGGGTCTTTGCCGGGTTTGGGGATCGGAATTACATGGGTCTCCCTCCACCGGGAGGGGAAGGTGCCTTCTATCTAAATACGGTTGTAGAGGTCCAGTAGGAAAATCTTCATGGTAGGGTGGATGCGCTGAATCATGATGTAAGGGATACCGTCCGGGCCAAGGGAAGGAGACTGTTGAGAGGCTAGTGCCGTCTGTAGCTCACGTATAGTGATCAATCGATTGTAGGGGCTGTCTAGGTACAGTGAAGAGGGGTTAGTTTTAGTGGCGGAAACGAAGGAACCGTCCGAGGCGGAGACGGCGGCGAAGGTGGAAGCTAATAAATTTGCTACCGACTTGGGCTCGTAGAGGAGTCCGTTGTTAGTTGGGAGGACTGGTGGTCGGGAAGGGGTACGTCGCCCCTCGACACCCCGTACCTTCTTCCAGATGGTAGACGAAGGTGTGAAGGAGGTGATCTCAGACACAAAGGCACGCCAAGAAGCTCGGCGTGCCCTCTTCATACTAAGGTGGGCAATGGCCCTAGCCCGCTGCATCTCCGTGCAATGGATAGGAAGTCGCGTGCGGTAGAAGCGTCGGGTAGCCCTCTTTGTGGCACGTATGGCGTCTGTGCATTCTGGGGTCCACCATGGTACCCACCGGGCGCGGGGGGTAGGCGGAGGATCGGGGGATACTGGAGCATGCAGCCTCGATGACGGTTGATTTAAAGTGAGCGATACATTCGTAGGAGGATGGGAAGTGGGCAGTCGTATGGGTTGCAGAGGTGTTTTGGAAGAGAGACCAGTTGGCTCTGGCTACGATCCATTTCTCCGGTACCCAAACGGTTTGTTCGGGCCGGTTTAGTGTAAGTTGGACGGGGAGATGGTCACTACCATAGTCGTCTCGAAGGACAGGCCATCTGAAATCCAGGAGAGCATCCGTCGAGACGAATGACAGGTCAATGCAAAACGGTGTGTGGCTGGTAGCGTGGTACAGAGTAGGAGATCGATCATTAAGGCACTCAAAGGAGAGGTCGGTCATAAGGTCAATCAGGGTCTGGGCCATATAGGTGGAGATTGTGTCGCCCCATAGGGGGTGGCGACTGTTGAAATCGCCCAGGAATAGAAAGGGCCTGGGGAGTTGTTGTACCACCTCCACCAGATCTTCGCGGGAGACTTGGGTGTGGGGAAGGAGGTACATGGAGCAGACGGTGTCTGTCCAGGAGATTGGATAGAGAGTGGATAAAGACTGGATAGAGAGCTTGCGGTGCACGAGGATGGCAGCCCCCCTTCGAATGCAGTTCGGAGACGGGGAGGTGATACATGAATATCCAGTGGGACAGGGCATAGATCTGGTCCCCAGAATTAGTTCCTGGAGGCAGACACATACCGGGCAGGTAGAGGCAATCATGGAATTGAGGCATTCATAGTTTGCAATGATTCGTCTGCAATTCCAGTGTGTTATCATTGTTTTCGGAGGGTCCATTATTTGTCGGGGGGTGGGGAGGTACTGGGAAATTCGGGTTGGAAGGTAGATCAGGGTTCGTGAAGGCGAAAGGTAAGTCTGGGGTGTGGAAGACTACCTGCCGTTCACCAGAGAGGGAATCAGTTGCCCAGTCGATTCAGAGGGAGGCTGCGGGGCCGAGTCGGCCGAACGGGACCTATGTCGTGGGTAACGGCAGGTAGGGGGGCGTCGTAGACTCGGTGGATGAGGAGCCTCCAGGCATGATCCTGTGCTCAGGCCAGGAGAGGGTGTTCTATTTCTTATAGTGGCAGCTCCCAACCTGCCCAGAGTCTCACGGCGGACCCGGGGCAGCGACAGGAGGCACCAGAAGGACCGGGCAGGTGGGAGAGGAGACGAAGTCAGAGCGGCTGGCAGGAGGGTGGCCGGGAGCATGGAGGAGGTAGATACGGTGGTGGTGGTGCAGGGCAGCGAATCAGGGTGTTCTCGTGGAAGGGTAGTAAAGATGGCATCAGGGGGTAAGGGTAGATCCATGAAACTCGGGGGTGCGGCCGAGCTCACCTTGGTCATACCATGTAGGCGCCAATACCGCGTCCACCGGATCCCTTGGGGAGAGGTTGTTGTTTGTACTGGGTCTCTGCCTGGACGGCGGGTCAGGTAAGTCAACTACTACTGTCAGAAACTGTGGGGTTGGATAGGAGGGGTTTCCACGGTTGGGTGAGAGGGACGTCGTAGACGAGGAGGGGGGTTGTAGGGGCCAGGGACGTCGTCTTAGATCTGGGAGAAGAAGGAGAGGCATGTTGTATGGCCGGAGAGTCTAGTGAACCACTCCGGCGTCTCCGGAGTCAGGTATGTGTGCAGAGTATCGGGAGGGTGAGGTCGAGGTTAGGGGGGGACGGGGCCCGAGTGTCGTGGTTCCAGAGTCCTGGGAGATCTTTGGCCGAAGGGGCGCTTGGTGAAGAGGGATCGGGGTAGGACAGGATGTCGCTGGGTCTGGCGAGGGCTCCAATCGAGGGGGGATGAGAAACTGTGGCCGAAGGGGGTTTGGGCGGCAGACCTGTGCGGCTTGCCGATGAGAAGAGCCGAGGGCAGTTGCGTAGGAAACCCCCGGCATCACCTCCCGACTCCGCACCCTGTCTCGCGCCTCTCGGAGGCTGAGGAAATCTGCCACCTGTAAGGCCTGGACCTCCTCCTCGAACCTGAAGAATAGACATTCCCGTTACGAGGATGGGTGTGTGCCGCCACAGTTGGAGCACTGACAGGGGTGGGACACTTGTCTGTATGAGCGATTTTTCCGCAGCGAACGCACAGTTGGTGAGGTTGTCGGCAGATTGAGCTGACGTGCCCGAACTTGTTGCACTTGAAGCAACGTGTCGGGTCGGGAACATATGGTCGTACAGAGAATACGCATGACGCGCGCTCTCCCATGCCCCATACGGTGCTGCCGGGAGGGACTAGGTTGTTAAAGGTGAGAAGTAGGCGCGGGGTGGGGAGATGTTTCCCTGTCGAGATGTGAAGCGATAAATTTTGGTGATACCCTGGGGTGCAAGATCTTCCTGGAGCTCTTTCACTGGGATCGACAATAGGCGGGTGGCGTAAATAGTGCCCTGACTCTGGTTCAGGCGAGGGTGAGGGGAGACGGACACCGAACATACAAGGACCTCGGTGAGGGGGAGTAGGGCTTTCGTCTCCGCAGCTAAACGTGATTTTATGGGGAGGGAACTATCCCTCTGTGGTCGTACATCATAACAACTGATCATAACAACTGGAGTCGCTGCGTGCTCGGATCGCCTAAAACATCCGTTCGGAGTTGATCGGGAGGAACCCAGAGGTAGGCCGGATCACAGGAATTTGTGGATGTTGGGAAGGGATAGGGAAGCTGTTGATTCGAGGTGGACTGGGACATCCAACGGTCGATAGGACAGACGTGAGCGACGACTTCCCCGTCCGCCGTGGGGCTCTCTCCGTGGGGAGACGGATCGACGGCTGGCGAGGGGGGCACACGGGGAAAGCAAAAGGCCTGGTTTTGGGGGCAAGTCTTTGGTGGAACTTGTTGACTTGCCCGAAGGCTGCTCGGGGGAGCTTGGAGGGGCCATCTGCTCCAGAGAGGGGTGTCCAAAGGCATGTTCAAGGTACAGACTGGGGTCGTTAACGGAAGAGGAGAGTGCGAGTGTTCCGGCGCCTGAGGAGGGGCGACCACATCAAGACGTGTTCTTCCGGCGGCAGAGGACTCGGGGGCCTGGTCGCCCACCACCCGAGTTCCAGCCGGCGTAGCCTACTGGGTCAGAACACGGGAGCCCACCCACCACGACAAGGTGGCCACCGTCGGGGGGGAATAAAATAAAATAAAATAACCATGATCTTTTACAAAAAGGAAATTTGTTTTCACATCATTCAAATAGGGCACTTCCACTTGAAAAAATGGCACTTTCAAGAAATTGAGGTGGGGGTCCAGACGTCGCCGAACCCCCCTTTAGATCCGCCTATGTTTTTTTTATTTTTTAATGAATGTCTTTATATTTTGAAGTTCTATATGCGCCTCGGTGGTGTAGTGGTTAGGATCGCTGACTACGAATCCATCAGCTCCGGGATGAGAACCGGTGACGGCAGGCAGCGCGCAGAAAAACCCAGCTGTTCATCCTTTCACACAATAAAGAAAAATGGTTGGTGGATAAATGGGTACCCTGGGTAGCCTAGTTTAAGACGCTGGGCTGGTGATCGGGAGGTTGTGAAATCGAGTCCGGACGAAAACTGTAATTTCTGACCGCCCGTGGTGGATCGTGATTCGGATTCCACGTTAAACTGTAGGTCTAAGATGGACTGACAAGCTTGACTTTCGGAAGCAAAACCAAGGTTATATTTTTTACGGGACCACACTATTATTCCTTTGAGGACTCCTTAAATGAGGAACTTAGACTGCCACTCCTTTCGGTGCTACTGTAGTATGCGGTCTACCGACGATTGGTTAGGTTTAGTCATGATATTTTCGTTAAAACTAACGAAAATATCATGACTAAACCTAACCAATCGTCAAGGGCGATTGACAATGGGATGTAAACAAACAATTAGTAAACAAGATAAGAAGCTATAACACTGGTATGCATCAATTTTGCTGTCAAGGGTTTTGTAAGTGATTCTTATAGAGTTTTCCTGCTGATTTCGAATCTGCAATCCGTTTTTCTCAATCAGCTCAGGTTATCCGGCTATGGCCTCATAAGTAAAATAGAATTTTTCGTGATTTTGTCAAAGCGGAATTGGAACAGTAACATCTATCATCACTTGTTTCACTTGTATAATATCTTTTTTTACTTTTCAGGCATATAGATAAAATATTTCATAATGAATAGAGCGTGTAAAAATGATCCCAATAGATTCTGCTACATATGTGGGACGGTTACCATGCCAAATAACCAGTCCCAAATCACTAAATTTGTAAAGACAATGTATAGAGCATACTTTGGAATTAAGCTAGGGGACCAGGACAAAAATTTCGCCCCTCATATGTGCTGCAAGACGTGCATTGAAAATTTGAGAAGATGGAGCAAAAGCAGAGCGAAATATTTGCCTTTTGGAATTCCCATGATTTGGAGAGAAGGAAAGGATCACGTGACAGATTGCTATTTCTGCATGACAAACCTCCAAGGTGGGCTTATAAATTTATTTTTCTTAAATATTTTGAAATCCTCGTATGAAACTTGGCATAATATTCACCATAATGTAATATTCACCATATATAGCATAATATTCACCATAATGGTAATCATACATTTACATATACATATTGTTATAGAAAATACATTTACACATACATATTGTTATACAAGTTACATTTACATATACAATGATTGTATATTTTCTTTCTTTTTCATTCATATTGTCCCCGAAGGGACAATATGAATGAAAAAGAAAGAAAATATACAGACTCCATCGACCTATTTCATATCTTACAGACCGCAGCCTTCCCTCACGAGCCGCCACTGTCTGAATGCTTCTTCTATTTGATATGCAAGTTTTATATCCATGTTTCTGTGTTTCTATTTTCAGGAGTTAACAAGAAGAATAAACACATTGTTGTATACCCTGACATTCCTTCTGCTATGAGACCTGTACCCCATGGTCCTGGAATTCCAATACCCGACCCACCTCAAACCCTGGACTTCGATGATTCTGATGATGAATCAACCAATGCCAATGACCAGTCCCAGTCGTATATACCTCAAAATACCGCTTCAAATGAGCCGAGGCCTCTCAACCAGGCAAACTTAATGATCTTACCAGGGATTTAGGACTTTCCAAATTAGCTGCCGAGATCTTGGGCTCACGACTTCGAGAGGACAACTTGCTGGCTCCGGGAACAACATTCTCCTGGTATAGAAACGAGAGGAAGAATTCCGCAAGTTTTTGCAGTGCACGAAAATACCTCTTCCTTAGTGTACTGCTGCAATGTTGAGGGGCTAATCGAATCCTTGGGCCTGCCATATAACGCATCAGAATGAGGCTATTTATAGACTCGTCTAAACGAAGTTTGAAAGCAGTACTTCTCAACATTGGGAATAGGGTTGCATCAGTCCCTGTAGCACATTCCGTACAACTTACTGAGAGCTACGATAACATGAAAATTTTACTGGATGCTCTCGTATCGACCAACATAACTGGAGGATCTGTGGAGATTTGAAGGTAATACTAATATCATAAGTAAACTATTGCTATTGACTATGTTGTTTTTCCAAAGGTTATTTGAGAGCGTATAAGAACACTTAACTTCCCCACAGAAGTGACAGTCCAATGCATAGATTTTTTTATCTGATAGAACAAATTCTCTAAATTCTTTAAATATTTTCATTTTTTTAGATTGTGGCATTTGTATTGAGAATGCAAGGGGGATACACGAAATACCCATGTTTCCTCTGCAAATGGGATAGCCGAGCGGATGAGAAGCACTATGCACAGCGTGAATGGGCATCCAGAGAATTTTGAACCTGGGTCGCATAATGTCGTTTCAGTGCCCCTTGTACCACCAACAAAAGTTTTGCTCCCACCACTTCATATTAAGCTCGGCTTGATGAAAATTTCATCAAATCAATGAATAAGGAGGGTTCAGCATTCCGATATCTCGAGAGTAAATTTCCTCATATATCTGATGCTAAACTAAATGCTGGGTTTTTGATGGTCCTCAAATTCGAACTTTGATCAAGATACTCAGTTCGAAAACGCAATGACTCCAACTGAGAAGAATGCCTGGCAGGCATTCAAATCAGTTGTCACTGATTTTCTTGGCAAGCGTAGAAGTCCAGAATACGAGTCCGTTGTCGAAAACTTGATGGAAGCTTTCAAAGCTCATGGGTCGCGCATGTCCATAAAAATGCACTTTTTGTGGTCCCACTTGGACTATTTTCCTGAAAATTGTGGGGATTATAGTGAGGAACAGGGTGAACGATTTCACCAAGATATCAAAATAATGGAAGAGAGGTACCAGGGAAACTGGGATATCAATATGCTGGCGGACTATTGCTGGTGTTTGAAGCGAGACGTGCCCGAAGAAAACACAGACGGAAAGCCAAAAAAACTTCATTCCTTCCTCAATAAACTTTTTTCCATATTCATTGTATGAATAAAAGTATTTATTCACACAATGTTTTCATTTTTCACGAGTGTTCTTATAATATTACTCGTATCTAGTGTTTAAGCTAAAAAAATCAATAAATTTGGGGATAAAATTGGACTTATAATAAATGGCCAATAGAGAAAAAACCTGACCTGATTGAGGAAAACCAATGTCATTTTCGAATTCAGCATGGTCGAATTATAAGTATAATATGAGTTGAAAAAACCCTCACAGCAGACAAAAAAAATTTCATATGCATACCAGTGTAATTAAAAGGTAGACCGCCGAATCGTAGGTAGACCGCATACTACAGTAGCACCCTCCTTTCTCTCTCAAGGTCTTCTTTCTACTCTCTTACCGACGCCACAGTTTCTTCGTTTGGAAGAGACTTCGGATTTCCATCTTGCGTCGAGATGGCACGTTTCCCTTTTCCTCAAGCACCTGGAACTACGAACGCGTACATAACAAGTTTACACAGCTTATTTTACTAATTTTATTAATTTTCTACCTAGTTCATATCATTTAAGTACCTTAAGTAGCCTATTTATCTTTAATAAATTCTAAATTTATAAAAACTATCATTTACCAAAAACTACGAGGGTGGGCTGAAAAGTAATGCCTCCACTTGAATAATTCTGGATTGTGTAGAGGTAGCCAGGTGAAACTAGTTTTGTGTTGTAGCCTAATATAGCCTACTCATTCCACACGTTAGTTTAGTATCGATTACAATGGAAAGGAGTAAAGACGTTCGCTTCAACCAACGTGTCGTAATTGAATTTTTGACCGCGGAAAGTGTTGCTCTCATAGACATTCATTGGCGAATGCAAGCTGTGTACGGCAAACAGTGTGTTGATGTGAGTACCGTTCGATGTTGGGCGAGGCAGTGTAAAGAAAGAGAAGCAGGGCAAGAAGATTTGCGAGACAAACCGCGAAGTGGAAGGCTTGTAATGACAACCGACGAATCCCATCGGAACTACGTTGACGAACTGATTCGTGAAAACCGTCGCCGCATTAAACAAAATGAAATTGCTGCAAGGGTCGATATCTCCAAAGAGCGAGTGGGACACATCATTAGTATTCTCGGTTACCGAAAGGTCTGCGCCAGATGGGTGCCTCGCATGCTCACTGCCGATATGAAAACCGAGAGACTACGCATTTGCCAAGAAAATCTGCAGCACTTCGAAAGTGAAGATGAATTTCTGCATAGCATTGTGAGAGGAAATGTGGATCCACCATTATGACCCTGAAAATAAACGGCAATCTATGGAATATCGGCACAAAAATTCACCGCAACCAGAAAAATTCAAAGTTCAAAAATCGGCTGGAAAAGCAGGGGCGTACCTAAAGTATTGGGCACCCGAGGCGGATCCTTCCTTTGGCAACTCCCATAAATAATTTTAAAATTTAAACACAGAAAAATATGTTATGTTTGCAAGTAGATTTCTAAACAGTACAGAACTGTCATAAGCAAATTGGAAATAAGAAAAATGCAGGACATTAAAAATTCAGTGAACAGGTAATACTGCATTTTATTTTATACAAAAAACACAGGAAATCCAGTCTCAACGCTCAGCCTATTCTTCGAAGGTAAATAGAGAGGATTCACAGTCTCTGTTTTCGAGCCTTAATTTCTGCAAACTGATCAATGACCTCATCAAAATTCACCTTCTTTGCATATTCATGTTCAGTTGAAAGTAAAGCCAGATTTATCAATCTTGTCTGACTCATGGTCGAGCGAAAGAAATTTTTTATCAATTTCAATTTGGAAAAACTTCTTTCACATGAAGCAATTGACACACAGACAGTCAAAAAGAATCTCAAACATAGTGACAAGCTTGGCAAAGATTCACAAAAATCCCATTTCACAATAAACTCCAGAAACTGCAATGCTGTCCATTTCTTTGCCTCTTCAACGCTGATTTTGGCAGCTTCCAAATGCCTCCGAAGTCGTCCAATTTCCACACTGATATCTTCATCAGAGAATTCATCGAAAATCTGAGTCAAATTTGGAATATACTTCCGAAGTTCTTATTTTGTTGCAACAACCAAAGTGTTTGGCTGAATAATAGCGAAGATTGACAGAATTTGATCGATTGCCTTAGAACGAATCTCCAATTCTTGATGAAAGCGATCAAAACATTCAAACATAGCCCTTTTTACTTCCTCTGGCAATGTGAGACCAGCATCCTTTGCCATCTCTCCTGGCATCCTCTTTCGGAGCTTTACTCTCCCTCTTCTCTCCGTAGAAATGTCCATTTCCTCACACTTTGTAGTTGCATACTGAATGGCCCTCTCCACAATTTCATTGCGCTGATCTTCAAGAAACAGTTTTAGAGCTTGGAGCTTCACAGTGCACTTTTGAAGGCTGATTCCAATTGTTTGGAAATACTTTTGTGTGAGATTAATTTCTTCCAGGACTTCACACCAGAAAGAAAGGTAACTCAAAAAAGAGAAATCACATACAGCAGACAGCAAAATCTGAGCTGATCCTCTTGTGTCCACATTTTTTTTGGGATCGCACAGTACTTCAAGAGTTGAGGTCAGCTTTTCAAAATTTGCCTTCACTGGTTTCACAGCGTCATAATGAGCACTCCATCTTGTCTGGGAAAGTCTTTTGACTGTCATGCCTACATTCTCCATCAGCACTTCCCATCGATGAGTTGAGACTGAAAAGAAGGAATAGACTCTCTCCAAGGTTAAAAAAAAAGTCACACATGAAGAAACGCTTCCAAATGAGTGCACTCCGCAAAGGTTCAGAGAATGATTTGCACAAGGCACAAACAAAGCCTTGGGATTAATCTCTCTGATCTTTGACTGAACACCACCATGAATCCCAGCCATCGTTGCAGCGTTGTCATATCCTTGACCACGGCACAGGTTTATGTCCAGTCCATCTCTCTCCAGATGTCTCAGCAGCAGTCTTTCCGGCAATAGGGAAGAAGCCCAAGAATGATTCCTTTACTTCAACTTTGCCACATCCAATATGGACGTATCTGATCACTTCACACATCTTCATTACTTTGGCGAATTTTTCATTTGGTTTGAAAACTTGTACTGGTATTTCAACTCTCCCGATGGCACCCCCCTCCTGGCTGTCACCCGGGGCGGACCGCCCCCCTCGCACCCCCCTTAGTACTCCACTGTGGAAAAGTGATGATGACTGTTTTTTGGGATATCAATGGTGATGTTCTCGAAGACTTTACGGAAAGAGGGACAGCAATCAACTCCGCACGTTATATTGAAACTCTCAAGAAGTTGAAAAAACGGATCAGAAGGGTTCGCACCCACAAAAACGCAGTCATTGCTCACCATGACACCGCATGGCCTCACACTAGTGTTCAAACTCGAGAAGCAATTGAGGATCTGCAATTAACCGTCTTGCCGCGTCCACTATATAGCCCCGATTTAGCACCATGCGATTTTCACCTCTTTTCTAAACTTAAAGAACATCTCCGTGGAAATCGCTACGAGTCTGATGAAGAAGTTAAGACCGCTGTGAAATTTTGGTTTCGTAGTCAAAGCTCCGAGTTTTGCGGGATGGATTTAAAAAACACATTTATCGTTGTTATACATGTATCGAGGTAGAAGGTGATTTTATAGAAAAGTAAATGTATCGTTTTGAAGAATAAACTCTAAGGTACATACGGGCCTGTAGCCGGGCTTATACCTTTAGGGAGGCATCCAAAACATTTGAGGGGGCACAAAAAATGTCATCCTTTTAAGTGGCGAAAAAGCCTTCCCTATATCTTGTCTTGCCATAGAAATGCAGTGATAATAAATCTTGGACATATTTGGGTACTAATTTAATTGAGAATTAAGTACCATAATTATGTGCTTGCTATTAAGAAATTAAAGGAAACTAACAATTATCATTTATCCATATGCATATTATCAGAAAATACTCGTGTATCAAAAACACCACAAAAAAGAACAAAGCAAAAACATTATACAATAATACAAAGTTAAGTAAGAAACACTGTAACACGTCAGACCATCAGTTTCCGGGTTCGTTTTTTAAACTCTGACAAGATATCCTCTACTGAAAGTGTTGTCGTTTCCTCCTCCTCAAATGCTAATTGAACTAGTTGACATTTCCTGGCATGGCTCATGCATCGTCTGTAGGGTGTCAATAGTCGAGTGACTGTGGAGAAGCTTGCCCACACGTCGCAGTCGATGCGCCAATGGTCACAGCAGAGCAAAGAAGAAGGTAAATAATCGGAAAGGCTGGCTGAAACTGCTTGAACCATTCCAGAAACTTGTCCAACTTTGTACGTTGATCAGAATACTGTAGTTCATCTGGTAACTTTGAAAATGTCATGCTTCTTGCAACGGCAGCCTCATGAGAGAGCAGTGCAGTATCAAGTGACACTCCTGTGTTTTCAAGTAATGAACATATTGGAAGCAAATGATCAAATACCAGAAAATTATCAGAGGAAGGTAACAAACAACACAATGATTTCACAAGTGAAGAATTGAATTCAGAAAATTCGCGCTCCAACTCTGTTGTAATGTCAATAATGTTAAAATAAATGGATAAGAATGGTTGATCATCAATGTAGGTGCCAGTTTGTTCGTCACCACATAATCGTCAAGATTACGTGAAAGCTTTCGTATCACAAAAGCATCCATCACAGCTGAAATAGCGAACATAATATACAGTACAATATGCAAATAATTACAATTGAAGTAAATATCTAGGTAACTAGAAGAAATACGACTGATTCACTGGACAACAGTGTTTGGAGAGGCACAGAAAAAATTTGGGGAGGCAGTGCCCCTCAGTGCCTCCCCGTGGCTACGGGCCCGAGTACATATCTGCTTTTGTTTCGATAAAATCCTTCAACCCGTTCAAGTTTTATTTGAGTGGAGGCATTAATTTTTAGCCCACCCTCGTACATTATTTCTCGGATCTTATTTCTCTGCAATTTAATTGGTTGTTCAAAGAGAGGGCTCAACATCGCGTGATCGCTAGTTTGTTCCTGATTGGACAACTTTGTGGTGTGGCATCATGTGACCCCTATCCTACACATCTATTGGGTGTTTGCTAGCTCATCCCAATGTAAGTACGCACATGTTTGGCGCCCTCGAACTATATTCACGTAAACGAGTGTCGTTTTGATAATAGGCCTACCATAGGCGTACGAGGCGGGGGTTTTCGGGGGGTCGGCAGCTTTCCACTCCTCTCCACAGAAATCGCAGAAACTAAATTTATTCGGGCAATGACATCTGTAATTCGGGAAAAGTGACTTTGCGACTTTATTCATTTGTTACAAGCCAGAGGTGAAGAAACCCGTCAACTCGCCTAATAAAGTAGGTAACCAAATATTATTTTACGTTGTGAATCAGGTAACAGAAAGTATTACCTGTCCATGCATTAAAAATATTTAATGCTAATGGTATTTTAAGCGCACCATGACAAAAATTATACTCCCTCATTAAATTCACTTTTTTTAATTCATCGTTAAATTTACAATTTACTACTATAAAAAAAGACATTTAGTGGATCTGGAGACAAATCGCTAAGTAGCACATTTACTTATTATTTCCGTTGGTCATCTATTGTAGTTGATTTTGTACAAAATAACAATTTTTGTTCAAGCAAAGATAAAAATCTTTATTTAAAATGTAAGTTGTTCTTACTAAACTAGAAATATGTGTGGATTGTATTGTGAACGCAGTCATATATAAAATAGCTTCGTTTTCATCTACCATAATGCTACATTTGATCATGTAATATTCAGTATTTGGTATTTGGCATCAAGATAATGAAGGCAGATTTTTGTAATCATGTAATTATTCAGTGGTTGTCGTGAAGGTTAAAGTTCAAATTCTGTAAACATATAATTATTCAGTATTTTGTATGGATAATAGTTAAAATTCTGTAGTCACGCAATATTCAATATTTGGTATCGATGTTAAAGTTGAAACTTTGTAAAATATTCTGGCATCGTATGTTTTATTTGAGCAAATTTAGAGCCACCCCCGAAAAAAATTTGCCCATACGCCTATAAGGCCTACACACACAAATTAACTTCTAGTCATTAAACTTATATTTTTATGTCTATATTTTAGTTTCCATATTTTATATTTTTATGTCTATATTTTAGTTTCCATATTTTATATTTTTATTAATTAATATGTTTAATTTGTTTAATATGTCTAATTTTTCAATTCCAACAAATGTACACTTTCGTGGGAATTCTTAAACCGGGATGTGCTGACCAGCTAGAGGTGCCTCTGGATCAGTGCTCTTATCTAAGTAATTTCAGTGCGAAAGATGGCAGTGTAATTAATTAATTGGTCCGTAAGTCTCCAAGCACGATGGCTTTGGCATTCATCGGAGAAATGATGCAACGATGAAATGATGGCTTCTTGCATAAAATAAATAAATAAATAAATAATTAAAAAAAAGGGTGTAGATTAGATGAATTAGTTTAGTGTTTCATGCTCCGACATGAAGTTGGAAATAGGCCTAAGCCTAAAGTTAGCGTAGAGTAGCTGCTAAATATTGTTTCGCGAAGACCAGTGTTTTTGACAAAGTCGAAATTTATTACAAAGATTAGCTGGAACTGGTCACGTGGGAAATAATTAACCAATCTAAAACAACTACCGGATCACCTGAAGATCAGGGCCCCCAGCCTTCTTTAGTTAGCCTTATAAGGCTAACTAACTAAAATATCACAACCTAACCTAACCAATCGTTAGATCAACTGTACGCCCTTGACGATTGGTTAGGTTAGGTCGTTATATTTTCGTTAGTTAGACTTATAAAGCTAACTAAAGAAGGATGGGGCCCTGATCTTCAGGTGATCCCAACTACCTAACCTAGTGTATTCTAATCACCATGAAACTTAATATTAGCCGCGTATCTCCATATAGGCTAGTCCGAATAAAGTCAGGCAGGGGTTACAGGCTAAGCTTAATCCTAATCCATGAATTATATCTACTTTTCTTATGTTACAACGCCGAATGTAGCGCGTTTTAAAATAAACGGTGTGTGGGTCCGACGCTTATTAGGTTTAAAAATAAAGAAGTGACATTGTCTGTATGCTAATGAGCATGTAACTTAAATGAAAACCTATAATTATACTCGTTTAACTGAATTTTAAAACCATTTAGGGGCCTACTATTCAGAACTATATAGTGCTCGGTCTAACTACGCCCATGTACTTCCTCGTACTCGATAATATAACCTCATAACCTCGTAGTAGTTCGTGAGTTGGTCACTCTTCACACGAATGTCAAACTGGTGGCTCCACCTTTCGTATATAAATAGTTATACATTTTTGCTTTAAATACAAAATATTTATTAGGAGTAGGCCTATGCCCTTAAATTTATATTTCCTTTCAAATGTTCAAAAATAAAATTTATTCTCTAGATTCTATTCTGCTTTTTTGAAGACCTCTCAACATTTTTATGATAATTTGACTTAAAAGCTCAAAAACATTTACAGTATTAACGAGGGAGGGGGGGGGGGGAATAAAAACTTCATAACAGCTTTTAAAATGTGAAAAAAACACTTTTTTCTACGTGAGGGTCAAAATATGAAAATAAATTTTCATTCGTTTTTCTGTATCCACCCGAGGAGGATGCCAGTGGGCATCGAAACTGTTGTGCAAATAAACTCTGTCTATTAAAGTGAGTTTTATTTTCATAGTTTTTAAAATATTGGTGGTTATATGAATAGTTAATAAAACAGTGGAGAACCATATTCTGATATCCTTCATATTGTACAAGCCTTTAATTACCCTTTGGGCAATTCTATCAAATAGTTGTGAAGTACCCCTTGATAATTTTTTAATTTAAATCAATAAATCAATTAAATCAATGAAGCTCGGTAGATCTAGTTAATATTTTTAATATCTTTGATTGAAAGCTAATTTTTCTTAATAGATAACACTGGTCAACACTCATTTTATTGCCAATCATATTAGAGTGATTTTGGGGTAACTTTGTGGTGCTGATTCCGAATATGACATCGGTTTTGCTAGATTGGCTCTAATTTATGAGATAATTGGTACCCCATTGAAACACGTAAAAAGGCAAAAAATTAATGTTCAGGCGGAGCCTACTTACAAATCGCATTGAAATTGTCTCAAATCATACAAAAGTAAACACATGAAATACATAATGGCATTTTATTCGGTCTCACCATCTAGAATGTTCCGGTAGTTTCCATATGCACGCGTTATGGTTACGTTTCCTATTAATGGAGGGTATTCATTATCTCAAGAACTAGAGCCAAATCGGAAAAACTACTTTCATTTTGGAATTCAGCAACCCCAAAATACCCTAAATTCGTACGAATTTCCTTGGCAACGAAAAAAAAATGTTTTTTTGTTGACCTGTGTAATTTGTAGATTAATTGAAGTGTACTTCTACACTAAATCACTTTATACTTACACTTTCCTTACTTATATTTGAAGTGTAGCGGTTAATATAAATAAAAACTAATATAAATTTTATTTATTATTGGAATGGATTATTGATTAGACATCTTTTTCTTTCGTGTTAAATTATTTTCAAGATATATCGTGTTAATTTTACGCTCTTCTTACTTAAAGACTGCGAGGTTACAAAAATTCATAGA
Source organism: Bathynomus jamesi (assembly GCA_023014485.1). NCBI lineage: Eukaryota > Metazoa > Arthropoda > Malacostraca > Isopoda > Cirolanidae > Bathynomus > Bathynomus jamesi. The sequence continues at coordinate 370,003 of JAJOZX010003689.1, forward strand.
TGCAGAGTTGAACTATTGAAGTGAACCACTTGGTAATATATTTGGTTGTCTGTGCATGACACCTCATATAGAGTCAGTCGGCAGTTAAATATTTGGGTTCTATTTGTTTTCTGTGCTCGTGAATAATTTTGGGATAGTTTCATACTCGTACAAGGCTTATTGTAAGCGAAGAGTTTTCTTTGATATTCGTAGGTCATTTACGTGAAACTAATGTATTTTCTCTTCCATTAATATTTATATTATACCGAGTATATTGATTTCGTTCGTTATAAATGAGCTTTGTTGCAAAAGTATTGTGTTAATTCTTGAAAAATAGGAAAATTAATAATCAGTTTTTTTATTAATGCTCACGTTACTTTTATTTTTCGACCGACTGTATGTGAGGTAATGTATATAAAATTAGTACAAGGATCGGTTTGTAGGACCATTAATTGCTCGCTTACGTTAGCCTTTTTATCATTTTTGCAGTATAGATTTCACTGTTCAGTCGTCGAGAACATAACTCTAGGCTAAAGTAAATAATTGAGTAACTATACTCTTTATTCAGGCTGTGAGTTAAAGGCCGAGGCTTGGACCACTGTAACACCATTGTCAATTCACGCTGGTGGCCATACATTCACCGTAACTCACGATGGAAGCGGGTGTTACGTTTGTTCGTTGGGTTTGACTTTGGATAAATGGTGGAATATAAAGAATCAAGAGCACCAACTGTACGAAGCATCTTTAACAATGCAGAAATTCTTCCATGTTCCGTTCAAAACCAAAAGCATGGCCATGCACGTAAAATAGTCTCTTCCAGTTATTTCTGCCCATCTGCCACACAAGATTCACTCTCGTACTTTCTACACATTTTTTTTATAGTGTATAAGTAATATATATATATATATATATATATATATATGTGTGTGTGTGTGTGTGTGTGTATATATGGGATGAATTCACGTTTAAACACGTGAAATGAATGAATGACGCAAACCACAAGGAAAAAGAAAAAATTATTCCATTCCATTATTTTTCCTTGTGAGTTTGCATCATTTATATATTATATATATATATATATATATATATATATATATATATATGTAAAAATGAAATGAATAATCAATATTCATTTTTACATAAGAACCAAAATCGCTTAACGCGAGTTTGGATAATAATTTTACTTGTGGCTTCCTATTTTTGATCGTGTCAAAACCCTACGATCTACCATACCTATGGTTTAGTCGTATCCATTTTCATTTGTTATAGAAGTTATTAATTAATTATGATTGTCTTGCATCTTACCCTCGTCCCTAGATTATGCATACACATTGCATATAACAGGATTGGAACCCGCAGTTGTACTTCTTAGTCATTAATACCCACTCTTGTCTCTAATTCGTTCTTGTAAATCTTCCTAATAATGATTTGTATTATACGTGCAAATTCAATAACTATGACGTCATAAAGTAACTTAATTCTTTTCACGTTTTCCATACCTTGAACACTGATCACGTGTTTAGTATTTGGACATCTTCCGTATTGAATGTATGGTAAATTCCTTAATAAGAATAATAATAATAATAATAATAATAATAATAAAAGAAAAAAAACTTCATTCTCTATACATCATTATTTATGTTGTTTCCTACCTATTGTCTACTGATACCTATCAACCTATCAGTCCATATTTTACGCGCGTCTATATTACGCACACAACCTATTGTTACATGTAAAATACGTCCCCATGTATTTTTTTATTTTTTTTATTTTAAGTGCGTTCACCCTCAAGATATTCAATATTAGGCTTACAGTAGTTGAGTGGTCAAATTCGCGAATCAGCAGAACCGAACGTTTCTAAGATAAACAACATCTTTCGCTCTGATCCAAATTTATAACATATAATGTAATATAACATATTATGTTGTATATAAATTATCTTGTCATGTCTCATGTACTTGTGTTGTACTAATAACCATATATATAATAACCATATATAATCTGACCATATAATCTGACCATATAATCTGACCATATAATCTAACCATATAATCTAACCATATAATCTAACCATATAATCTAACCATATAATCTAACCATATATATATATATATATAAACACTGTAAGAATGGTAACGACGTAATGTACTTCAATGAAACTATAATTGAATGTAATGACTTTATATATAATGTAAGAATGTACTTTAATAGAATTGTAAGGGACAATCATAAGCGAATGGGAAGCAATCCATAATCGCAATCATAATTGTAATAAACCCAAACAAAAATGATATCGCCTTCAGAAATGAAGACGTGGCAAAAAAAATAAGATTAGTTTTTATTTTTATTTATTTTTTTCAAATTTTTATTTGGAAACTTTCAAACACCTGATCGTGTTTAAAAAGGGGGGAAACTTAACCTCCAACTGCCATCCCCCAACATTCAGGCATATTTTATACATGTATTTGTAAAATGAAGAACACTTCATTACGAGACTCTGCTTTGGTCACTGCTAAGAGACTCCCCTTGTTAGCAGCTTCGCTGCGGGGAGGGGCGGAGGCCCCTTGCCTCCTTAATATTTTTAGATTCCGGCCTGAGCTATGGTCGAAAGAGGTCGAACCTCTACCCCTGTAAATTCAGAGCAGTACCTGTATATTTTGAAGAAGTAAATTTACAGTAAGAGAAACTTTTTATTTTCCCCCTCGAGTTGGGCTATCGTCAGAGGAACTTAGTAAAGTCGATAAGTTATAAAGTATCAGAGAAAGAATTAGAAAATTATAGAAGAAAAGTAACAGAAGAAATATCCGTTGCTTGCCTCCGTAACTAGAACCCCCGTCGATTCCGAACCGATTAAGGGCCATAAAGGGGGGGTTAACATATATACTGTATATATATATGCGCCTCGGTGGTGTAGTGGTTCGCATCGCTGACTACGAATCCATCGGCCCCGGGCCCAAGATCTGGTGACGGCAGACGGCGCGCACCAAAACCCAGCTGTTCATCCTTCCACACATTAAAAAAATTGGTTGGTAGATAAATGGGTACCCTGGGTACCCTAGTGGTTAAGACGCTGGGCTAGTGATCGGGAGGTCGTAAGATTGAGTCCGGGCGAGGACTTTGTAATTTCTGACCTCCCGGTACGTTCAAATGTAGGTCTAAGGTGAAGTGACAAGCTCAACCTTCGTCAGAATGAACAATTCAGGCGGAAGCAAAACCATGGTTACCAAGGTTATATATATATATACACGCATACTTTGGAGTTCATTGTTGGTGGTGGTTTAAAGTGGTAGTAAGTCTATGTGTGGTTATAATTGAAAGTTTATAATGATCGGTGGAAGTCGTTTGTATAAAGTAGAAACGGGGTAGGTGCCACATTTCTCCCTTGGGTGACCCCGTGAGAGATGCGTCTTGTCCGTGAGGCAAGAGAACCCTGTGTTATAAACTGTGTTAGGCAAGTACGAGTTAAACCATCTTGAATAGTTCCCTGAAACCGTAATGATCGAGTTGTTTGAGAGTATGCCATGAGGTACTGTCTCTAAGGCTTAGCTCGACAAAGAGAGATGATTATTGAATTTTTTTGTCGTTGAGATTGCTATAAAGTTCCTCTAATATAGCGGTTATTACCTCATTAAACGCGTGTTTATGTAGAAAGCTAAGTTGTTGTTTGTGTATTATTTTGTTTTGATATAAATTTTATTTGGTTATATATTACGCTCTCGTTGGGAGGATGCAAATAGGTCTGTAGTTTGAGGGGTAAGGTTTATCTCCTGATTTATAAATAGGGCACACGCTAGCCTTTTTCTTTTCCTTTTTTTTAGGTAGTATGGGAAGACACCAGGTTTTTTTTAAGGAATTTTTAGAACTGCACAATTTATAAGTTATAGATAACCCCGTTAACCTCGTTGCTGTTCTGTACGTTGGTCTCTCTTCACACTTAGGTCAAGCTGGTGGCCCCGCCTGTAGGTCTGGCGCTTGGTGGAAGAGCAGGTTGCTTTCTTGCCAGGTACACCCGGCTCATCTGGTACCGTCCTGAGCCAGGCACCTAGTCTTCTCTTGAAGACTTCAACTTTGACCCAGTAGTATAGCCGCAAAATGGACGAGTGCAAGTTGCAATTACAATATTACGTACTGTTGCAAGAGTGCCACCCCACCCCCTTTGTTGCAAAAGTGCCACCCCGCCCCCTTTGTTGCAAGAGTGTCAACCCCCCCACCCCTTGGTGCCAACCACCCCCTTTATTGCCAACCCCCCACCCCACCTTTGTTGCAAAACCTCTGGAGGAGAAGGTGGGAGTGCCTCACCCCCCAAAGGGGCATACCTAACCTAAAGGGCCTCTTTGGGTGAGAAGGGGACGCCTCACCCCCCAAAGGGGCAGAAAGAGAAAGAGAGAGAAGAAGGTGGAGAGAGACCAAGAGGAGAGTCTTTGCTCGGCTGGAAGCCAAGCTCATATGACATCTTCAGCCACCCGCTGCCCTCTTATAGGGTCCCAAACAGCCAGTTGGCTGCTGAGTTGTCAGATAACGCCATGTGTTTAATTATTATTCAGCCATTTGGCTGCTGAGTTGCCAGATAACGCCATGTGTTTAATTATTACTCAGCTATTTGGCTGCTGAGTTGCCAGATAACGCCATGTGTTTAATTATTATTCAGCCATTTGGCTGCTGAGCTACCAGATAACGCCATGTATTTTATTTAAAGCATATATTACAGTTGGTTGAGCTGTCAGCCACGTTACTTATCTAATCGCTAAAATAGCAATTAATTAATTATTCTGTTTTAGAAACAAATGATATAAACGTGTTCAAGGAATAAATAAAACACCATTACAACGTTTTGTTTATTAATTAATGTTTATACAATGGGGTGTATGTATGATCAAATAATAGAACGGAAAATATATAATCATACAAAGCATAGTATTAGCAAAATATTAGAAAAATATATAGTTATATTATCAAAAGTTGTATTATCAAATATTAGTACAGGAAAAATATAGTTATATTAATTATATATGATCATACAAAACAGTATTAACAAAATATTACAGGAAAAATATATATATATATATTGTCTTTACGTTCTACGATGCAAAACGCTAAATTCAACGGTGATTGATGCTATATCCACATCGGCATTACTCTGCACGATGTGGTAAAACCGTCCAAACATCACTTCACCGTTTAACTGACACGGCGGCTTATACTCGATATAAATGGCTTTCATATCGTTCAACACTATTTTTGTACCCACTTTACACTCGGTAAGCAAGTTGTCTTTAAGCGCGCAGCTAGAACACATTCAAAAGCACACACAAAAGCGTCATCGTGGGGCGTTACATTGATTACAAGTTTATAATCATGCCTTTCCAATCGGTTTTTTTTCTTAACGTCCCGAACTTTTCAATCGTGAATTCTTCTTCACTCGACATAGTGGCAATTGAAATATTCTTCCAAGTCGTAACGACACCTATTCACTATATAGAGGTACAGTTCTTCAGGGTGAACAGTGTAGGCGAGCTCAGCCCTGTACCTCTCAAGCGTTTTGTACCAAAGCTCAGGATATTTCGAAGAATCTAAGCCTTTTAAATATGCTTCCAGAGCTAGTCCGTTCTCCCCCTGCTCATTCCTACATTCAACATATCCGTCGAGCAGAGCGATGTAAACGTATTCAAGCACTGTGTCAAAATAAACCATGTCTGTAACACGTGCATCTAATATAGGCTTCAGCTTACGGAATCCGACAATCTCAAACATTCTGTCGAGGATGAATCGGTTTCGTGTAGGAACAAGAACGTCATTATCAACTGTGTTCTTCCACATCAGTCGTATATCAATACATGGTTGATTGTTATTTACACTCAATGTACAAACAATGGTATATGAGGAGGCGTCACTAATCACATCTCTTATTGTATCCACGTCAGTTGGTATTTTATAACGGTCCTCAGCCCACCTCTTAACTACCACGAAGATTTTATGCATCTCCTCAAGATTTAAATAAATAACGTTGCGTTTGCTCGCAGGCCTACAGTTCGTTTCAAGAACACAGTTAATGGTGCCGGTTTCCCGCCTGAACACACGCAACGACTTCGTCACGGAGACGTCGTACGAGGCGTTGAGAATGCTTCTCAAAGGGAGTTCCATCGTATTCGCACAGTTCGAGATGACATCCACACGGCGCAAGCTCTGTGAAGGCTATGAGCCACAGGACAGGATGCAGGCAGGTAGGCAGGATCGGGTCGACGGGCGGGTGATTCACCCTGATGAAACGTGAATGGGTTTGTTCGAACTCGTATGATCCGTGAGGAGTGAGTCGTACCATAATCTAATGAAACGTGTGCGGCGCTGACCCAACATGAATAGTTGTAACCCATTATATTGGGCAGGTGTCTTGAGAAATTTTCCGGTACAAGAATTAATTTCGGTTTTAATGTTTTATCACTCCCACTTCCCCGAATACGCACCAGACAGTTTCCTCTCAGGGTAAATTTCACGAGCTAAACATATTTTATAACGTTTTATCTCTCCTAAACATTTTCACATTGCGGGGCGCTGTTAGAGAGAAACATATGTTCATATTTATCCTTTTTATTTAACAGGCGATACTCATCTCTAAAATTTGTTAAAAACTCACATAGCCCTTTAGCCACAACCTCACTACAAACCTCATCATGATATATATTAATGTAGTGGTAAAAATACTTCAGATTGTCCTTGATGACGAGATTCACATTTTCAGTCGTGGGGTATGAGTAATCGACATGGTGTAGCATGATATAATACCGTTTATCACACCACTCATCCACAAGACTCACTACCCATAACTGTTGTTTAGCTTCTAAGCGTGCCGCTTCTTCTACCACGCGGTGCACGTGAGCCTTTATAAAGCTTAGTTCTATAACATACTTCAGTACATCGTCTGTACTGCGAAATCCTACAATCCCCTCGCCAGAATATCCGTAGAGTATTTGAATAGCCTGACCCTTTGCACGATTCAATGCAGCCTTAAAAGAGTCAAAGGAGGCGGGGATAGGGAGTTTTTCAGTATCCACTACATCTACGCACTTTGCTGAATACCACTTCATAAATGTTGAACACGCGATATTAAAGGTGGTCATTTCCTTCTATGCGAGAGAATACACGTCTGAGCTCAAGGGTATGTAGAGGTCAACTGAGTACGGAAGGGTAGAGGTCTGCTCAGGTTGCGGCGTGATTCACGTAGCCAGTCTTAAGTGGGCGGGGCTTAACTTTTACTGTATATACGCACACACGCAAAGTGAAACGCAAGTTGAAACATGATTTATTTAATAAACGAAATAATCAGGATGTACACATATTTACAAATACGTGTAATAAATAAGTTAGCAATAGACATATCAAAGATTGTGGTATCCAAAGGGCACGGTGTCATAGGTGCCAGACACTTCGTAACGTTTCCTATATGTGTTACGGCCACGCTTCTCAAACTAGGGGTCGCGTAAATATTATTGGGGGTCGCAGAAACATTTGAAAATATTATTTTTTTCATAAATATAGTGTTAGTACCTATTGCTTTTATGACATTGAGTGAAGGGTCGCGAAAAAATTTGTCTGATCCAAAGGGGTCGCAAGTCAAAAAAGTTTGAGAAGCCCTGTGTTACGGCACACCTTTGTACCCCTAAGTTCCTTCACGCCCCCCAGCTTCTGCGCCCGAAAATTGTGGGTGCCTACAGTCAGTTGGGGCGGTCGATCACCCTCATCATCTTCCAAGCACACTAACTCCTTCAGCGAATCAAAGTTGACGACCCGCCGATTCGCTTGGTTAAGCGTGATGCCCTTTGCCTTCACGATATATTTCAGATCCTCACCCACCATCACACGTACCCCATAAGTTTTAGGTCCTGTTGAGACAAAAGAGTCGGCGTATGCAATGTCTCCGTACTCATCCTTGATCTCATCAGTGAGCTCGTCGAGGAACTCCCCAATAGCGGGCATGTATTCACCACTCTTCGCTGTGAAAATCACGCTATCTGTATCGGCATACAATACTCTCCGCCCAAGAGAATGAAATAGACCCCAAAGTTTGATACGGGCTTAGGCTGTTGTGAAGCTGGCTACAGGAATGTTTGTAACCCGTGATGTATCTGTGGCCAATTCAGTGTTGTTGTACTTTATTATGTAAGTATTACCTACATTCACAATCTCCATGATTTCTTTATCGGGTGCGTTTGCGTAATCCCAGACTTCACTATAACTTTGTGCAAAATGAACATTCCCTTTACCGGTATTCTGCGCAAACTTTCCCCAAAGGCTGTTTAGGCACAATTTTGCACTAAAGCGCTTGCCAGGATTCTTTGCAATTTGGGCACGATCAAGCTGTATACCTTCGTGGTCGCGGTAACGTTGAATATAGGCAGACTTTTCATCTTCGGTATCAACTCCTCGCGGATACCCTGATGCCTCGACCTTATCCTTCAAAAATTTATATACGGTGTGAAAAGGTTGGGTAGCTTCTGAAACCTCCACACCTCATGTATCTTCAGTATTCTATACCCATGGCGTACGGCTAGGGCCAGCTCAGGACTTGTATATACGCCTCTGATCTTACGCTGGTGGGGTGTATGGTCACAATCACCGTTATTCTCTTCCGCGCACTTCACGCACAGGGGAAACATGAGCTTGTGGTCGATAACGACGGGTAAGATCGGCATCCATAAATCGTTAGGGGGAGCACGTCTACGAAAGAGAGTCCAAAGTAGCGATCATTCAAATTTCTTGAAAACTCGGCGATGGAGGGTAGACTAGGTCCCACCAGTTTCTCAGGCGCGCCCACGGGGTACGGGTTGTTCTTCATCACGTAGGGGTATAAAGAACAGAAATCGTAGTAGTGGAGCTTCACACCCTCCGTAGGTGGAAAGTATAGCTTGAAGGGATTTGTACGCCCACCGAACAAGCTATCACCGCATTTGAGAGGTTCCAGTACCATTGAACGCTTGATCGTGTTTATTTCCTCACGGTACGCCCCGTCTGTCTCCATCCGTGCGTCATATTCATGCTCCCACAAGACTTTGTGAGTGAACTGGGAGCCTATAAGTTGATCGCGGGTGCGCGTCCACGCAAGACAGTCGGCAGGAGATCTACCGTGGATATCTCCGGCGATTCCGCACTCAGGACGGGGGCATCCATGCCACCAGCATCCGTTAAAGGAGTACACAGTCTTCACACCAGTGACACGGTTTTCACTTAGCCATCAACCCAAAAAACACGACCATTAATCTTAATGGGTACTTCACCCGTGTTGCGGGCGTGCTTTATGTATACACCTGTCTGTTGCTGTAGGTGTATGAGCCAGTAAATAGCCTTGTGGCCATAACTGCGGGGTTGTTTCTGTGAATAATGGCTAAGGTGGCTTTAGGCATGAAGTTATTCTTGAACACCGTAAAACATAATGACGCGATGGTGGTTGCGACTTGCAGCGGATCGCATTTGAAACGGCCTATGTACATCCTTCTAAAGGCCTGGAAACATACTCTAAGCACGCGTACATCATTCACGCAATAACGCTCACATTCATCAGCTATATTATAAGGATTACGTTCATTAAAACTGTGTAGTATCGATCAAAGTCTTCACGTTCATCTGTACTCATACAATCATAGTTAAAGTAATGTTTGGGTGGAGGTAGGCCTACGTAGTTTAAAGTTCGCTAGTGAGGAATGTGTAAGGGAAGTATCCTTTTGAAACTTCAGCTGCTACCCCATCACCTTGGGTAGCTTTGCTAATTTACAAGGTGTGAATAATAAAGTGTCTTTAAATTGTACATTACCTCTTATTTGCATCTGTATTAATTTGTTGCCTCTTTTCAATGGATCACCTGTAAATATCTCAGAGGACTCGTGCTCAAGCAGCTCCTTATAAAGGAACTGCGTGTCAAACTTTGCCCCGTTATGGGCGAGAATATACACAGTCATTTTTTTAACTTGTCGGCTAACTTGACAATATAGGACACAAATAGTTTCACAGGACTATCGTGGACATTCGTTTTAAAAACGTTTGTCCGTTTACCACATTTGGGGCACTCATCACACTCGATCTCCATACACTCATCACAGATAGTTTGGCTCACAAGTAAATGTGGAATTACCTCTTTGGTTTCAGCGTTCGTGTATGTTTCTATATCGTAGTATACAGTTATACAAGGCTTGTTTTTAGGCTTGGTCTTTCATATAACATACATGCTTTACTCCATCCGCCTTATATTCCTCCTGGCATGTAGGACAGTGAATTTCATCACATTTATGCTAAATTTCCCCAATTATCCATTGTGTGAAACATACCACATTCACAGATTCTCATTTTCCTGCACGTGCCAATTGATTTATGGAGCTCAAAACAGTATTATTGAAAAATGTGCGTCTACACACATTACAATCCCTCTTCTCAGCTCAACTACACGGCTTTCACATTTGGACTTTTACACTGCTCACATACCATGTGACAATCTTTACAATGTTTCACTATATCATCCGCAAACTCGAGACACCCCTTACACAAATCATGATGTCGTCCATATTTTCGACTTTTATCATAACTCGCGTAAAGGCACCTTATATTACGGATGGGGAGATATGTTGTACCTGACAGTCCTAAAATAAGTAGGGGTCTTGTACGATCTCTCACATTGCTTTTAAAAACATACACAGTCCTACGACGATCATCCAGTCCAAATACAACTATACGAGCATTCATTTCCTGTTCTACCCTTCTCAGCTCTTCAGGACCCATGTTACAGTCAAACTCAAGTTCACAGTCTACAGCTAGTTTACGGGCACGCTCCACGACCGTAGGCAGCCAAATGTGGCCGTGTATTTAGTACAGTAAACATGCGAGCTAAGACTACTGCTATAAAGCCGCAACCACGATCGACGTTTATATGCCGTCTAAAATAGCCTGAGAATTGAAGTTAAGAGTGTAGGTGTGGCACTATGGCCCGCATATTGTGAAGTCCATATTGAAGCTATACTACTTTGGAGGCTTGCATTATACGACCTAATATATACTCTACATCTTCAGCCCAAACGTCTGAATGGTACTACTACCCAAAAATCATCTACATCGTTATCATCTGAGCCGAATCCGAAGGACAACCTCGTCCTGACTTCACGCTCGTCGCGGTTCTGAAGGGCAAACTCTACAATACTGTACAACGCGACGTAGGCCGTGTTCAATACCGTTGCTATACATGGATCTAGGGTCAACCCTGACTATATACCGATTTCTAGTCAAGGCTGGGTGGGGTTGCGGTGCGCACCAACTCGAATGTTACCATCCTCAACAGAACGGGGGCAGTGTGGAGGATGAATAAGGGGTATATTGATTGCTGATGTGGGTTGGTTGCGTAAGACGTTGAGGGTTGGGGCTCTATTACTGCAGACTCAACAGAACGGGGGCAGCTGTGGAGGATGAACAAGGGGGTATATTGGCTGAAGAAGCTGATGTGGGGTTGGTTGCGTAAGATGTTGAAGGTTGGGGATCTATTAGTGCAGACTCAGAACGAGGGGCAGCTGTGGAGGATGAACAATGGGGTATATTGGCTGAAGAAGCTGATGTGGGGATGGTTGCGTAAGACGTTGAGGGTTGGGGATCTACTACTGGTGGTCTAACAACCGGCGCGTATCTCACGCGCTTTATACCTGACGTGGAGGACTCTTCATCATGTCTCCGCTTTGAACGTGCAACATATGTCGCTGGTGAGGGTTCATCGGAGGGTATGGGCAAAGTAGATGCACGGTCAACGGGTTCATCCGTGATATCGATGATGGGGGCTGTACATCGTCATCATTCACGGTTCTGTGGAAGAAGAAAACAAAATATAAGGAGCAGAACTCGTTATTTGTAATATTCTGTAAATGACCCACTTAAGGGTGTGACGTGTTAGAAATGGAATCTGTAGAAAGAAGAGAACTGTTAGGAAGAATGGGTCACGTGGCATTAAACGTAAAAGGGGCCAAAAAAGAAGTGCTCTAAGCGTATGAAGCCTATGGGCGATCATTTTTTTAACTGATATAAACTGAGGACTCTATTCTCACGATTCATAGATTGATTAATACTCGTCGAGGGAGGTGGCACTGTTTCTAACTCACCATGGCCCGTTTCATTCATCCTTGTAGTTCACAATGCTGTAAATCGGAGCTATCCCTCTTTGAGATGCCTCCAATTCAAGTTTCTATTGAGCACATTGACTTTATTACAATTAACCCTTTAAACACAATTAGTTCACCCAGTGCCCCTATAGAATTCGTGACACCCAGCTCAGGCCCTTACTTTTTTGATCCGAGCTGTATGCACATGTACACTAAACTTCGCATAGCTCATTCTGACGGAACGGATTGCGATGATAATTATGGTGCATACCCCGAAACAAACTTTCTGCACACCACATTCAGCCAGTGTGACGTATATTTAAATCAGACTAACATCTCAGCAGGCACGGGGTACTATCACCTACGAGCATATCTGGAAAATGTTCTCAACTTTTCAAAAGAAGCGAAGGACACCTTTTTATCCGCCGAGGGGTATTACCACACTAAAGATGAGGGTAGTATAAAGGATAAATTTAAAAATTCTAAAAAAATGATATACGAATGTTTTGGGCGCCTACATACAGACTTTACATTCCAGGAGAAGTTGCTTATGAACGGAGTGGATATGAAATTGAAGCTCACCCGCACGAGCCCTGAGATCTGTATAAATCTGGGAGCTGACCAAGAAGAAGGCGCGAAACCTGTTGTGATACACATCATGGAAGCATATTTGCGCATACGCCGAGTGAAATTAAGCTCCCCGAAGCAAATAGAAATTGAAAAAGACCTCATACATACCACAGTAAAATATCCCATTAACAGGGTACAGATCAAACTGTACACGATCCCTGCAGGCCTGGCAATGAAACAGATAGAAAACATCGCTCTTGGAGTACTGCCTAAAAGGATTTTAATTGGAATGCAAGATCATGCCTCGACAAATGCAAATTATAAAAAGAGTGCGCTAAAATTCGAGAACTCTGGACTTAAAAACATTACTCTATATGTCAACGGCGTCGCACTGGGTGGGACAATGAATATGGACTACTCGTCAGATGCTGTGTTCCCGCTCTGTGCGAGAGCTTACAGCAGTTTGGCGCATAATACAGGTGCGTGTGATGAACTTGGATTCGGCATAACGCAGAAAGAATTTGTGGAACAGTTTAACATCTACTCATTTGACGTTACGCCTGACTTAACCGCCGGTGTAAATACCCATTTAAATCCCCAGCAGACTGGTACGATTTCAGTGCGGACGGAGTTCGCCAAGCCTACAGACGCGCCTATTAGTGTACTAATATACCTCGAGTCGCAGGCCCTAATAGAAGTAGACAGATTTAGGAACATAAGCACAGATTTTTAAAATGGATGCAAATACACTCCAGAGAGTGATGAAAAGTGACTGTTTCGCGCGTTCCAAATTTATCGGTGTGTATACGAAAAATGAAATATTGAAGATACCCAGTACGGGAAACTGGTGTGGGATTATTGTTAACACCGACATTGTCGGTGGCGATAGGATTCATTGGTTTGCGATCTATTTTAAAACTAAGGAAAGAATGTACTATTTCGGTTCACTCGGATTTCCACCATTGCATGACTCGACAATTGTACAATTTATCACGCGATTACGTGTGCCTAAGATTATCTGGAATCTATATCGTTTCCAAGGGCTTTATACTGAAACATGTGGGTTGTATTGTATCTTGTTTCTCATTCACATGCCGTGCGGGAAAGGTTTTATGAATTTTTTTAAATTATTCGATTTGTGTGACACAAATATGAATGATAAATATATGTACAGACAGATAAAAAAAGGTTCCCATATGTTAGTACCCCCTGTAATGTGTAAGATCTATGTATATTGTGTAAACCTGTATATACATTTGTAACAATTAAGAATTGGGCACTGCCCCTTTTTGTACATGTTTAATAAATGAAAATAATATTGTGTTTTGCCCTTATCCTAAAAAAAAAACTTACATAATCTCCGCGACGACAGCGCACTCGCTTGACCGGTTGTGTGTCAATACCACGACATCTGATTCGCGGCGTGGTGTGGATACCACTTCATTTAATACCCTCTCCCCAAAAGTGCTTATAATATCATTTAGCTCCGTATCGCTCCTGTAATTAAATATGAATAGAGGCCAACCCTCTGGGCATATATATAACAGTTCACTTCGCATTATTATGGCTTTTTTATAAATTAAAATAAAGCTAGGTTAGGTTATCAACAGACCGAAGGCTTAATCAGATATAACGACAGAGGAGGTGGAGGATAATTGAAAATGTTTTGCAACCTTTTATAAGACTAAATTCAAAGCGCTTTTGTTATGGGAAAACGAGAGAAAATTTCAATTAACGAGAAACAAACAAAACTCCCTTTGTGAAGCATTCTCAACGCCTCGTACGAGAAAATTTCATCTTTAAATTGGCGAGAAACAATGAAACACAATGCAAATCTTAAGTTTTGAGTAATTTTAAAACTGCCGCGAGATGCGCAAATAAAACGTACCATATATATATATATATATATATATATATATATATATATATATATGTATGTATATATGTATGAGTCTGACCACATATTTATATATATATATATATATATAAATGTGGGAATAAACATTAAATAAAAACCTACGACGAGTTAAACTGAACTGGGCTACAGAAGCAAGACGCGAAACTGCAAAGACTATGTTCATTACATACCTAATTGAATAATATCTGAAAGAAATATGGACTTGAAAGCATACAAGCCGCTCTATCTATTCGCTAAATAACAGTTATTCAGTTACGCTGTTCTAGTTTTATGAACACTTAATTTTTTAAATTGGGTTTTGATGACCTACGAAAGAACCTAACAATATTTTTAAAAATTCAAAGGGCAACTATTGCATTTTTGCCCTTTTCCTACTGAAGCAGGAAATTATTGAGAAAATAATCTAAAAGTCTGACCACATATTTATATATATATATACATATAGGTTACTCACATTTCAATTGAATTGCTTGTAGGTTCTTGCAAGCCGCCGCAATTTTCCGTAACAAACTGGGAAGGTAAAAGTTCGCCCCGATCTGCTGCATTGAATAGATACAGTGATGCTTGGCCGTAAATATCGCTTTCTTCGATCAGGTCGGGTGAAGCATAGAGTTCGGCCATGATTTGCGTGTGTTGCTGTAAATTGCACGAGAAACTGGCTCTAAACGGCGAAACTCCCCATTTTATAGGGGGCATATGTGACCAACCCACATGCGGTAATCTTGCCGTCCTATTGGACTGCTTCTGGATTTGGGAGGGACTAGTACTTAGGACTGCATTTTTCGGCCAATCCGAGAACATGCCCCATTTACAAAGACAATCATTGGCTGTTCCACAAAAGGTGGGGGAGGAGTTTAGGTACAAGATTGCGCGAAACCTGATGAAACGCGTATTCCGTACCGCGATTGGCTACGCCACGGCAAATCTGTGTGTGTCGTATGGTCCCCGCTCGTTGATGATTCCTGCCCATTCTCGTATTCCTGAATTTTGCCAAATTATTATTTTAGATTTAAACACCTGGGCGCGTCCTTTGTTCTGAAAGGCTTTTGTCTATTTCGCGGACAATACAACATTATTTTTCTGCGAAATGCGGGCCTGTGGCCTGCCATGATTGAACAATGCCTTGTGACCACTTACACAATAGGGAAGGAACGTAAAGGTTTAATGTCTTTCTACAAATATTAACAAAGCAATTCAATTTTTCTGAAAAACTGAATTGTTCGAATGGATAAAAATTGAATATATATATATATAATATATATATATATATATATATATATATATATATATATATATATATATATGGGAATGAACTCAGAATGGTCCCCTGAGTTTTTTATGATACACACAGACCGTGCATGGAACAAGGAACTCTTCTGGGATAATTATATTGAGGTTCTAAATGTGGCAGAGCTAGGCTGCTTTAAACCCTAGATCCATGTCCCAAAGCTGGATCCTGTCTGCTTTGTAGATAGCTGGTGAGGGAAGCTATATTTATGGGACTTCTTTGCGAGTGACCCGTTGCCCACGTCGGGCTAGCATCATGAAAAAGAAAAACTATGGTATTTGTCATTTACCATTACTTATTCGGACTATAGTGGATTTAATTATCCCAGAAGAGTTCCTTGTTCCATGCACGGTCTGTGTGCATCATATATATATATATATATATATATATATATATATATATATATATATATATATATTGTTTGATCCTGTGTGTATATATGGCCCATTGTGTCCCATTTCGGCGCAAAAATAAAATTTAGGACGTATCATGTCTTTTTTGCCTATTTCTTCGGGAAGGCCATACTTTTCAGAGGAAATGTATTTACAAGGTTCCAGATTTTTGTATTGTACTGTGACAGCCTGCCATAAATTTAGAATACTTTTCGGTCAAATGCTAATAAACGATGTGGTCCTCCATAGGCCTAAAACTTGCTTAAAAATAGAATAAATACAATTTATATTTAGTTGGGAACATCTGCTTATATATACTGTAAGTTTGTGCGTAAAAATGAAACCCTTTACCTGGAATATTCTTTTGTCAAGCGGAGAAAGGTTGTTTCACCTTTTGTTTTCAATGACTGCGATAATTTAATCTGTAGATGTGCCACAAATCTAATATTACCTTCCTGGCCGTATACCGAACCCGAAAGATACGACATAAAACGCATCTTTACCTGTACATTTACAAAATTGAAATATGTATATATATATATATATATATATATATATATATATATATATATATATTGGTAGTGGTAATAATGATAATAATAATTATTATTTCACGGGGTGGGACCACTGGTCTATTGTATTACAGCACGAATTGTTTCGTATTGAAGCAACGGTGTTTTATCTAATTCAGATTGAGTGTATTTCTTTTAAAATAAATATTTCTCTTTAATGCCCCGTTTTGAATGATTATATAATTTCAAATCTATTAATTGTAATATATATGTGCTACGTTGTATATCCATTAACTCATAAACAGAATGATGTAATGGTGTTTTATTTATTCCTTGAACACTTTTATATAATTTGTTTGGTTTTCAGAAGAATTAATTAATTGCTATTTGTCAAATCCGTCTTCTAAGCCAACTGGGTAATTATTATATGGTTCACCTGGGAGGTACTGGCACTTGGCTGAGGTGCAGGGCCCCCAGCAACAGGGCTGACCTAGAGTGGGTGCGACCCGGATCCTTTTAGCGCACTGTGGCACTTGGCTGTTGATGTTCTGAGATGATGACCTCCTGAGGCACTAGCTGATGATGATCTAAGACGATGGCACACTGAGGCGCTGGCTGGCAATGGCTGATGATGCCCTAAGGCACTGGCTGAATAAGCCAACTGGCTGATTAGTGCCCTATAAGGGGGCGGTGGGTGGCCGACGGAGTCATAATGCGTCTGACAGCTGTCAGGCGAAGGACCCCATCTCCTATGGGTCTCTCCAACTTCCTCTCTTGCTATCTCTTTCTGCCCCTTTGGAGGGTGAGGCACTCCCACCTTCTCCTCCAAAGAGGCTCCCTTAGGATAGGTATGCCCCTTTGAGGGGTTCAGCTTGGGGGAGAACTCCACCTCCAAGTTGCATACCCCTTGCAATCCCATTTTGGGGTTGGCAACAAAGGTTGGCACTCCCCTTTTGTGGGGTTCAGCATGGGGATAACTCCAGGTTGCATACCCCTTGCAGTCCCATTTTGGGGTTGGCTACAAAGGGGGGTGCCTTGGCAACAAAGGGCGGGCGGGGTGCCTTACAACAAAGGGGGTGCCTTGCAACAAAGGGAGGTTGGCACTCTTGCAACATTACGTAATATTATGCAACATTTCTGCACTCGTACATTTTTCGGCTATACTACTGACCCCTGTAACGTTTCTGAGGTCCTTTGGCAGCTGGTTAAAAAGTCTTGGCCCTCTGACGACTAAGCTATTTTCCTTCAGTGTTGAGGAGGTCCCTTGTCGGGCCTTTAATTTGGGAACACTACACATCCTGCCTTTCCCATTTTCCAGTGTTGTTTGAGTGGTAATTGGATTTAGTTTGAGGTTTGGTACCAGTTTCTCGATAATTTTTATATGTAGATTATGGTGTACCTCTCTCTTCTTTTCAGGGAGTACAGATTTAGTTTACGTAGTCTTTCCCAGTAGTTGAGTTCTTTGCAGCCATCAATCTTTGCTGTGAAATGTCTCTGAGTTTCTTCTAGTTTATTAGTTTCTTCCTTTTTATATAGGGACGTCAAAACTGAGCAGTATTCAAGTTTTGGTATAATCAGTGTTTCTAGTAGGGGAATCATTACTGGTCCTGTCCCTTGTTTTGAACGTTCTTAGTACTTGTCCCGCGACTCTTTTTGCTTTATTTATTGCAATCTGATTTTGTGTTTCGAATTTCACATTATCGGTCATTATTACCCCCAAGTTGACCGCTTTCGAGCTTCTTTGAATTTCCTGTCTATCTGGAGCATAATATGCAGTTTGTTTAAGTTCCTCATTTCTACCATATCTCAAGAGCTGAAATTTCTCGGTGTTAAATGTCATATTGTTGTCTTCTGACCATTTGTATATTTTGTTCGTGTTCCTCTCTGAGGTGACGTGTGTGTGTGTGTGTGTGTGTGTGTGTGTGTGTGTGTGTAGTCTAAAAGTCACTAAAGGGAAAAGTCACTAAAAGAAAGCTGAATGGCAACACAAAACGATAAACAGCGGAACGCGGTCTGTTCGCTTGTTTGGGCTGAACTAACAGCATGATTATTTACATCTAGCTAAATCGTTGGTGCTAAATTTAATTTGGTGATGTTTCTAAAGTGACAAAATTAAGTAGGAAGTTGTCTAATAATATATCAGTTTGGGGTAATGTCTATATCTTCTAAATTAGTAAAATTAGAGTTTAGGTAAGTCGCTTTGAGGGACGCTGGAAATCTATGGTAGGCCCTAAAGAAAATCTAAATCAAAGCACTGGTAAGTGCCTTTGTTTTTGTTTAGAAACCTAGTAACTTAGCGGGGTCTCAAACCCCAAGTTATTACATTTGGCGACGAGGATGGGATTCAATTTGGCTTATGGGATTCAATTTGGCTTATGGGATTTAATTTGGCTTATTGGATTCAATTTGGTTGTTTGGAAAATTGGATGTAGCCTAGCCTAGGTGGGTCGTTCGATTTGGTTGGTATGTGTGGGTAAGCTACCGTACTATAGCTTAGGTCCGCCGGCCTAACTCTAATACTAATTCCTACTCAGCCCTAACTCTAATACTAATTCCTACTCAGCCCTAACTCTAATACAAGTTACTATTCAACCCTAACTGGGGAGTAACTAGATCAAATTTAAACCCTATCTAACCTACTTCACGTTATTTGGCCTAAATCGGTTTTGTTCTAGCATGTCGGTGATTAGCCATATAAGCCCAGTTAATATGTTTTAAATGACATGGGCTGGACCTGCAAATCAAAATAACTTTTTATGAGGTAGTTTTAGTCACTTTATTCAAATAATAATAATAATATATTTAGTGTATTTGTAGTTTGGGGTGGTATGACGTCATGTTACTCTGCGACTTAGTTTGTTGGTTTCTGTTCTGGCTAATTCTTTTTTCTAATTGGATTCAGTTTGGTGGTGTCTGTGATAGAATTATGACGTGCCGTTCGTGTGGTTTCGACTTTGGGAACTTGATTCGTCATGTGCCCTAGATGATTCATTAAATGATTAATTGAATGCCCAGTTAGGTCAACTGAATGCCTGGTTTGGGTAATTGAATGCCCGGTTAGGTCAACTGTACGCCCTTGATGATTGGTTAGGTTAAGTCGTGATATTTTCGTTAGTTTAAACGAAAATGACGAGAGCAAACTTTTCTGGTTAATTTTGAGGTGTTTCGCACGTTTCCTGTGGTAATGCGTCGTTTACGAGATCTCGTAAAATGAACATGTTAGATTATGCTTATTGTATAAAATGTAGTCAAAAATACATTTTTCAAGTGTATTTTGGTGTGCTTTGTTCGAATATGACCTTCATTTCCTGTGCAAATGAACAGAAATACACTTGTCATTGCATGGCCCAAACACGTGTTTCTGTTCATTTGCACGATAAATGAAGGTTATATTTGAACAGAGCACACCAAAATACACTAGAAAAATGTATTTTTTATTTCAACTTCAGGCCATGTCATTTGCGACATAATTAACTAAGCCCCTACGAAGACTATGGGGAGGACTTCGAAGTAGGGGTGGAAAATAACCGAAAAGTGTAAAACCGGTTTTCACCGTCGCTATATTCTTAAAGCCGGTTTTTACCGGTTTTCACCGATGGGATTCTGTATGCTTTTTAGGGAGGTAAATGATCAAAATATTAAACAGAAATAAGGTTTTAATTGATTCAATCAAGTATGTGTAACATTTTAATTAAAAAGTTTATTATCGAATTTGATTTCTGAAATAGCACTTGAGAAAACAAAGAGCATTAAGTGTCTGATCTGACAGTCTTGATCGAATCTTTGTGACGAATAAACCAGCAGCTGAAAACACACTCTCGGACTCTACGCTGGTAGCTTTTATTGTAAGCAACTCCTCGTACATTCGATCCAAATTTTCGCTTCTATTCAAAGTAGCTTCAAAATATTTGAATTCATTGTTTACGTCAAAGGTCTCAGAAGAATCTTTCTTGGGTTTCATTTTCGGTTTGTTCATTTCACACATGTACTCGTTCATAAGTTGATCGTCATCATTTACTTCACGACCTGGGCTGCATTGTGAATCTTCGAGTTTCGAAGCAATTGATTGAACTTGGTTGTCTGTTTCTGAAACCTGGCAATCTTCTGGAAAAAGCCTCTTAAATGTATGGTCCGGATACTTCTTAAGTGCTTGTCTTGAAGGAAAGAGGAACGTTGCTGATGATTCATTTTTCAAGACCTCGGGATTGTGGAGAAAACTCAGCAAGGTGACAGCTTCTTTTTGTCTTCTCGATGAGTAGCGATCAATGAGACACTGACGTAGCTCAAAAGCTAAAGGATTGTTTTTACTTTCAAATTTATCCAAAATGAACTTCATGGAAGATTCAGCTTTGAGCAAATTTGCATCTTCGGAACAGAGTCCCTTCAAAACAATTTCCAGTGGACGAAGCGTGTCAAAGAGAGTCTTTAGAGCATTCCATTCTTCATCTGAAATCGTCTCTGTTGAGCGTATCACTCTGAGGGCCTTTGGAATGCAATTTTTTAGTTTCAAAAATCTTTCTATCATGGCCAAAAGACTATTCCACCTCGTTCTACAGTCAAAGATAAGCTTCATTTCCTTTCCATTAAATTCATCTTTGACAAAATCCTGCAATCTCTCATTTTTCAGACTCGAAATATGCGGCAGATTTTTCTCACCTTATTACTTTTAAGTAATCTTCTCGAAGTTTTGGAAGAACAATTACGTCATCTATTTCGGACTCAAAAATTATATCAGTGCATAAAATTTCACACTCATCTTCACTTAACTCATGTGCAGAATGTTCATCTTCTTCGATGGCTTCATCTTCAGGGGTAGGGTCACTTTCCCCTTCAACTGAATTTTCAGCAGTTTTTTAATACAAGATATCCAAAACCGCGAGATGTATAGCATGTGCAATGCATTGCTGGTGATCAGGTACTATTTCTCTTCCAAATTTGACCATTACTGAGGCACCGTCGGTGGTTCAACCCACGATATGCTTATCTAGGTCCAATCCAAAGTCTTCTAATCTTTTCCTAAGGATTGCAATAGTTTTGGTGCTATCGAGAGAACCATTTATTTTCATGAGACCAAGAGACCAATGTTGATGTTCATCATGAACATTAATATTAATATATCTTTGGTTTTGCAAAGATGTATACTCATCTATAGTTAATGAATAGCGGATTCGTTGTCTCACCTGATTCTTGAAGTAGTTGACCAATTCATGTTTCTTTTTCTCATAAAAACTAAGCACTATTTTTCTGACACCATTATGGGAAGTTGGATGAGGCTTGTATTTTATCTTTCTTAGGCTTTCTTGAATGAATTCACTTTTAGCAATTGATTGGAAACTCAGTCCATCTACACACGCAAGTTTCGAAATTTCCTCTTCTATGGACTTTTTTTTTGCACAAACTCTTCCACTGTCTTTATTTCTTCAATGGCTGATTAATCTGGTCGATGTTTATGCCATAAATATTTTTCATGTGGGATGATAAACTTGAAGTAGAACCTCCACAACACTTTAAAACTTTGTGATATGTCATACACTCTGTTTCTTCTTTATTCTTACGAGTGAAATGATACCAAGCATTTGATTTCTTTGACATGATGGAGTATTAAATCTTAGAATCTTAACTGATCGATGTGCAATCATCCACATAACATTCAAGACTGAAGCATCAATTATTTACACTTATAAACAAACAAAAAACGATACGAAACGATGCAAAACGTAATTACTATGTTTTTAAACGTTTGGAAACGTTTGTTTCATAGAAAATGGACCAAAGTAATCGGAGACTTGCGCAAAAATGTGAAAACCGGTTCCTATCGTCGGTTTCGGTGATGATTAAAAATTTTCATCACCGGTTAAAAACCGTTTTTTTAAAACCGCGTTCCGTCTCTACTTCGAAGCTTATGCGACTAGAGTGAGGTTGTTTTTCGAGGTAAATTCCATTCCGGATGGTAAGAAAGTACCTACCTTCTTAACGATAATAGGCCCTAAAACGTTTGGCTTAGTTATGGACTTAGTTGTTCCTAAAGCACCGGAAACTTGCACCTATAGTGAATTGGTACAGGCTCTAACCAATCGCTACAAACCCCGAGTAGTTCTCATCTATGAACGTCTCAAATTTTATTCGAGGCATCAGTGTGAATGAAAGCATTGCAGAGTTTGTTCCAGGTATAAAAGCTCATAGCCGTACTTGTAAATTTGGGGACAAATTAGACGAAATGCTAAGAGATAGGTTTGTAATGGGTCTCAAAGAGGAGTCTACCCAGAGAGCCTATTAGCTATACAGAACCTAACTTTTAGTCAAGCTGTAGAAATAACTGCGGCTAGAGAAGCAGCTGCTAAAGATGTTAGAGCTTTTGGCAGTCACAGTAGTAAAGCCCAACACGTAAATAGCTTTAAATCTTCTAGGTCTGGCAGACCTAATGAGCCTACTAGACAAACAAATAAAAGGTATGCGGCAAATACGACTAAACCTACTAATTCGAACGCTAAACAGGAGGAAAAAGCTTTCAAGCCATGTACTGGGTGCAGGGCCGTTTCTAGCCATTAGGGGGCCCTAAGCAGTATACCCATTAGCCTGTAGGCTGACCATACGTACCGTTTTGAACGGGACAGTACCGTTTGTATGGGTTTTTGTATGGGTTCTGTCACTGAAGAATAATTGTAAGCTCAATATGTTTATGTACTTACTTTTTCATGAATACAGAATATTACATAACCCCCGTCCCTTTTTTGCCATCCCAATGTCCCGTTTTTGTCTCAAGGAAATATGGTCAGCCTACCATTAGGGTGTGTCAATTTTGGGGGTGAAATGACTAAATTGAAAATCATGTGATTTGGTAGCAATTTAATGTAATCATTTGGCATACAAAATAATATCCTTGCTTCAAAAACAATAAAAAATAACTCCTACCTACATCAATTTTAATTCAAAAATTCCATTTTTCCGTAAATTCGTAACAAAATAACAAATGTGCGCAAACATCCTATCAACATTTAAAGTGGCAATAAAATATCATTCAGAGTCTTTATTTGAAAGTAACCAATGCAGTCATGTCCTTTTTGCTGCGGTTCCTTGATATCAGCATTCGACTTGCTACTTGCGCTTTGATGTAGCCTTCTCGCCTCTCGTGACTGTAGACTTGACTAGCTGCTTCTGTGACCATTTTCACACATCTCTCCACACTCTGAGTGTGAGAAGGCCACTTTGGCACTTGCATTGGGGCCTCTTTAAGTTGTGTTAAATCCAGTGGCGGCTCGTGACTAAAAATTCTAGGGGTGCTGTCTCTAAGAATTGGTTGAAATAATTACTGAAATAAAAGGATGAGCATTGAGCAATGAATAAAAGTTTCAAAAGTTATTGAAAAAGTTATTCAGTGAGCTCATCCTTATATTGTTCTTGATTATTTCAATTGTAAATAAAAAATTTAGGGGTGCTGCAGTTCCGCAGTGCTTACCGACGAGCCGCCACTGGTTAAATCTTTGTTTGTTATACATGTTGTCAGTGGTGGCTCCAAAACTTCCGAACTCAAGTTAACTAATTCTGACAATTTCGTGGCATTGACGTTTATTGGAGGTACCTGCCTTGTCTGAACAGAGCAGTCTCCCAGCTGGTCATCATCTAGTGATGTTCCTCTAAGCTTTAGAATGATTTCCACAGCCTCAGTTCGCTCTTTGGTACATTGGCTGCAGAGTATTGCTTGCAAAACTGCCTCTGGCCTAGCATACCAAACGGACCTTCTTACCACAGGTAACACGATGTCCACCACTACTTTCCTTTGGGTTCTCAGTAGCTGTAATTGAAACAAGATGTGGTTGGGCCCAGAGCCGGATTTAGACGTGTGGAGGCCCCCCTACCTTAGGGGAAGACATAATTGAAGTCATCCATAAGATTCATAATATAATTAACATACATACACTTTCAAAACATCGTGCACTCTTGTGTCTGTCCATTCCACTCATTTCTGCAAAAAATGAAAGCCTCGGGTTACTCGGGTATTCCATTATAGTGAGAGTAGGCCTAAAAGAGTAATAAAAAAAAAAAATAATCGGTACACAACAAATAGTAATTGGTAAAAGTTTATGTACTACAGTGGTATTGGATGCGCGTGTTTTTTTGTTGATCATCTATCGGGTTTTTCTAGTTTCGGGTTTTTTCTATTTTGATAATGGCTTGTCAATATGTGGAGGCCCCCAAGATGTTGAGGCCCATGGGCAGCTGCCCACTTTGCCCACTCCTAAATCCGGCCTTGGTTGGGCCCCTCCATCCACATTGGATTAAGTTTTACATTGAACCAGTGAGGAAGATAAAACCCAATAATAAATTCAACAATCAACATCAAATTGTGTAGCATTTTGCCCTTCAGTGCATGTTTGGAAACCCAAATCCTGCAGAAACGAATCGCTGTAGTTAACCAACGACTGTGACTTACAGATCCAATCTCCAAGAGAGCCAGATTTTGAGGCAACTCTCCTGATCTGATTGCTTGAACAATACGATAAGCGTAAGATTGATCCGTGATGAGGTCTTTGATAACTTCTTCAGACAACACTGGAAGGGGAGGGCCTACTTCGACCTTTGGAAATTTTGTATTTATTTCTAATTCCGTTGCTTCATCTAGCATGTTGCCAAGGGGGCCTGACCACTTGTTGTTGCTCTTTGTAGGACCATCAAGTTCCTGGATGAGACGACGAAGAGGTAGTTCCCCTGTATGCAAATCACATACAATCCAAACAAGCCTTCTTCCAAGTTTTTTCTCTAAATGCGTCATAACACCGCCCTGCCATCCAATGTTCACCGCAGTTGAGTCTCCACCAACGGCCTGCAGTGAACTATCAAGTCTTCTTTCTTGAAGCCAACATATTATTTGATCAGCAATTGCCTCTGCATGTTTCTTGCCTTCTACTTCTGCTTCAGGAACAAAGTGAAACAAATCGCGGCCACCAGGTTCGGAACACACAGAGTAGTGTTCTTCTTTGATGAGACCGGGAAACTTTCTGTCCATTCCCTCTACCTCTAGGAGAACTTTTGTGTCATCTCTTCTTCCATCAAACAAAAGGCAAAAGAGACCTTCCTCCTTCAAATCTTTTTCATGCTGATCAGATATTTCCTTCATTATTTTTTATTGTGCTCTTCTTATCTTATTATGAGCTATCACTAAGGATGTATCCTCTCGGCTGATGAGGCCTGCATCTATCCAAGCGGCAGTGGCAATCTCTGCAGTCTCTCGTAGCCCCGTATGGTGGTGAATACTGGCAAGGGCAATGTTTGAGATGTCTTTAGTGTTGTATTTCATTCTCTTCGGCGAAGGTTCAGATGGCATTTTGGAGCTATCATCTGATGTTGCTTCTTTCTGTTCATCTGAAGAGCTTTCAAATAAGTGAGAAACCTCTTGATATAGCTCTTCATCTCTTTGGGTGGCTTCTTCACTCTTTTTTTCTTCTTCCCTCTCTCGGACTTTCTCTTTTTTCTTAGCAATAACAATCTGTTTTTTGGTTTCCGAATAATCTGCCGAACCAATCTGCATACTTCCTTGGCCTCCTGCCTTTGTTCTCTGCGCCTTTATGAAAGTCAGCTCCAAAACAGGGTTCTTCTTCTCACGAGGACAGCGACAATCAATGTGAGGGTGATGTTCTCTTCTGCATGGGGGAGAACAATTGGCTTCAGAACACAACTCTATGGGACACTGGCAGTTAAAAATGTCAAGAAGAGTATCAAGTGCGTGCAGAAATTTATTTTTCTTTGCTAGTTTTCCTTTACCAAGTGATGTCTCAACTGCTTTGTGCCATAGCTTTGTTAATTTTAGCTCAATAGTTCTATACTGATTGAGTACAGGTGGTTTGAATAACACATTAGCTTTTTTCCACTGATGCAGAAGAGGGGGAATCATGTCCCTTATGAGCTCTTTCTCTGTGTAGTTCCTTCTATCCTTTGTATTTTGTTCACGAAGGAGTAACCCTAGTCTCAGCATGTCTCGCACTGTTGGTAGTTCTGATACGGGAAGCTCCTTGCCTGTACCGACTAACAGGCTCAAGTGGCATGACGACTGACCTCTTGTCTTCAATTTTAGCATCTTAGGAATATCTGAAAAGAAAGAAAAACATTTAAGTATTTTATATCAATTACGATGTTTCAAAGTTTAGTCATTCGATGTTCTTAAATTCAATAAAAAAATATTTCATGGGATTACAACATAATTAGACAGCAGAATATGATAATAATAAATAATTGTAATAATCAATAATCCATACTTACAGTTAAACTGTAGTATTCGTCTAGTAGAATAACTATGAAGTAGGTACAAGAGCAATAACAGCAAACCACCGTCTATGACATCTAAGAGGCAACTGAGGACTGAGAGTGAGGGACAGTTCTATTCATGTTGTGACTTGTACATTGTACAACAACTATATGACCTTGAAAACACTCCATATGCGATCAGTGGGATAATTCTGTGACAGATGAATAGTTAATCAATTTATGTCCTATTATTTAGTAAAAGAGTCAATTTCTGAAACTTTAAGGTAAAATTGATGTAGGTAAGGGTTATTTTATTTCAGTTTGGTTGGCCAATTTCATGTTTTGACATGAAAAGACACTATATTTTCACTACCAAAATTGATTTGAAAAAAGTTGACAAAATTGACACCACACCCTAATACCCATTTGAGGCCCCACCCCTCCATCCACCAACTCACGCCTTACTACATCACCTCAGCACACACATACAAAAAATGGCTGTGTTAATAAAAAACAATTATGAAACAATTTTAATGAAACATTTATGTCCAAAACAACAAATATGTACGGGGCTCCAATAAACCTTAGCCCCCCCGCCCATGGCCTAAACCATTAGAAGTACAGTAAAACTAAACATACCTTACAAAAGAGAATTTAATCCTGCATTTAATGAGAAACAATTAAAACTTGGTGTTCCTGCCATTGGCTTCCAAGACAGCCTGAATTCGCTTTGGGTAGCTTGCCAAAAGTGACGTGAATAGATCTTCATCGTTACGCAAATTTGCTAAAACAGTTTCAATGTATTGCGTCATTGTATCCTTCGAAAATCGATTTGCTGCAGGTTCTTGAAACAAGAGACATTCAACCTTGTCCTTTATAACTGATTCAATGTGTTCACAGACGTTCAAGTCAGGAGAATTGGCTGGCCATTCTTCATTTCCAAAGAAATCGATCTCATGGTTCCGCAACAACTGTTGACTGTAGGGCGGAGTGAAAAACTCATTTTTCGAATTTTCGAATTGGCTAGTGTGGAAAATGTGTGGAGTAGTGAGGAAATAAGCTGGTATAAATTTAAAATCATAACATTAATATCTTCAGGTGCCACAATGACCTTCAATATTGAAAAAAATTGAAAAAAGCAGATTTTAACCAATAATTACAGAAGAGTCCACGATGCACAATACTGTAGACAAGAATTTATTCACACTTGTATAAAAATAGCTCAGTCAACCTTTAAAAAAAGTTTCTATTCTCTAAAAACAGTTTTCTATAGTCAGCTCACTCAGCTGTCACGTGAGTACCTCGGTTCAGTGTAGCTGTCGCTCTCGTAGCAGGTGGGTGTTCTGTTGTTGGCGTTACTCAGATAGTCTAAACTATATTTCTTATATATTTTGCATTTCTGTATTGTGTTGCCCTAAGTTTGCTATGTAGTATTAACTGAAATTAACGTATAATTGATATTAGCTCTTTCTTTTTCAGATTTGTATACTTTCAAAATGTCTCGAGTTTGTGCAAAATCAACCAGGGCCTCAACTGAGTGCCCCATGTTTGGTATGGGGGAAGATTTGTGGCACAGGAATCTTCCTACATACGAAGGAGTTTTTAAATATTACTTGTTTGTAAGAAACGATTTGAAACAGAATACTAATAAAGATCCTTCAATATCTCAAATATTAGAACAAGTTGTTGATAAATTGAAAACAATTTGGGAAAGTGCTTCAGTCCCAATTCTGTCAGACAGGCGAATTGAAACAATGTTCAGAAGCTACCACGAAAAGTATCGTGTCATTATGAAGCCATACCAAAGCAGAAAAAATTCTGAAGCTTACAAAGCAAAGATTGATATGTTCAAAAAAGAAGCACACACGAAACTTTTTGACATTGCAGCGTGCAAGTGCAAAGTACTAATACAATGTTCTTGTCCCAAAGAAAAAACGGTTCCAAAGGAAGAAGTGACGTTCCTCTTAGATCAAAGGAGTGAAAGAAAACTGTTTATTGATAGAGTAGATATTACACTCTCAAAGAAAAAAGCATCTACGTTGCTAAGAAAGCAAAAAGAAGCTGTGAGGCTCACCAAAGAATCTTCACAGGAGAAATTGCAGGATACAAATGTTGAATTATCATCATCGACATCAAATAGTGAAAGTGAATCTGGCGAAATATCAGACGATACATTTCCAGAGCCAGTTAGCTCGAAGAGAAAGCTCGAACAACCTGAAGAACAATTATTCAAGAAAAGGAAAACTACAAATCTACCTTCAGTGGCTACTGCTTGTGACAGGACTGCAGTTTCAGATCGAGCTGCAGCATTCATTGTTAGTGCAGTATTGCAAGATATTGGAGAAGTTTCTATTGACAATACATCTGAAGTAGTGGATAGGAGTAAAATCAGAAGAGAAAGACAAAAGAAGAGATCAGAAATTATGAAAGATCAAAATCAGGTCCCAATCAGAGGAATCTATTTTGATGGTCGAAAAGATTCTACACTCTTCCAAGAAAAAAAAGAGTCCAAAGTATATCAGAAGAAGGTAACAGAAGAACATATCACTTTAGTGAGAGAACCTGGTTCAGATTATTTGGGCATTATTCTGTGAATTCTGGATCAGCTGAAGAAATATGTAAAGGAATGTTTGAGTATATTGGAAATAATGACATGAACCTGGAAAACCTTGTTGCCATTGGATGCGATGGTGCAGCAGTCAACACTGGAGAAAAGGGAGGCGTTATAAGGTTATAGAATTGAAGCTGAAGAAGCCAGTTCAACATTTAGTGTGCCAGCTCCATGCCAATGAATTGCCATTACGCCATTTAGTTGCAAAGCTGGATGGAAAAACATCTGGCCCCCGCGGATTCACCGGTCCTATTGGCAGGGAATTAGAGAACTGTGAGAGTCTTCCTATTGTCGAGTTTGAAAGGATTGATGCTGAGGAACCAACTGTAGACTGTGAAGATCTTAGCACCGACCAAAAATATCTAATTGATATTCATCAGGCCATAACAAAGGGATATTGCTCTCCAGATCTTGCTCATCGTAGTCCAGGCAAAATGGCACATTCACGATGGCTGACTACAGCAAATCGTTTGCTTCGTCTATACGTTTCAACTGTAAGTCCATCTGAGAACCTCATGAACATTGCTTCTTTTATAATGAAGGTCTACATCCCAATGTGGTTTTCTATTAAGCAAAGTACGTCTTTTGTCAATGGCTCAAAACATGTTTTCAAAACTATTGAACTAACAAGAACACTGAATGACGAAGTAAAGGATATTGTAAACCCTGTCATACAAAGAAATGCATTTTTTGCAAATCCAGAAAATATTCTAGCATCAATGATTCATGATGACCGCAGCGCCATAAGAGAATTAGCGTGGAGGCGAATAAAGAAAGCAAGGCAAACAAACAAGGAAAAAGTTGTGAGGCGTTTCACAGTACCTGTTATTCAAGCTACTGATTATACTGATTTAATTAATTGGCAAAAATGCATTGTCACTGAACCACCTGTGACAAGACACCTGACAGAAAATGAGATTGAAGAATTCATAGAAAACAAGAGTACCCCTCCATTCGAGAAATTCCCTTGTCATACACAAGTAGTAGAAAGAATGGTAAAATTAGTGACTGAAGCATCATCAAAAGTATTTGGATTGAACGCGCGAGATGGCTTCATAAGATCAACACTTCAGTCACGTAAAAAATGCCATCATTCGAAAGTAAAGCTGAATATAAAGTTTAAATAAAACGTTAATAGAAAAAAACATGCGCAAGGATGGGTGGTTGGGAGGGCATGGGTGGAGCTCGACACGCAGCCACCTCCTCGTGGTGAGTTCTGGATTATTTAGATCATTAATCAAAAGAACATTGATCTAAATAAACTAAGAGCTGCGTAATTCAGTAACTATTTTGGTAATTGGAACACTTAATATATAATAATAACAAGTAAGTTTCAGTTATTGTACTAATGCAGAATATAAGAAAATCATTATATTTCACTTTTTTTGACGGCTTTGTGGCACCTGAAGATATAATTTCGCAGGACTAATATTTATGCACAGTCATTATCTATAGCACCCACATATTTTCCGCACTAGCCATATTTGAATTTCGAAAAAAAGTTTAAAAACCTCATTTTCGATCCGCCCTACAGTGTTGAGTGGCTAATGCCTGAAAGCAGGGGGCCTTATCGTGCAGAAGTGTGACCTGATCGACATCCATAACATTGTTTGGGTTTTTTAGAAAAGGAATGACATGCTGGGATAGAAAAATACTGTCCATCCCAACTCTGACCATTTGGCTTCAGCACCCACATGAGCTTCTTTGCAGTGAACAAAACAAACACACCAACACAGTCTGGACTTTTTAATAATTCGCGATAATGTTCATTGTTATCGATTTCATCTGGTGTTGTGGCCCACACTCGATCATTTTGGTAGTTAGGCCGACGTGTTACGTAAAGAAAAAATTCATCGGAGACAGCTAAATGCATGAAATCATCCACATCCCAATCTTCAAGATAATGGGCAAACCACATTCTGTCATCGATGTTAAGTTGAGTTTTTCTTGGCTTTGGAAGTTCATGCCAAGGCTTTAAACCTTGCCTATGACGGTACAGTCGAATGATCTCACCACTAACGATCTTTTTTCTCAACACTTCGATCTCTCTAGAAAGTTTAGCACAGCTGTTTTTCCGCTTGCGCGTACCGCTTTCAATGATGTCCTTTGTTTCCTGAGAGAGTGGCAAATTTGGGCACCCAGATTTGGTTGCATCCATTTCACATTCATCCAAAGTTTTATTCCAATTTCTTTTGACGAAGTCCTCACTTCTTCGCAACTTTTTGGCAACCCATGAACGTGTTATAAAGGTTGCTTCAGCATCACGAGCTTCCCGAAATGTTATTGCTCGTATGCGATCTATCACACGTTGCCTCTCCGAATCACCAATTAATTGAGAAGCCATTATATTATCACTTTATCAGCTAGAGTAATTTTAATACCTGTAATAAATAAAGAATTTTATATATTTTTAGAATCACTAAAAACTATTTCGATATAAGTAAACATGTAAGCTGCAAATGGGGGGGCTAAGGTTTTTTGGAACCCCTTACTTTCAGAAGACAAACAGAAAAAATACTCTTCATGAAATTCCTGAAAATTAGCTTATACATTATTTAGAATAAATGACAGAACTATGTATAAAAAAATAATGCAATTATCAACTACCAAACAATTACTAACTCTACGATACAATCGTGTAATAGTTAACAGTTATACAGAACAGTTTGTATCTTCAAAATTTTTGCCTCCTGGATTTTTTCTGGGCGAAATCATCAATAACATCATCATATGAAATCTCCCTGCCAACGTCCTGGTTGATGCTTATGATGCTAAGGCCACTGAGGCGATCCTGCTCCATTGATGATCTGAGGTAGTTCTTGATTAGCTTCATCTTAGAGAAGCTCCTCTCAGCTGACGCTACTGTCACAGGTAGAGTGCAGGCAATTCTTAGTGCAACCCAGAGATTGGGATATAGTTCCTCCAGTTGCTTCTGATGAATGAAGGAGAGAAGCTTCAATGCAGTCATGTTGTGTGAAGGTAAAGTCGGCAAGTTCTTAATTTCGAGGGCCAGTTCTCTTCCATCAATGTCAGAGTCAGCTCCAGAGCTCAGTATCTTAGAGAGCTTTACACACTTGCAGGACAAGTCTTCCTTGTTCATTGTGGTGAAGTTTAGGCAGTGGTGGGCACGGTTCCGCTAATCCGCTAACCGCTAATTAGCGAAGCTAACTTTTCCGTTAGCGGATTAGCGTTTCCGCTAACTTTGAGAACCGTTAGCGGACCAATTAGCTTCCGCTAAATTTAGTTCCGCTAACTTTAAGTCCGCTAACCCTAAAATCATACATGTTTGTTCCAGTCTGTTCTGAGCGTGTCTGCAACAGTCACTCTGGCACGCTATTGGCTGACTACGTGTAAACACAAGACGTGATTGGTCGACGCAGCAGCAGCTGAGCAGCGTTGTGTAATTCTGCAGTTCAGTTCACTTACGACGTTACAGTCTTACAGTGTCAGCGACAGCGTACGTTATCATAAGCATATTTTCGTCAGTTTACCGAGTCTACAAGTTTTTGCAATGAGGGCGTCACACTTTTGATGTTCTCACCGAGGCCATGGTGGACACCCATTACAAGTTCCACCTGCAGGACAAGGTGACCAGGACCACGACGGACAACGGCAGCAACTTCGTCAAGGCGTTTGTACAGTTTGGCACAGAAGCTGAACTCTTGCCAGACATTCCTGAGCCTGCTGCCGATCTGGACGTGGGGGGGCGTCGAGGATGTGGACATGGACGTGGATCCCGGGGATGGGGCTGTGGACGAGGTGGAGTACATCTCTGTTGAGGCCGCCCTTGAAGAGTCCAGCAGCCTGGGCCACAACCTGCCAGTGCACATGAGGTGCGCAGCCCACACCTTGAACTTTGTAGCCAGCGTGGATGCCGACAAGGCGCTTGACAGCGCTCCGTTCAAGTCGGCCTACAGGAATACCATGTCCAAAGCACAGGCGCTGTGGAACCAGCAGAGCCGCAGCACGGTGTCGGCAGACAGCATTCTGGACGAGTTGAAGAGGAGGCTGGTGGTCCCCAACAGTACCAGATGGAACTCCACCTATGACTCTGTTGTTGTCCTCAACAACCTGCTGGAGAAGAAGAGGGGGTTTCGCCTGTTCTGGCTGGAGAAGCATAATCACAGCCAGCTCAGCAGGGTAAAGAAGGCTATGGAGACCGGCGTGGAGACAGCCCTGAGGGAGACCATTGAGGAGGGCAGCAGCACCAGCTGCACCACCAGCAATGAGGATGAGGAAGATGACTTCTTCAGCAGCATCACTCAGCCCCAGGTGAGCAGGAGCCACAGGTCACTGAAGTCCAAGGCACAGATCTTGGTAAAGACCTGGCTGGAGGCCGGCTCGAAGGAGGTCCTGACTGACGTCGCCTTCTTGGGTGAGCAAGTGTTGATCGACCTGTTCATCAAGTACAACACAGCCATCCCATCCAGTGCTGCAATTGAGCTCCTGTTCTCCATAGGCAAGGACATCTTGCGCGCCAAGAGAGCCACCCTGTCAGATGCCAACTTTGAGAGGCTGATGTTCATGAAGGGCAACCAGCATCACGTCGAGGCGATGGAGAAGGAGCAGGAGGCCAAGCCAGAGTGAATGCATTATTAGATTATTAAAGTTATTTTGTATGTGTATTTTTACAGTATTTCTTAATATTTTTGATTCGTTTAATACTTTTTGTACTGTAAATAAACTGTATGTTGAATGTAAACTAATGTTTAATTTCATTTGTTCATTTAATTATTTATGTACACCTTGATCATCATCTGATCTTGGCATGCTATACCTTTTTGGAAAGCTCTATGTCTAAGCTGCAACATATTAAAATTTCAGCTCTCTTTAAGGGTTTTAGAGCCAAAAAACCAAACCGAAGCTAAATTCATATAATAAAAGTTAGCGGTTAGCGGTTATCGTTAGCTTCCGCTAAAAATTTTAGCGGTTTATCGGTTTAGCGTTATCGAAGTTAAGTTTTGAGTTAGCGGTTCAGCGGTTATCGAAGCTAACTTTTCGGTTAGCTGTGCCCACTACTGAGTTTAGGGGAACCCCAAATATGTCCCTCACATCATCTAATGTTTTGAATCTCTCATTTATTGACCCGATGGCACAATCCACCACCACATTGAAAAATTTGACTTCCAGCCTCTTTAAGGCTTCTGTAAATGGTTCGTCAGGAGCTTCGTAAGCAAAGTGCTTTTTGTGGATCTGAGCCTCTTGTCCTTCAGCACAGCCTCCACATTCATTTCCTCACATATGTCCCCAGCTACGACTTGTGCTGCAACAAAACCTGTGTTTCTGTAGCTGGTGAGTGAGTCTTTTGTTTTTGTGAGGAGGTTGACTGCCACATCAAACTGCATTTTAGGAGACTGCAGAAGTTTGCTCACATGGTTAACTGCATGAAGAATGTCATACCATACTACTGTGCAAATCTGAAAGCGATAAGACCCTACCTCCTCTGCAAGTGCTTGTTCTTCAGTCCTGGCTATGGCATCTGTGGCATTGCTTCTGACTTCCAACAGGGCCTCTCTGATGTTGTGGCTCTGGTATCGCACAGCCTCAATGTTCTTAAGCCGGCTCTCCCACCTGGTTTCACTCCAAGACTTGAGTGTTATGTTCACGTGCTTCTTTAGGATTGTCCATCTCTGTGTAGCTGCTGCAAAAAGGTTGTACAATTTTTGTACGTTGCCAAAGAAGCTGATGGCATCTGTGGAAGCTATAGCTGCATCAGCCACTACAAGATTCAGAGTGTGAGCCCTACATGGAACATAGAGTGTACGACAGTTCTTCTCTAATAACCTTGCCTGAACACCTTTGTTCTTGCCCTTCATGCTCGCTCCGTTGTCATATGACTGTCCTCTGCAGTCATCAAAGTGAATATTCAGTTCATCTAGTCTCTTCAGAATCAGAACTGATAAACCCAGACCTGTACTTTCTGAAGCCTTAAGAAAGCCCAAGAAGTATTCTTTTATTTCTGGTACTTCACCCATTTTAACAGTTCTGATAATAATCGACATCTGTTCTTGGTGGCTTATGTCTGGAGTGTAGTCTAAAATGAGTGAGTAATATTTAGCTTGTTTTATTTCTGCAACAATGGCATCCAAGCTCTTCCCACTAATGGACCCAATGAGCTCATTTTGAATGATGTTTCCTAGGTAACTTGAATGACTATATTGGCCACTTTCGACTCTGCTGATGTGTTGTTTCATCACTGGATCAAATTTGGCAAGCAACTCAACCTCCTTCAAGAAGTTGCCATTGTCTCGATTGTACAATGTAGAGGAAGACCCCCTGAAAGCAAGGTTTTTCTCTGCCAGTGATTGGATTATACTTACAAGACGTGTGAGAACATTTCGCCAGCGTCTTCGCTCTACCTCCATTAATGACATTTCAGTTTGGTCAATGGTCCTCCCAGTTTTTAGTCGCAGTTCCAGATCCTTCCATGTTGCCATGTTATCTGCATGTTCTGAACTATTTTCATGGCCTTTCAGAAGCGAACCAACGTTTATCCAGTCTGCAAGTCCATCCGTAATTAGTTTGTACGACTTCCTTGAAAACAACTTGCAGCAGAAGCAACAAAGAGCATCATTCCTTCTAGAGTACATCAGCCAGCTTCGCTTTATTTTTTCCCCATTAATTAATGTTCTGTACATGTAATGGTGATGAACGCTTCTACCGTCCTCTCTTTTAGGGAATGTGAAATCTGGACTGATTTGAAGTGGTCCTCGAGACATCAGATCAAGCGGTGGAGCAGATCTTGGTTCTTGTTGCTCAGTAGAAATGCCTGCGTGTGGTGTTTGAAGCTGAACAGAAGATGGGCCACTTGTTGGTTCATCAGGCTCTACTTCTACTGGTGTTTGAGGTTGCATAGAGGATGGTCCTGCTGTTGGCTCATGATGCTCATCAGGCTCTACTTCTACTGGTGTTTGAGGTTGCATAGAGGATGGTCCTGCTGTTGGCTCATGATGCTCATCAGGCTTTATTGAGGATGGCTTTTCCAAATATTTCAGTAGTGCTCCTGAGAAGAATATAACATTACATATTCTGTTAATTTTTGCTAAAATACTCTTTCTTATCTTGTTTGATAAAATAATTGATCTGTGTGAACAGAATTTGAAGTGATGTGATCCATTAAATTTCACATTTCGAAATATGATATTATAAATATTATAGAGACTAGCTTACTCTACACGATTCCTGAGCACTTGCCTAGCTTGATGGTCTACCTAACCTAGTTGCCTGAACTGTAATCATAAGAATATACAAGTGGCACATCTCACCTGTGCTACTGGAAAGCTTCTCCTCCTCTATTTTCTTCTTTTTCCGTTTTTCAGCTCCTGATGGATAATGTCGTTTCATTTTCCAAGATGCACGAAGTCACATCTAGTTAACCACAACTAATCTGCTAAATAAGAATAATCATGATAATAATGATGATGATAATAATAATAATAATTGTTAGAATTGTAACATTAATCAAATACATTCAAATAATCAGACCATTTTGGTTTTAACCAACAAAATTCACATTATCTGAAAAAGATGAGAAAAGAATTAATAAACTTGAAAACATAACGAAAATAATCCTAGGTTTTAAAGTGCTACAAAATCTCTTAATAATTAGTAAATTAGTGAAATAATGTTTTACAATACTAGAAAAATTAAGCATTTAGGAAAGTATAAGCATATAGTAAGACTAAAGTTAAATAATATAGAAATAAGATCTCACGATAGTTATTTACACATAACGACCAAAACGTTTCGTTTGTCTCCGTTTTATCACATTTGTCTCATACAAAAACTTTAATTAATACGACTAATAATAATAATAATAATAATAAGGATAATAATAATAACAATAATATTAATAATAACTTCAGCTATATTCCTATTCTTGCCCACTGAGCTATGACCTGGGAGCCTGTCTAGGGGCCCCCTAGTAGCAGCGCGGCCCAAAGCGCCCGCTTAGTCTGCTTATGCCAGGAAACGGCCCTGAGTCTGGATGTGGAAAACACCAATGGAAGAAGGACTGTCCTTTTAAAGAAGCAGTTTGCCGAAACTGTAGTAAAATAAGCCACATAGCTAAAGTTTGTTTTTCAGAGAAAACAAGGGGTGAAAATTCTAATTATAACATTTCTAGTGTAAATCCTCAAAAGGGAAATACTTCGAACATTGGAGTGGAGTACCTATTTTATGAGCAGCAAAGTGGTGATAATACAGTCCCATATATTGTAGAGGTAGGCCTAAATGGAATTACAGTTCCTCTAGAACTAGATACAGGTGCTGCCCGAACTGTCATGTCCAAAACAGTTTTTGACAAAATTTTCAAAAATGCACCTAAACTACATACATCTAAAACAATACTAAAAAAATATGGGGACATACAAATACCTATTTGTGGAGAAGCATCATTCTTATTTTTTATTTTATTGGGTTCAGAATCCCAGCTGAGCCGTGAACGGCCAAGCTCTGAAGGGCCAGTTTAACCTACAGCCCAAGTTAAGCTAGACTAAAAACTTACGGACTTGGAGGTCCTATTAGGTCCTACCTCAGGGTTGCTGACTCGATGTGGGCCTACCTTAGGCCTCAGTTGCATAAAATTAAGATAAAAAACAAAAGGGGTACTATTTATGGTCTTCTTTCTAAACCTCGCAACAGCAACACAACCTGCACCATTGCACGATGCAACATTCTTGTATCTAAACGACCAAACTGAATTGCAAGCGAGCTCTCTATAAACCACGCCCTGTAAGTGCCGCATTCAACAAACGAGTAGGAAGGACGCGCAGTGCCCCAAAAACAATGATGCCACAAGAGCCCAAAAATGCTAGCTCTAAATTAAGTAAATTTTTCACTAACCTTACAATTATGAGATGGATATATATACACCTTAATTTAATATATACAAGCAATGCTGCATCAATCAGCTTAGTCATTATATCGCCTTGGGACAACAATGGCTCTTCCTCTTCTAAATTTTCTAACATCCATCACAGTTACACTCAACAAGAAAACTTTGTCTCATCTCTTAACTCTTTTAGTGGTGGATGAGCAAGGGCCTACTCTACGAGGCCCTGATTGGATTGATGCTTTGAAAATGCCTATTGACAAAATTTTGCCAAAGGGTCAGGCAGATATGCATACACTCTCATGTCCGTCTGACATAGACTCATTGTTTCGGGAGTTTTCGTCTCTTTTGGGGCCTGAAGTAGGCAACCTAAAAGGCCATCAGGTCCGTATAGAAGTAGACCCTAATGTAACTCTAAAATTTTGTAAGGCTCGTTCAATTGTGCATGCACTGCGGGAGAAGGTAGATTTAGGAATTGACAGGCTGCTCAAAGATAAAATTATCGAACCAGTCACACACGCTAAGTGGGCTGCCCCAGTAGTTCCTGAACTAAAACCTGACAAGTCCGTGCGGTTATGTGGGGATTACCGTTTAACAGCAAATAGAACAGTCCTTCTAGATTGCTACCCTATACCCAAGCCTGATGAATTATTTAGCTCTCTTGCTGGGGGTAAATATTTCACAAAACTAGATATGTCCCAAGCCTATGCTCAACTAAGTTTAGATGAAAATTCTAAAGAGCTAACTATCATAAATACGCACCGAGGCCTATATAAGTACAACAGGCTATGCTATGGAATAGCATCGCATCCTGGTATTTTTCAGAGGACAATGGACCAAGTTCGAGGTCACATTCCAGGGGTACTTTGTTTTCTAGATGATGTCCTCATTTCAGGTTCGTCTAAAAAAGAACACCTAACTAGATTAAGCACAGTTCTAAAAAGACTCCGTGATGCCGTACTTAAGCTAAAGAAAGAAAAGTGTTCATGGGTCACTAACGAGGGTTCCGCATAGATGCCTCAGGCATTCATCCAACGGTGGATAAACTAGAAGCAATAAAAAATGCACCACCTCCACAAAACATCACACAGGTACAAGCTTATTTAGGTCTCCTAAACTTTTATAGGAAATCTTTGCCTAATGCATCGACTTTCTTTGAACTCCTAAATAAGTTATTACGATCTGGGGAACAGTGGAGATGGGAGAAAACCCAAAAGGAAGCATTTGAGGCTTCCAAGGACGTACTACTAAAGTCCACTCTCCTAGTGCATTATGAACCTAAGCTTCCTCTCATAGTTTCAGCAGATAGCAGTTCTTATGGAATTGGGGCAGTGTTATCTCCCCACATTGATGGGGTAGATAGGCCTATCCGTTTTGCTTCTAGAACACTAACTGAAACTGAAAGACGATATGCACAACTTGAACGTGAAGCCTTAGCAGTAAAAAAATTTAATTTATATCTATGAG
Organism: Bathynomus jamesi; assembly: GCA_023014485.1. Taxonomy (NCBI): domain Eukaryota; kingdom Metazoa; phylum Arthropoda; class Malacostraca; order Isopoda; family Cirolanidae; genus Bathynomus; species Bathynomus jamesi. The sequence continues at coordinate 409,931 of JAJOZX010003689.1, forward strand.
GTCATGAATTCAAACTAATTACTGACCATAAGCCTCTTTTAGGTTTATTTTCAACTAAAAATGTTCCAGTTATGGCCTCATGTAGGATTCAACGATGGGCACTGATTCTATGATACATTGATACAAGCCTATAAATTTAACTTAGTACATCGGTCAGGCAAACTTCTAGGTACGGCTGATGCTCTAAGTAGGTTGCCTTTAGAAAATCCAAATGAATATGTACCTATACCTACAGAATGGGTTCACTTGGTGGAGTTTTTGGAATCCACTCCAGTATCTGCAGTACAAATAGAGCAATGGACAAAATCAGACCCTATTCTGTCAAGGGTCATCCATTACTGCTCACTTGGTTGGCTTACTAAGGTTGAGAGTGAATTACAGCCTTTTTATCAACGTCAGTCTGGACTCTCGATCAAAAATGGCTGTCTCTTATGGGGCCACAGTGATAATTCCGAAAGAAGGCAGGTCGAATTTGATGAAGGAACTTCACGCTGGCTGAACACATGAGTGCAACAAAAATGAAAGAACTGGCGAGAGCTTATTTCTGGTGGCCCGGTTTAGGTGGAGAACTCGAATCATTGGTTCGTTCCTGTCAAAACTGCCTAGAGAACAGAGATCTCCCAAGGAAAAGTCTACTTCATCCGTGGGAATGGCCTACTATACCTTGGCATAGGATCCATGTTGACTATGCAGGTCCTATAAATAATACCTATTTCCTAGCCATTGTGGATGCCTACTCTAAGTGGGTGGAAGTTTTCCCAACCACTTCCACGACTTCGGGTGTTACTATTCGCTTACTCCGTTCGTGTTTCGCTCGATGGGGTTTACCCGTAGTTCTGGTTTCCAACAATGGTACTTGTTTTACCAGTGAGGAATTTCGTTCTTTTGTCTACCTAAATGGCATTAGACATGTCCAGTCTAGTGTTTTTCACCCGTCTACTAACGGTCTCGTGGAAAACATGGTCCGTACTTTCAAGTCGGCCTTGCGTCATTCTCATGGGGAGGAAATGCAAGTGGTGTTGGGTAAATTTTTGTTTAAATATCGACTAACACCTCGTACAACGACGGGGGTGTCTCCTTCTAAATTCATGATTGGCCGGGGAATTCGTTCAGTTTTCGATCTGTTACGTCCAAACGAAACGTTACAACGAGTTTTACGCCATCAGGAAAAACAGAAGTTGTACCACGACACGAAAAAAGGGAGTTATAGAAACGCAACCAGTTATGATTCGCAACTATGGGGCTGGACCAAAATGGGTTCCTGCAACTGTGCAGGAGAGAACAGGCCGTTTCCTTCAAGTGCCAACTAGAAGATGGTCGTTCTATTAAACGCCATCAGGACCAGATATGGGAAAGTGAATTGCAGGATGACCGGAGTCTTCCGGAAGAGAGAACCGATCCTCTGGAAAATGGTTCAATTCGCCCGCCTATGCAGGTTGCATCTATTCCTACTACATCAACCCCGCTCCGCAGGTCGTCTAGGGTCTCTCACCCCCCTGACAGACTAAACTTGTAGGAGAGGAATGAGGTGACGTGTGTATATATATATATATATATATATATATTATATATATATATATATATATATATATATAATAGTCTAAAGTCACTAAAGGGAAAAATCACTAAAAGAAAGATGAATGGCAACACAAAGGGATAAAGAGAGCAACGCGGGCTGTTCGTTTGGTTTTGGCTGGACTAGAGCATGGTTATTCATATCTGACTAAATCGTTGGTGCTAAGTTTAATTTGGTGATGTTTCTGAGGTGACAAATGGGGTAGAAAGTTGTTAATAATTAATAATAGTTAAGGGTAATGTCTATAGTTTCTAAATTAGTAAAGTTAGAGAGTTTAGGTAGACTGCTTTGTGGGGCGCTGGAAATCTATGGTAGGCCCTAAAGAATATCTAATTCAAGGCACCGGTAAATGCCTTTGTTGTTGTTTAGATACCTAGTAACTTAGCGGGATCACTAACCCCAAGTTATTACATATTTGAAATGTATGTTTTGTCTGTAATGGGCTCATTATTTATTAATAGCTTTTCCAGCGTAGAGGGTTTGGTTTATTTTATATTAATCACTTTGTTAATGAGGTTCCAATATTGTTTGGGATCGTCCTTGTATTCTTCGAATTTATTTATAGTAATTAGCTTTAGCTTTGTATATTAAAGAATCGAGTCTGTTTCGATAGGAAGTGTAAACTTCCTGTGAGAGTAGACTTTCCTTCACATTTTTATATATTTCATGATTTTGTTTAATGGATGTCTTTAGACCTGAGGTCAACCAGGGATTGTTGATTCGAACAGGAGGAATATTTTTGTCAATGATGGGGCACGATTCATTGAAAGCATGTCAGTGTTTTCTGAAGCTTCAGATTTGGTGATTATATCTGTACGTGGTTTGTCAATGGAGTCAAAATTTGTTTGGCCTGATTTTGTTTTGAATTTATTAAAGTGGTTATACACCTTGTTTTCCTGAATTTAACATTCGTGTACTTCAGTTTGTTTGTCGTTGTTTCGATCGTGATGTAATTTGGGTGGTGAACAATTATGCCTGCAAGTTGTTATTTTATTTAATTTGATTGGGTTCAGAATCCCATCTGAGCCTTGAGCGGCCAACCTCTGACGGGCTACTTTAACTTATAGCCTAAGTTAAGCTAGACTAAAACAAACTTACAGACTTGGAGGTCCTATTAGATCAGACCTCAGGGTTGCTGACTCGATGTGGGCCTACTTTAGACCTCAGTAGTATAAAATTAAGAAAAAACAAAAGGGGCACTATTTATGGTCTTTCTAAACCTTGCAACAACAACACAACCTGCACCATTGCACGATGCAACAATCTTGTATCTAAACAACCAAAATGAATTGCAAGAGCGCTCTCTATAAGACCACGCCTTGTAAGTGTCACATTCAACAAACGAGTAGAAAGGACGCGCCGGAGCCCCCAAAAAATGATGTCACAAGAGTGCCCAAACAATGATGCCACGAGAGCCCAAAAATGGTAGCTCTAAATTAAGTGAAGTTTTCACTAACCTTACAATTATGAGATGGATATATATATATATATATATATATATATATATATATATATAGTATTATCGATATAAATTTATTTAAAAAAGGTATCTATGTGTTTACGTCAAGCGTCTATAACTGTCAATTTAACATAATTTAATATTTTAACAAAATAATTCAATAACATTTAATAATAACCTTTAATAACATGTGTGTGTGTTTTGTCATAGAAATATTAATGACAGTCCGTTCGGCGAATCGACCGGGTACCATATATATATATATATATATATATATATATATATATATATATATATATATATATATATATATATAATTATTATATATATATATATATATATAATATATATATATATATATATATATATATATATATATACACCTTAACTTTATATACAAGCAATGCTGCATCAATGAACTTAGTCATCATATCGCCTTGGGACAACAAGGGCTCTTTCTCTTCTAGATTTTCTAATACAAGTGTCATGTATGCATTATGGGTCCATATCTTACCATATGTGATCGATAAGAGAAGATTTGTTAAGGTCAGTATGGGGCGTGTTGGCCTTATTATGTAGGTTTTATATCCTTGGCTGATCATTGCGTTCCATAATGATTTGGTGATGCAATCTGTCCCTATTTTTATTAAGCCTATGTTAAAATCCTCGAGGATGAAAGCGCGCGAGCTCTTTGGTGATTGATGACTGATTAGATCCTGTAAGGTACTAATATAATTATTTGCGCTACCGTTAGCAGGGGCGCATCCAAACCGATGCACGTGCATCGGTCTGGATCGGCCCCTGGTTAGGTGGTTTGTATGTTGCCAGTATGTTGAGAGAGACGATAAAAAGTAAGATTTATGTATCGTGCATGTTTCTACGTGGGGTTCTACTGTGCAGAGTAGATAAATTTCTATGTATTTTATGGTATTTTTTATGGAAATACGAATGCCATCACCTCTTCTTTCTGTGCGGAAAGTATAAAAAATGTGTCGCCCTCTGAGAGAAAGATTTTTATAAGGGTTCTGTATGAAATTTTCCACGAGTGCAATTAAAAATAATGTATCTTTGAGGCCATGTGATGTTTAGAAAGCCTACCGATGTTGATATTCAACATTGATAAGTGATCATCATTCGGCTTTATGTTGAGGTCGTTAATATATCGGTATTTTGAATCTTTATCAATGAAATTCGTACCTATAAAATCAGCCGGTCCAAGGGGGTGGGCACGTGTTGAATTTGCGAGAAAAGAACGATACACTTTGAAAGAGAAGAAAAAGTTACACTAAATTAGGATATGAATAAGAGATAAGAGTAACAATTTAATGAGGATGAAGGTGATTAAACTATAAGAGGAACTCATTGGTACCATAGCTAGAGTACATTTGATTTGAGAGTATTAAGGTGGGTAAAAAAAAGATTATGAATTATTATTGGTGACACCTTTTTATATCGAGGTATATTTATCTCTGTATGTATTTTTTAGGTGCTCTTCCAATATGTGCTCTACCTTAAAATTTCCATTCCAATACGTGATCTACCTTAGATTATTCGGATTAGCAGCAGGTACGTTAGTTAGCCTTATAAGGCTAACTAACGAAAATATCACGACTTAACCTAACCAATCGTCAAGGGCGTATAGTTGACCTAACGATTGGTTAGGTTAAGTCATGATATTTTCGTTAGTTAGCCTTATAAGGCTAGTTTCACGGTAGAGCACGTATTGGAATATGGTAGATCACAGTTTCGCGGTAGAGCACATATTGGAAGAGCACCATTTTTTTAAATTAAGATAAAAAACAAAAAAAAAGACCAAATAGATGAAATATGCCGTTATATAAACTCGTTCGTTTCTTCATTTGTGTGCGTATGAACTTTGAGCTGCTGCGGGAATGTCGTCAGAAACGTCTGTTAATTTATTTTTAATCTTTCTTTCCTTGTTTTTTTTCATTGTTTTTACTAAATATTACTATGAAAGAATTCCTAGAATTTTAAATAAGTCGTCTTCCTTTGGGTCAACTGTATTAATGTATGTTTGTAATTATCAGTGATTCTTGGACGCCAATTCGAAAAATAAATTCTGGGTATTAATCGCTCATTTCTATTTTACAGGATCTTCATTCGGGTCTCAATTACCCCCACTTCGCCTTTGTTTAACTGCGTGACACCAGTCGTAAATGGCAAATCCTGATTTTTACTTGACGAAGCCCGACCACTACAGAGAAGTCTACTATTTCATTTATTTATTTATTTTATGAAAGGAAACCGAAGCAAATAATGAAGGTTAGGTTAGAGTAGGTTGTGTCGCTATTCAAATGTGAAACTGTCGTGGTTTCGTACGATACACACGTGTGTGTGTGTGTGTGTAAGGAAACACGCTTGAGTTCAAATATAATTTTTTTTTAAAATAAAGTAGGGGAACATGGGGTACAACGGAACCCTCCCTCTGTAGCCTGTATTGGTGTTGCCATCTGCTTTCGCCCAATTCGGTCTGGCGTGATAAGAGTTCAGTTGACACCTGGCATCGCAATTGGGTGTTTATTTATCAGCGTTTACTTAGAAATCGCGACTATTTAATTTTCTGCCATCTGATGTTAATGAAGTGCTTAGCTTCCATCTTATATTTAGATTTGTATGTGTAAATAGCAAGGTACTGTCTTTGATAGCTGTAAGCCTATTGAGGCATGCGTAACTGCAATGTGACTCCTGGAATTATCATCATGGCGGCCCCTGTGACCCAGTTTCTCCGGATTTGAACAACGGGTCTTGCCCCGTTGTTCAAATAAAAAACTCAACTGTGAACGTCATGATGATAATTCCAGGAGCCACACAGCACTCAAGCATACCTCAATAGGCTTACAGCTATCAAAGAAAGTACCATACTCAACATACCATACAGTGTTTAACCCTCGCCGTTCCGGCCTATTTTTACACCCTCGCCCTGCCGGGGTATCAATCTGACCCCTCTTCTAACTTCTGATTGCAGTAAGTTAGAAAAACGAAACCTACACCAAAATGTAGCTACATCCTTCTAGTTCCTAACGCACACAAGAAAAAGTCAGTGTGTGCGTACTGACCTGACCCCAGGTCAGGTCAAATAGGTGAAAGTCACTACACTTTATAAATTGGGGCAAAACGAAACCCAGGGTTCCATCATGCCCCCAACTTCTTTTTCTTCCAAAAATTGCATTGTCTCTTTTTAAATTCGTATAATGTGTTTCTCTTGAAAGAAAATCGAAATGGAACCATACAATCTGATAAAGAACGAGTTAAAAATGCCGCCACAGTAGTAAATAATTTTAAAAGAAATTGGAGATCGAGTAAATGTAATCTTGCTCAAGGGTTCTGTTATACCCCATGTTCCCCTATATTTAGAAAATAGCCAACAAAATAAAGTTTTTGAAGCATTTCTAGCACTTGCTGTCTCTTCCGATAAAGCTGAACTCTTCGCTCAAACTTTCGCCTCCAATTCAACCCTGGACGATTCCGGTGCTGTTCCTCCATTTCCTACTCCCTCTGACTTTATTATGTCAAATCAGAATCTCCTCCAAAGATGTTTCTTCTGCCTTATCTGGGCTCAACTCTTGGTAGGCGTACGATCCTGATGGTGTCCCTCCTGTTTTTCTCAAGAACAGTGCTTCTGTGCTAACACCCTGCCTCGGCAAACTCTTTCATCTTGTACTTTTCCTTCCTTCTGGAAGTTCGCTTTCATTCAACCTCCCCAAAAGGAGAGAACTATTGTTCAATTGCCTTTCTAAAGTTTTTAAATCTATTGTTATTTTTTATTTATTTTGATTGGGTTCAGAATCCCAGCTGAGCCTTGAACGGCCAACCTCTGACGGGATACTTTAATTTATAGCCTAAGTTAAGCTAGACTAAAACAAACTTACAGACGTCGAGATCCTATTAGGTCCTACCTCAGGGTTGCTAACTCGATGTGGGCCTACCTTAGGCCTCAGTTGCCTAAAATTAAGAAAAAAAACAAAAGGGGCACTATTTATGGTCTTCTTTTTAAACCTTGCAACAACACAACCTGCACCATTGCACGATGCAACAATCTTGTATCTAAACAACCAAACTGAATTGCAAGAGAGCTCTATAAGACCACGCCCTGTAAGTGCCGCATTCAACAAACGAGTAGAAAGGACGCGCCAGTGCCCCCAAAAAATGATGCCACAAGAGCGCAAAAATGGTAGCCCTAAATTAAGTGAATTTTTTACTAACCTTACAATTATGAGATGGATATATACACACACCTTAACTTAATTAATATATACAAGCAATGCTGAATCAATCAGCTTAGTCATCATGTCGCCTTGGGACAGCAATGGCTCTTCCTCTTCTAGATTTTCTAACATCTATCCTTAATAATAGGAAGGTTCTTAAACACCTCTTCTCACACTCTTCTTTCAAATTGTCAGTATGGGTTCCGCAAGGGACGCTCTACTGGCGATCATCTTGCATATATATCTCTGCCCTTTCCGGATTTCGGTGAAACTTTTGCTATTGCGCTAGACGTATCAAAATGCTTTTGATAGTCTACCACAAATCTTTAATTTCCAAACTGTCCTCCTTCGGTTTCTATCCTTCCATGTGTGCCTTCGTCTCTAATTTCCTTTCTGGCCGATCTACAGCTGCGGTTGTAGATGGCCACTGTTCTTCTCCTAAAGCGATTAACAGTGGTGTTCCTCAGGGCTCTGTCCTGTCACCCACTCTTTAACTATTATTTATCAATGATCTATTAAATCGCACTTCCTGGCCTATCCACTCCTATGCCCAGGCCTCCGAGAGGGCGGGGAAGCCGGGATAAATCCCCAGGGCCCGGAAAGAGGGGGCATAAAATCTAAAAATATTAATAAAGCAATTGATTAAATAACAGAGAGGAAATATAATTAATGAACATACATTTTATAGAGATTATCATAGTCAAACTGAAACAGATAAAATATTATCTGCGGTCCACCAATGCCCAAGACTGACTGACAGATCTGGGAACCATTGTAATTGAAAGCCAATCAGTCCGTACTTTAAATTTCATCAGAATCATTTACTTTGCTAGAGAGAAGGCAAAGAAAGTACACTTCTAATTATGAAAATCTTGCAGTAAACGATTGTCTTGCCTGCATGGAGTGGTACTGCATTTGTAAATTGTATGGTGATAGAATTACTGTAATATAATTGATTCGAAAAATAAAATGGTCATTTTCCTATGAGTTATTTATTCATACTGTATGTTTTGAACAGTGACTTGGACATATAATAATTTTGCTTATGTACACAAAAAACATTCATAATAAAATACGGAGTAAACAGGGGTACCCATATACCAATCCTTCTCCGGAACCCGGGGCAGCTCTCGGCGGCCCTGCCTATGCCAATGATTCCACTCCTTACTACTTCACCCGCCTCATAAAGCGTCCCTTTCAAGTCACTCAATGCTTAGCGTAGGACGGCTGTGGTGCACCTGACCCCTCCTAATCTTTCTATTATCTCTGATTGGGGCAGATAAAACCTTGTGGCTTTCAATGCCTCAAATACTCAGTTCCTTCATCTGTCTACTCATCACAATCTTCTATACGACTATCCCCTTATCTTCGACAATACACAACTCAATCCTTCGTCTTCTCTTAGGTGTTATAATAAGTGGCTATGTTATTATAAGTGTTATAAGATGTCTCGTGTAACAACAATATATACATAAAATTGTCAGATAACACTGGTCGACAAAATCGAACTTTTTTCTCTCATCAAAGCTGTATACACACTTTTCTAGACCGGTTTTGTACGCTGATTGCAAATCTGTTTCAGTTTTCCTGTAGCACATCTAGTTATCGAAATATGACAGGTTAATTTCAGCACAATTTATCATAAAAGTACAACTTTATTCATAAAAAAAATGTACACCACCCTAAAAACGTTGCGAGTACGATTTTCTTTTGTAAACCTTGTCCGGATCGTCACGGTACAACATCCAGCAGTAGTCTGCCAGAATACTTTCGTTCCAGAAACCTTGGTAGCGATTTTCCATTGACTGGATGTCTTGATGGAAGTGTTCCCCCTGTTCGTCACTCACCGCACCAAGGTTTTCGGGGAAGAAATCAAGATGCGAATGTAAAAAATGTATTTTCAAGGACATGCGACAGCTCATTTCTTGATATGCATCGAGCAGTTTCTGAACTCCATCTTTGGATGCGGGAGACTTGTGGTTACCAAAGAAGCTTCCACAAATCCATTTGAAAGCCTGCCATGCTTTTAGTTCTAAGGCATTGAGGCTTTCTTCAAAGCCTTCATCCTGCAGAACCTCCCTGATTTGGGGCCCCACAAAGATTCCCCCCTTCAATTTCGCGGCACTGATGTTTGCAAATTTCTCAACAAGGTATCGAAACCCTCTCGAATTCGCCTTACCCATCGCTTTCACAAAATTTTTCATTAAGCCGAGCTTAATGTGGAGAAATGGAAGGAAAATCATCTTTGGATCAACTAAAGGAACACGCTGGACACTGCCCGTTCCTGGCTCGTATGTGCTTCTTTGATGCCAGTCACGTCTGATGTAATGATTCGCGGTAGCTCGGCTGTCCCATAGGCATAGGAAACAACAGTATTCTGTGAACCCTCCTTGCATGCCCATTAACATACCAATGACTTTGAGATCATCGCACGAGTGCTGTATTGGATTGCTTCGAGTAGTATATTCATGTTATCGTACGTCTCCTTTAGATGAACGGAGTGGGCGGTCGGGATGGACGGCTTTAAGTTCCCGTTATGTAGAACCGCTTTCAAGCTTCGCTGTGAGGAATCAATGAAGAGGCGCCACTCAGATGGTGTGTGTACCTGTGACAAGTTCTCGTAAAGATCATTGATATCATGGCAATAGTGGAGTGGACCATCTACTGTAAAGAATATCGCCAAATCATGGTTTCGTTTTCGATAGTGATACACTCGGACGCTCTTCTGTCAAGTAAGTGTTTCTGCTTGAGTCTCGAGGAGAGAAGTTCTGATTTCTCTTTGGAGAGGGCTAGGTTTCTAATGAGGTCATTCAACTCGTTTTGGGTAAGCCTCTCCGGCTCCGATTGCTCTTCCTCAGGTGTGTAGTCAAGATCGGCCGAAGGTCCCGCATCTCCGCCAATCGCACCTTCGTCGGATTCCCTTTCATCTTCTAAAGAATGGAGTCCATGCTGTAGAAGTACCGGAATCGGCATCGTGTCATCGTGAGGGATCGGTCTGATCGCGGAGTCTACGTTCGGATAAAATGTTATGCTTGTTCTTCAGGGAGAATCCAGTTATGTTAACATTGCAAAAGTAACAATCGTCATGATGGTCTCTCGGCTCCCTCCATATCATCATAGGTATAGCGAACGTCATCGACTTTTTCCTTTGGTTCAACCAGTAACGTAATCCATTCGAACAAGCGGTACAGATAACATGTGGCACCCACGCCTTATCTTGGTCGCCTAGTGGACAGCCGAAGTATAACTGGTAAGTTTTTCGAAGATCCATCGCGATTGTACGCCGTTGTGATTTAGTTGCGAACGAGCCGCACACATAACAGAAATTGTCGGGATGATTTTTACACTTTCGAGGCATGATAATCGATGAGTGGGTTGATGTAAATCACCTAAAAAAAATGTGTAAGTGGGCGACACAAAACAACAAAAAAAAACACAACACACAACTAGACATATGACTGTTACGCCAAAGAATAAAAGGGTGTACATGTGCAACGTTTGCAAATTTGTGGCCAGCAACTGCTCTCATCTAAAATACCACAAGACAAGCTGTGGAAAGCCTAAGTTGAAACGAAAAAATGCTATAGATGAGGGTACAGAAACGGTAAAGCAAAAACCTACACCTAAGCTGCAACGACAAAATACTCCGCTACATGTATAAAGAACACATATTATATGGTTCTAGGAAATTTCGCCGCAAACATTTTCGCCGTAGGAAAATTCGCCGTAAACATTTTCGCCGTAAACATTTTCGGCGTAAGACAAATTCGCCGTAAGGACATTTCGCCGTAAAATTTTTTAAAATAATCAATGGATGATAAAGGGTATTATATAAGCATTAAAAAGGCAAGTCTTTATTCAATGGTAAAAGTCAGTGATAAAACTTAAAAATAAACTCTCTTCCTTCATCAAATTGGTTATGAGTTTCTAGATACTTGGATGCATGTTAGTAATAGAGCTTTGTATTGCATTGTGGAAGCCTTCTATACTGTTGTTCGTTCTCGGCATATTATTATGAGTTCTTTCGACAACATTCCACAATTCTATAGGAAATGTTGGCTCCATTCTTCGCCTTCGCGCGCCTCGGCCTCGTTCTCCTCCTATATAGTGAGTTTCAACGCAAGATAAGGAATTTATTTAAGAAATTTATTTAACCAAACTATCACGACTTAACCTAACCAATCGTCAATGCCGTACAGTATAAAGAATGTTGGCTCCATTCTTCGCCTTCGCGCGCCTCGGCCTCGTTCTCCTCCTATATAGTGAGTCTCAAAGCAAGATAAGGAATTTATTTAAGAAATTTATTTAACCAAACTATCACGACTTAACCTAACCAATCGTCAATGCCGTACAGTATAAAGAATCTTAATTGTGGTAGACTGCTCGAAGCTAGGTAGACCGCACACTTAACCAGCACCGGCTATTATAAGGGTTCAGTTAAACTTTTTTTTTAATTTTAATTTTATTTTATTTACGGCGAAATATCCTTAAGGCGAATTTGTCTTACGGCGAATTTGTCTTACGGCGAATTTGTCTTACGGCGAATTTGTCTTACGGCGAATTTGTCTTACGGCGAATTTGTCTTACGGCGAATTTGTCTTACGGCGAATTTGTCTTACGGCGAATTTGTCTTACGGCGAATTTGTCTTACGGCGAATTTGTCTTACGGCGAATTTGTCTTACGGCGAAAATGTTTACGGCGAATTTCCGGTCACGATATTATATATCGTATATATAGTATTATGTATTATATTATATATAGTTATATGCATTATTATATATACACTGTAATATTATATTATACAGGGTGTCCATAAATGTTTACCCTGAAAACAGTATGCTCTCATGTTTTAATGACGAATCTTACATCCGTTTTCTTTTTACAGGTGATCTCGTACACGCATAGAGTTTCTGTGCTGGTGTGTTTCGTCTACCGCATTCGCCGCTAGGAGCGTTGTAGTAGCTGTTCAGTTAAGATGGCGTCTGTGACAGAGAAGGCACAATGTGTTGTGTGTTTGCAGAAACAAAATCTCCTGTCAGTGTTCAGCGAAGGTTCAGAACAAAGTATGGAAAGAATCCACCTGATGTGAAGTTAATTTAGTCGTGGATGAAAAAATTCTTGAAACTGGAAACGTGGAAAAGGGAAAAAGCAGTGGTAGACCATCAGTTTCCGATGGGACGGTGGAAAACATTCAAACGGCTTTCACACCAATTACGCCATCCCCCAGCTGCAGGACAAGCAGCCAACTGTCATCTTCCAACAAGATGGGGAACCCCTCATTGGGCGCATGTTGTTCGTGAAACTCTCGACGAAACATTTCCAAATCGATGGATTGGCAGGGACGGGCCAATCCCATAGCCCCCAAGATCACCAGACATTACCCCGCTGTATTTCTTTCTCTGTGGTCATGTTAAAGATTTGGTTTATGCAACAGTTGTTCCAGATATCAGGACATTGTGAGAACGCATTACGGATGCAATTGCAACAGTTAACCCACAAATGTTGGAAAATGTGTGGCGTGAGTGTGAATACCGTTTAGACATTTTACGTGCCACTAGGGGTGCACATGTGGAAGCTTATTAAGTTCATTAACTATGTATCAAAACTTTGTATGTTTATCTACTTATGATTAAAACTGTGTTTGAATACGAGTGTTTATTTAAAAGTTATAGCATGCTTTAATCAGGGTAATCATTTATTATATTTCTTATATATATTATGATCGGTCTCATCTAAAAAACTAGACGTGCTAGAGGAAAACCGAAAACAGATTTGGAATCAGCGTCCCAACAGCTATCTAGCCCACCCATAATTATATCTGATGAAAAATACTTGTTGGCCAGTGTAATTAATCAAACAGTATGCCAGCATGCTAGGTTGTGGCTATGTTGGCCTTATTTTTGTATTAAGTTCAGTGTATACGTAAGATTGTATTTGTATGTTAGGTTAAGTGGCTATGGATGTTGAATGATCCGCAATAGAGAGGTTTTGTTTGTTAACCATTCTTGGCTTTTCCTTTTCTCGTCATCTTTCCCGGAAAGAGCACACATACTTTCTTTCTAAAGCAGGTTCTAAAAAGCAAAGCTGGGCACCAAACCGTTAATCCGTTAATCGTTAATTAACGAAGTTAACTTTTTCGTTAACGATTTAACTTTTAAGTTAACTTTGAAAATCATTATCGGACTAATTAACTTCCGTTACATTTAACTTCCGTTAACTCAAGTCCGTTAACCCAAAAAATTCATAAATAAACGTTTAAAAGTTTCTATTATTTTCAGTGCTGAGCAGGTGCGCAATTAATCCGCCACTGTTAATAGTGATGAACGAATTTCCATTTCCGCAGTGCAAAATCAGGCGATATATTTGTTTCCGTCGCCACAATTTGTCTTACCAAATATGGTAGTTATTTATGGCATTGGTTTGAGCAAAACATGGTCGACTGTAAAATCAGGCGGAAAGATTTGCCATTTGCGTTGAATGTTTCAACTTCTTTCAAGAAATATCACGAGCATTTTAAGGCACTTTCAATAATATATATGTAACAATTACAACAAATAACTACATTCGTTTCATTTGCAGTCTGTCTCTTGCGCAACATGTTTGTGCTAGTGAATATTTAAAAATAATCGTTGTCAAGTAAGTCATGTATATTTATAATATGTCTGTGAGTACCTTATTAGTAGTCTCCTTGATACATTTCAAGAACCATAAAACTGATCAGGTAAGATTTCAATTCTCATGTCACTTTGATGACATAAATTAAGTCAATTGATGTCTTACAATGGGAGCGTTTTCACCTTAACCCTTTATGTCCTGGCGGTACTTCTAGGTACCACATCTTTAAAATCTCCATAATTATTTTTCTACCCGGTTGATCCTGCCGGTACTTTCAAGTCCCAATGTGAATTAGTTTCTTTATGAGATAATAGATGGCGTTGAGAAGTAAATGTGAGCGTGTGGCGCCAGAGGCTGTTTACTCTTTAGTATCTCTGCCATCCCCTCCAGTGCTGCAGTGGAGCGTTTGTTCTCTATGGGCAAGGACATCCTGAGGGCCAAGAGATCATCCCTGTCTGATGAAAACTTTGATATGCTAATTTTCATGAAGGGCAACATGCATCTCATGGACAAAATGGAGAACGAGAAGAAGATGGAAAATTAAATTATATATATACTGTGTTTTTCATTTTTTTTATAATAAAAGTTAACGTTAACGGTTTATCGGTAACTTCCGTTACATGATTAACGGTTAACGAAGTTAACTTTTTGGTTAACGGATTAGCGGTTAACGAAGTTAACTTTTTGGTTAACGGATTAGCGGTTAACGAAGTTAACTTTTTGGTTAACGGTGCCCACCACTGCTAAAAAGTTAGGTGCGCTGTACCGGCTCCACAGTTCCTTCACCCCCACTCACTGTACAGGGGTCTTATCCGCCTCTGTATGGAGTACTAGGGTGTTATGAAAAAACTATGTAGGGCTATGGGTTGATTGCCTGATACCCTCATCCGTTGGAAATTTCCAGCAGATTTCAGTGGAGAGTTACCGACAAAAGCCCTATGTTTTTTCGTTAGTTTGTTATGAATATGTAGGTCTTTAAAGGACTTCTTTATATTTAATTGTTTATGGTAATTTTAGCGTCGGGATTTTAGATGCCTATATGTGAACGAAAAGAAATTGTCCCACCTTATTTTTTGCTGGGTCTTAGTTTGCTTCGATGTAGGGCGTCACGATCTTTTTCGGTGTAGGGCCGCCACGATGGAGCTACGCGATGAGTTAACTTGATGTAATTAATATAGGCAGTCACAATATAAACACTTGAAGGTATAGGCCTATCCTATCTGTAGTTATTAAGTTTATTATAAAGAATTCACTCAGAACTTTAGGGAAGACAAAAGCACATCTTCCCTGTTTAAAGCGTTCGCTGTCCATTAAACAGCTCCGAGAGCCGTTCCTTGGCGTTGTATTTTCATTATTTGCTGATCTGGCAAAGTTTTGTTTGATCTACTTCTCTCTTGAAGACTAAACAATAAATTGGGTTTTCTTGTTGCTATGTGAGGCTCGATGCATACATACCGGTTCTTTGTACGTATGGCAATTATTTCATTCCCAATAGGCTATGTCTAGGGTGTGCACGAGTACCGAAACTTAGGAACCGGGACCGATACCAGAAAAATTATCGGGAACCGGGAAATCCCGGGAAAAAACCGACTAAAATTTTTGTTTTAACCATTGTTCGTAAAATTAAACTTAGTCTAATTGGCATAAAAAAATCTAAGCATTGAGATCAATTATGTTTATTTATTTTGTTTTACATCATTTATGAAGTAGTATTTTAAGAAAATTTGAGCATTTAGAACCGCATCAGATAATTGAGAACGAATCTTTGAAAGAAATAGACCAGCTGCTGAAAAAGCTCGTTCACTTTCAACGCTTGTAGGCTTAATTGTTAGAAGTGCAGCTCGCAATCGATCCAGCTTTTCTGTGCGATTCCCTGTCGCTTCAAACAGTTTGAATTCTTTGCTGGCATCGAAATTTTCTTGATTTTTTACATTCTTTGGAGATTTAAGTTTAGTTACTACATCGTAGTATTCCTGAAGCAAAGGGTCGTTGGACTCGTTGATAGTATCGGGCGTATTTTGATTTACTTCTTCAATACCAGTCCTTTCTTCTTCGTTTTCTTCATTAGTCTCTGGATAGAGACGTTTGTAAATTGCTTCAGCAGACTTCTTCAGAGATACTCGTGAAGCTGCAGGAAATTCCGTCGACTCAGAGGTTGGATAACTTGGATTATGGAGATACGTGTTTATGACGTAAACACTGCTTACGTCATAAGTAGTCAAAGTTACGTCTAAGCAGTAAGCACTGCTTGCGATTGCGACGATCCATACAAATTACAATACGTTTTAAACGGAAGGAATATTCTCTTAAGATATCATTTTTTATTTTTAAATACGTAGAAATCTACTTATTAATTTTTTTTATTTTTAAAATACGTAGAATCTACTTATGCAGCTCTTGCATAGTAAAAACAATGCAACTGTTTTTAGAGTGTATAGGAACCGGGAAATCTTTTCGGTTCGGTTCCTGAAATCTAGGAACCGGGAATTTCCCGGGTAGCAAGAACCGGGTGCACACCCTAGCTATGTCGCCAATCCCGAGGCAAGTTTGTATAGATATTTAATTCAATTAATTAATAATTTATATTTAATTATGAAATAAAGGTACCACATATGATACCATGTTGTGAGCGCGTATAGTTTTTCCATATACTGGGGGGGTTGGAGAAAAATTTGTGTTATAGATCAAATTTTTTGACAAACTGTGTAAAACATGTAAAAATGGATTAAAAGAATGAAGTAGGAATTTAGGAAGAGAAAGATTACTCAAGACCTATTTAAATATAAAAGTTCAAGAGGCCAACTTCTCAAGTTTAGTTAAAGTTATGTCAATCAGTTTGACTCCCTTTAGGTATAGGAAATTTATGGAATTAAAGTAAAGTTATTAAGCATTTTAACTTTGCTCAATTTGTGTAAGGTTTATAAGTCACCAGTCTTAATTTTTTCTTGTAAAAGTTTTCTGGCTTTCAAAGCAGTCTTTCTTTGAGGCCTGTCTGGTTTAGTCTGAGTTACATCAGGTACATTGAGAGATTCCTCCCCAATAGTATCCTGATCCATCCTTTGGGGTAATGGTTCTAATTTAGCCCCACACTCCAAAGGATATAGTAATGTGATATCTCTGGTGGTTTCACCAGTTGCTGTTTTCAGTTTTACAACCCTGGTAATTTCGTCTTCACCAGTTTTGAGTTCCAAGACTTTTCCCATTGACCAATGTTGTCTTGGTGTCTTGTCATGTATCAACACAATGTCCCCAATTTTGACTGAATCATTCCAATTTTGTTTTGTTAATTGTTTATGTCTTTCTCTAAGACTTGTTAAGTATTCTTCTCTCCATTTTGTTATAAATTGAGTTTTGATTTGTGTCAAATGTTGGTATTTTGTGTTGAGTTCTTTGTGTCCTATTACCCAATCTGGATCCTCTGTACTTTATGTTCATATTCTGGTAACATGTTTACTGTTTCTCCCTTAATTAGGTGGTTTGGTGTGAGAGGTTCTGGCTCATTAATACCATCTCCCACATAAGTTAATGGTCTGTTGTTGACAACGTTTTCAATTTCTGACAGAATAGTCATGAGTTCAAAAAGTTGTAGATGTTTGGTCCCAATAGTCTTTTTAAGGCAGTTCTTTACAGTCTGTATGTTTCTTTCCCAAATGGAACCATACCATGGTGTTAACAGGAATGTACTTCCAGGTTATATTGTGTTTGATTAAATGAGTTTGTACTGTTTCACTGTCACAAATCTGATGAATAATTCTTTCACCAGATTTGAAGTATGTGGCATTGTCTGACCATATAGTTTTGGGTACAGAATTGTGTGCACAAAATCGTCTGAAAGCAGCAATAAAAGCTTCTGCTGTCAGATCTTCTACTATGTCTAGACATATGGCACGTGTGGCAGCACAGGTGAAGAGTACAATGTACGCTTTGTATTCCTTTGAATCCATTTTATCTCCAAAACTCACATTTACCGCTCCAGTGTAGTCAATACCCGTGGTTTCAAATGGCCGAGTAAATGTTACTCATTCCACAGGTAGGTCTGGAGGGCTTGGGGTCTTAAAGGGTCGTGAATGGATACGTTTATAAGGAATGCATGTGTTTAAAATTTTTTGTTTCAGTTCTACCCTTTGGTAGCCAGTAAGTTTTTCTCAGCTCCATCAGGGTTTGTGGGACCCCCATGTGGTGTATTTTGTTGTGGGTATCCCTGATGATGAGATTTGTGAAGTGATTCCTCCTCGGAAGAAGAATTGGGTGCTTAGAGTTGTAAGTCAAAGTTGACTTGTTAAGCCTTACTTTACACCTTATCAGACCCTCTGTATCCAGGTACAGATTTAGATCCATGACAAGTGAAGGAATTCCTTTGTTTAATGTGTTACTGGACCTAAGATACTTCAACTCCTTGTCAAATTCTGAAGCTTGTATCTGTTTGAGCCAGTGTTTTGTTGCAGTTTCTGTTAAGTTAGAAAAGGCCTTCTGAGGACAGTGTTTGAGAAGGTAGCTATTGACAAACTTGCAGCAATAGACTGTAATTCTCAAGAGTTTGTTGAGTCTGAATAATGTTTATAGTCAAATATAGGTTTGTCCTCAGTGATCTTTTCAGTTGTCGTAGAGTTGAGTGTGAGGTTAACTACTTTGGCTGGCCAAAGATCCTCACATGTTAGCCATTCAGGCCCTTCATACCAGATTTTATTTGTTTTCAACAGTTTGTAAGAGAGCCCTCTTGTCAAAAAGTCTGCAGGATTCTCTTTTGTTTGTATGTACCTAAATTTGATACCAAGGGATGTGTTTGCAGTTTTGATTTCTGTTAGTCTGTTTTTCACAAATATGTTTTTGCAAGAAGTTGTATCTGTGTTGGTCACCCATGTTAGACAAATTTGACTGTCTGTCCATAAGTAAATGTCTGTTATGTCAACTTCTTTATACACTTGTGAGAGAAAGTCTGCTGTTTTAACTCCCAATGAGACAGCTAATAATTCAAGTTGTGGTACAGTTTTCTTTTGGTTTAAGGGTGCCACTTTTGCCTTTGAATAAACCAAGTTACTTTCATTTTCACTTGTTAAATAGGCACAACACCCGTAAGCTTGTGTGCTGGCATCTGTAAAAATGTGTAGTGTTTGAGATTTCAATCTGTAGTAGCCAGCATCTTGGTACGTAGATGTCTTGAACTTTGTTTAAGTCTGCGGCTAATTTTTTCCAATGAAGTTGGTCTTCCACTGAAAGTGGTTCATCCCAATCAATTTTCTTTTTCCATAAGTCTTGCAAAAGGATTTTGGATCTTATGGTTGCTGGTAAATATAATCCAATGGGGTCAAAAATTTTGGATGATTCTGAAAGCACTTGTCTTTTTGTATTGGCATTTGGATTTAAGTTATAACTCTTTGTGCAAAGAGTGTCATCGTGTTCGGAATTCTGTTTTAAAAACCAAAGCATTCCAAGTGTTTTTGTGTAATTGTTTGGTTCAATGTTCCCATTGTTGTCTTTTGTTATTTGTTCATTTAATTTAGGAGAATTAGAAACCCACTCTCTTAGTCCAAAATTTCCTTGCTTCATTATGGGTTGTGACATTTGGTAAATTTCAAGCAATTCCTCTTCAGTTACAGTGGAACCAATGAGGTTATCCACATAAAAATTTTGTTTTAAAAACTGAACTGTTAAGTCCTCTTGAAATAAGTTTAGGTGGTTTTTAATTGTTAAAGCAAGAATACTTGGAGAGCAATTTGCTCCAAAAATAATTACTTTAAATCTGTAGGTTTTGAAACCTTTGTTAAAGTCATGTGGATCATTAAACCACAAAAACCTGAGATGATTTTTATCATACTCAAGCTTCAAATTTATACAGAGGAATGCTTTTTCTATGTCACTTTGTACTGCATAATTGTCTAAACGGAAGCAAAGGAGAATTTTTACAAGATCTGAGACAAGGTTTGGGCCTTCCATGAGACAATCATTTAAACTAACAGAATTTGTGTCTTTTAAACTACAGTTGTATACTACTCTTAGTTTAGTTGTGGATGAGTCTTCTCTGTAAACTCCCCTGTGTGTTAAATAATGACAACCTCGTTTTTTAAAGGGTTCATCAGTAACTTCTTCAATGAAGCCCCTTTCTATTTGTTCTTTGAATATGTATGTTGTTCTAAAAGATTGTCATTTTTAAGTTTTCTGTAATTTTTATACAGATGTGCCTTAGCTACTTTCAAATTGTCCATTATTTCTGGACAAGGTGTTTTCCAAGGCAGCTCCACATAGTATTGATTGTCTCTGTGTTGTTTTTAAAAGAGTTTGTACTGTATTCAAACCTCCTACCACTTCAGACTAGTCAATACCCGTAGTTTTAGTGGAGTAAATGTTACTCCTTCACAGGTAGATCTGGAGGGCTTGGGGCTTTGAATCCTGTACTGTTTTTGTGTTGCTTGGCCTATGGCCAAGGGAGGCCACAAGACCCTTGTTGCTTGGTCTCTGGCCAAGGGAGGCCACAAGACCCTTGTTGTTGTTGGCTGGCCAAGGGAGGCCACAAGACCCTTGTTGAATAGGTTGGGCTATGGCCAAGGTAGGCCATCAGCCCTTTTGATGAATTTGTTGGGCTATGGCCAAGGTAGGCCATCAGCCCTTTTGATGAATTTGTTGGGTTATGGCCAAGGTAGGCCAGTCCCTTTGATGATTGTTGGGCTATGGCCAAGGTAGGCCATCAGCCTTTGATGATTTGTTGGGCTATGGCCAAGGTAGGCCATCAGCCCTTTTGATGAATTTGTTGGGCTATGGCCAAGGTAGGCCATCAGCCCTTTTGATGAATTTGTTGGGCTATGGCCAAGGTAGGCCAAGCCCTTTTGATGATTTGTTGGGCTATGGCCAAGGTAGGCCAAGGCCCTTTGAAATAGTAGTTGGGCTATGGCCAAAGTAGCCATAAAACCCTGTAGAGTAGTTTTTGTATGTGTTACTGTCTAACCATATAATTTTGGCACAAAATTATGTGCACAGAATCAGAGCGCAGCAATAAAAGCTTTTACTCTCCGATCCTTGGTTATGTTTAGACAGGTTGTTGTGTTTGAGACACATGGAAAGAGTAGTGTGTGTGTGTGTGTGTGTGTGTGTGTGTTGCATTCCTCCGAATCCAGTTGGGCTTCAAAACTTGGATTCACCACTCCAATGAAGTCAATACCCGTAGTTATGAATGAGTAAATGTTGTGTATCCTACAGGTGGGTCTGGAAGGTTTGGGGTTTTGAAGGAATCCAATCTGTTTGCAAGGAATGTATGTGTCTGTTGATGAAATCTGTTGTGTGATTCTTCCTTTAAAAGAAGAATTGGATGTTTGGAGTCGTATGTATATATTTATATACTGTACCGTACGTGTGTATGTAAATGTGTATTTTGTTATAGGGTTTTTATTTTTGGGTTTTGTGTTAGGTTAACCAATTTGGCTGAGTAAAGATCCTCAAATGTTGCATCTGAGACCCTTATATCAAGCCTTGTCTGTTTTATGCCTATATGCCAAATAGGACTTAGAATAGGTTGTGCCTATGTCAAATAGGACTTGGAATGGGGTTACGAATAGGTGTTAGGTGAGTGTAGGTTGAATTCGTGCAATTGCTTTAGGTCTTTGTGATGTTACAGTTCTGAGTCGAATTTTGTGATGTTAATGAGTTTTATGAGTAAGTTAAATTGCTGAAATAAATTTTATAACCTACACCACAGGTTGAATTATAAATTTAGTGTTTTAGTTAGGATAGGCCTTGAGTGTAAAGAGTAAGGTCTACTTTAAGAGGTAGGCCTATTATGAAAGGTAAAGTTATGTGGGCCTACTAAATAGGCCTATTTGTGTACCTACTAAGTAGGCTTATGTTTGGGCCTATTATTTTATAGGACCTTAAATTAGTTAAGCCTGTTAAATCAACAAGGCTTTATTTTGAGTTTGAAGAGCAAGACCTATTAAATAGGCTTAATGTTGTGGGCCTATTTTTATAGGACCTAAATTGAGTTATGCCTGTTAAATGAACAAGCCTTTGTTTTCGGTTAGTGTAAAGGTAAAGGGATCGGTTCCCAGTTGCATAGGCCACCATATGAAAAAACTATAGTGGGGTTATGGTTGAAATTGGGGTTAGGCCTAATGAGCTAAGCCTAGCCACTGTGTGTCAGTGTAAATTTTAGAGGGGTCAGTTCCCCACACGGGCCACCATATGAAAAACTATATAGGGCTATGGGTTGATTGCCTGATACCCTCATCCGTTGGAAATTTCCAGCAGATTTCAGGGGGAGAGTTACCGACAAAAGCCCTATGTTTTTTCGTTAGTTTGTTATGAATATGTAGGTCTTTAAAAGACTTCTTTATATTTAATTGTTTATGGTAATTTTAGCGTCGGGATTTTAGATGCCTATATGTGAACGAAAAGAAATTGTCCCACCTTATTTTTTGCTGGGTCTTAGTTTGCTTCGATGTAGGGCGTCACGATCTTTTTCGGTGTAGGGCCGCCACGATGGAGCTACGCGATGAGTTAACTTGATGTAATTAATATAGGCAGTCACAATATAAACACTTGAAGGTATAGGCCTATCCTATCTGTAGTTATTAAGTTTATTTATAAGGAATTCACTCAGAACTTTAGGGAAGACAAAAGCACATCTTCCCTGTTTAAAGCGTTCGCTGTCCATTAAACAGCTCCGAGAGCCGTTCCTTGGCGTTGTATTTTCATTATTTGCTGATCTGGCAAAGTTTTGTTTGATCTACTTC
Organism: Bathynomus jamesi; assembly: GCA_023014485.1. Lineage (NCBI taxonomy): Eukaryota > Metazoa > Arthropoda > Malacostraca > Isopoda > Cirolanidae > Bathynomus > Bathynomus jamesi. The sequence goes on from JAJOZX010003689.1 coordinate 432,528, forward strand.
TCTCTTGAAGACTAAACAATAAATTGGGTTTTCTTGTTGCTATGTGAGGCTCGATGCATACATACCGGTTCTTTGTACATATGGCAATTATTTCATTCCCAATAGGCTATGTCGCCAATCCCGAGGCAATTTTGTATAGATATTTAATTCAATTAATTAATAATTTATATTTAATTATGAAATAAGGGTACCACATATGATACCATGTTGTGAGCGCGTATAGTTTTTCCATAGGTGTGTCAATTTTAGTAAAGTCAACAATTCAAAAACTACTAGTAACCAAATAATGCATTTTTATGTGCTAAATCGAAATATGGCTTTAAAATTCAGATTTGACCACTCCTAGCTACTTATATTTGAAGTTGAAGTTTACGAAAAATCAGCAATTTTTGCAAGTATTTTTTTTATTGTACATAACTACATTTTACATACATTAAATACAATTAAAGACATTTTGATTGTATTTCAATATTAAAACTTAGAAATATAGGTACGTCTCTTGAACTTTGCCAAGGATGCCATGTCTACCTTGCTCTTGTTCCTGGACATGAGCTCCCTACTGGTCACCTGGCCACTGATGTACGCCTCCCTCCTCTCTTGTGAGTAAACATGTTGTGCTGCTTGTTTCATCCTTACACACCTCTCTACTGACTGTGTGTGTGAGGGCCATGCAGGAACTTCCATTGGTCTATCCAGAAACTCCTTGATTGCAGCAGTGGTGAGGGAGCAGGTCAGAGGGGGGTCAGTCACGCCAGAGTTCCAGTTAATAAGCTCCGAGAGTTTGGTGGCATCTGGGTTATGTCAGGAGTCTTCCTGGGTCTGACACTGTAGTCTCCTACCTGTGTGTCCTCATCTCCTTCACCTCCGATTTCCAGTAATTAGGGGGTGTCAATTTTAGTAGTCAACAATTCAAAAACTACTAATGCTAAAAAAAAAAAATATATATAATGAAAATGTTTATTGGCGGACTATAGTCCATATGACAAATATTATTAATACAATGACAGTTCATATACTAAGGATAAAAATATACACAATTGATTAGAAATAATACTGCACAGTCGAAGTTAAGTGGAGCTACAGACACGTTTTTCGTACCAAGAAGTCCATAGCTTAGAGGATAAATGGCAGGACTCATGGATAGCTTGAATGATGGGGTTGGTTGATTTTTTAATTATTTGCATTAAACTGTGTTGAGCACGTCTTGTTACCTCCGGGAAGCTCGGGACATTGCGGGTAGCAAACATTTGCGAAGCTGAGCATCTCGGGGGTAATTTATGTGAGTCTAAAAGACCTGTTGTACAGCAAATTTAGGGTTCTGCCAGAACCTTTTTTATAATTCACCCAGAGTTGCTGACCGTATATATTACTGCAGAAAGTACGAAAGTCTCTCTTTAGCTTCACTTGTACAGAAACGAAAGTTCCTTATGGTCATATTCGCTTTAGCACAGGCTTCGAGATTGTTTTTCTTATATCCGAGTCATCAGAGCTGGGCAGTATTTAAATACATTTGTATTTAAATACATTTGTGTATTTAGAACTGTATTTATAAATACATTGTTTTTCATGTATTTAAATACTTTAATGAGTATTTAAATACAATGTATTTACTCAAAATATAAAATGTAAATACTTTTACTGGTTTAATACACGTTCTGTACTAGCACAGTACGACGCGTCGACAGTGTAGTACAGCATGGTTCATGTTTCAACGTGTCAGTTCAATCAGTTGTGTGCCACTCTTAGTCGAAAGCGGTTGATTTCTTTATCGTGTGCGTGTCATGGCTTCAACAAGCAAAATAAACTCTCTCTCAGACAAAACTTTTGAAAGATTGGTTTTGATCCGCAGCAACCGTGAAATAAAAGAGAATTCGTAAGGTGCCTTATGTTTATATTTACGTCTTATGTTTACGTTTATGTCTCATCTACTCATTAATTGTTACTCATTTTGCAATGATATAATGAGTATAATATGTCACTGGTTGAACATCGTAAGTTCTAAGTTCTTTTGTTTTTGTTTTGTTCTAAAAAGGGAAATATATAATCGGAAATTAGATTGTACTATTTCTTTATCCTTTATCAAGCATTTTATATTGTTGTTACTCATGAATTAGTGAATGCATATGTTAAAATTTGTATGTATTTAAAATGTATTTACAAATGTATTTAAATACAATTGATGTATTTGGTATTTAGTATCTAAATACATTCGTAAAATGTATTTAGTATTTAAATACATTTCTCCCATGTATTTAGTATTTAAATACATCCAATGTATTTATTGCCCAGCTCTGCGAGTCATCACTCAAGGAGCTGGTAATAAGTTTGACCCAAATACTTAAACTCTTGTACTTCCTCAATTACGTCACCATTCATTTTAAACCTTATATCAGCTGGCTGATTACAGCTTTTAGGATGAAATTGCATAACCTGTTTTTGTAACATTAAAAAGAATATCATGTTTCTGCGAATACACTTCGCAGACGTTTAGTAGCCGATCCCGACCTTTAACAGAGGGACTTATTAACACCATATCATCGGCATAAACCAAGTTATTTATCCTTGTGTTATCTATACAACATCCCACTGTTGCCTCATTAAGTGAAGCAATTAATCCGTCAATATGCACATTAAATAGCATAGGGTAGAGCAAGGAGCCTTGTCTCACCCCGCAAGAGGAGCCAAAACACTCGGATAGTACATTGCCCCACCTAACAGTGAAACAGTGGCGTATCAAGGGAGGGGCGAGAGGGGCGACCGCCCCGAGCGGCACTTCCCGAGGGGCGGCAAATTACTGTCAGGCGGGCGCAGTATGCAAAATTTTGGGTTTTTATATTTTAAAATGCAACCCTCCAAAAAATTATATCTCATCATTGTCGCGCGTTATTTGTGTACAAAATATCCATGGTTTTGATGAAAAATCATCATTAAATGCTATATATGCCACCTCAATGCCACTATTTCCACAAATAGTTGCGTTAAATTTTCACATCGAAAAGGTTGCCAGCCCTATTTTTCAGACTTTCCCTATATTATTTAGGTTAGGCTTTGCATTCTTTGAGCTTTGATGATGTTAATAATTAATGGTTGTTTTATTTTGCAGATACCCTACTGAATTAGCAAACATGAGCAAACGACAGAGACTGAGTGGTGCTGCATACAAGAATCTTCGCGAAAAAAAAGAGGAGGAAGGCAAGCGTGCTGCTAAGCGATTTCATCAGTTAATGGGATTCTCAGACACACCTTCAGTGCCTTCTGGCAAGCAAGGAGATCAACCGCAATGTGATATATCTTTAGAGATAGATGTTCAAGCGGCAACTTCAAGTGAACCCCCAAATAATCAGGATCAACCCTCATCTACATCACAAAGTCACCCACCCACCCATCACCCACCCACCCATCACCCACAGTCTGTTTAACGATTCTGGCAACTGGCCCGTTCCAATGACGGACAATTTGAGAATCGAACTCATTAAACGTGGACCATCACATTTGAAAAACATGAATGGACCCTTTCCAGCTGATTCAAACAATGGGTCAATGTCGAAAGTTTGGTATTTCAAAACTTTGGAAAATGGCGAAAAAATTGAAAGGTCATGGCTAATCTTCTCACCTTCAAAATGTAGCTTGCATTGCTTTTGCTGTCGTCTCTTCAACAACATCTCCAGTGCATTTGGAAAAGGAGGAGGATTTTTTGCCTGGGTTTCCGCCCCGAGCGGCAAAAAGTATTGGTACGCCTCTGCAGTGAAAGATTGGTGGGAAATACCAAAATTTCAATAAATATAATATGTACGTGGGAACCTTCCTGTCCTCTAGTTTTGCAAATAAAATATTGTGGTTCACTCTATCATATGCCTTACTTATATCAAGAAAACAGCTATAAATGGTTGAATTACTGTCAATGTATTTAGATATTGTTTCTTTAAGTACATAGATACACAGATCAGTTGAGTGGGACCTTTTAAAGCCAAACTGATATATATATATATATATGGGTTCAATTCCCGGGCGGTTCGCCTCATTTTTCATTTATTCGTTATTTCTCTTCCCCGTGTGCAGAGACGCTCCTTATTTACGTCGTTTCTATTCAATATATATTTAGGGTGCATCAAACGCCCTTAGGTTCTTGGATTTTAATGTCTATTCTCTCAAATGTTACACTTGTTGCTAGAAGTGTGTATGACAAAAATTAATTAAATCGGAGGTGGTCCTGGGTGGCCACCGGTCACTTTTATATTTTCGCGGCAATTTTCGGGGGCCGCGCTATGTAAAAATATCTATTTTTTTTATTTACCAACCAGTTGACTACTTACATTGTTTCTTTTAATATAGAGTTGCTAAGGGGTGATTTACATAACATTTGAGAGAATAGACATTAAAATCCAAGAACCTAAGGGCGTTTGATGCACCCTAAAGGGGTGATTTACATAAAACATGTACCATAAACGAAACTTCACTTAGTCTAATAATATCCTTTATTGTCTTTCAGAAACAATGGAAGCTGTAACAATGGAAGCTAAGAAGACCAGATTAGCAAGTGCCATTTTTGGTCTTGGCAATGCTCTTACAGAAGGAGATGGTACATTGACAGGAGTCCGCCTCCCAACTTGCCGGCAGGTTCTTCGATGCGTGATGTGGCACATCCAGAAAGAAATATGTGAAGGCAAACAAACACAGCCACTCAAATGGAAATCTGCCAGCATAGTCCTTATCCAGCTGAAAACATTCTACACTAAAGCAAATATTCCTATGCTTTCAGACCATCAATGCTGCAAACTAATACTTGACCTTCTTAATGACAATAACAAATTGCGTCAAATACCTGTTTCTCGCAGAGAATCTCCAAACACTTTGGCTAAGTTGCAATCCATGAATGAACGTCTTGATAAGACCTTTGGTGTATGGACAAAAGATGCAATGACAAACATTAAGAATGAGGAAGATAGAGCATTTTTAGAGTCAATGAAATCTGACAGAGTAGCCTCATTTGGTAGTGTTGACAAGAAGAAAGCTGATAAAGATCGTAGAAAAGAAAAACGCATCTTAGCGGAAGCTTCAAGACGAGAACGTCATGAATCATCCAGTGTACAAGAGATGAAAAGTTCTGTATGCTCTGATGATAGTGCCTCTGCAGATAGCTTGGAAGAAACTGAAGAAGAGGCGATTCCAGAGCTTCAAAGGAAGCGTAGTCACCACAGATCAACATATGCAGGTACGTCTGCCTTTATTCCTCATGATATTCTGAAAAGGCCTTCAGTCGTGTCTGTTGCTACTCGACTAAACATAACTCCTGTTCAACAGGCTGTGCTCACCGAAGCTGTAATTCAAGAGGCAGGAGGTGATCCACGTCGTGTGGCCAAGTCGTATTCAACTGCTGATAAGGCTCGACGATCAATAACAAGTGCTATCGCCAAAGATATTCGAGAAAATTGGATCGCCCCCAACAGCTGCAACACTTCACTGGGATGGCAAGCAGATGCATACGCTCACAAACAAGAATGGCAAGGAAGAAAGATTGCCAGTGTTGGTTGGGAATGCCACTGATGTAAAGCTACTGGGAGTGGCTAGATATCCTCGTGGAAGTGATATGTCATCAGGTGACATCATTGCCGAGCACACTTACACGTTTCTACATTCATGGAAGTGCAAACAGTCAGTTGTCAACTTATGTTTTGACACAACAGCATCAAACACTGGACACGTTACAGCTGCCTGTGTTACCATTCAATCAAAACTGGACCGTGCTCTTCTGTGGTGTGCATGTCGCCATCATGTTGGAGAGGTAATCCTGGATCATGTGTTTGACGCTCTCAAAATTGAGACATCAAAGTCTCCAGAAGAATTGGGAACGCATATCGCATGCAAAGGATGAAAGTTTAACCAAAATTGACATTTCAATGTACTGTACAATGACGATGCACAACTGCTTTTATCCTGCAAAAACAAGGTTTTAAGCACAATCCGCACAAGCGCTTCATACTGTAGGGAAGACTACAAGGAAATGGCACAACTCTGCCAGGTAGTCCTCGATGATGATGTCACAAAACAAGGAACACTCCACAGACCTGGGGCCATGCATAAAGCAAGGTGGATGTCAAAGATTCTTTATTCCATCAAAATATGCCTACTTGAAGAGCAAATTTCTGTACTACCTCGAGGAACTGTAACAACACAACATCAACAGGAAAAACTGAAGGAGTTTGTTGTTTTTGTTGTTTATATTTATTGTGATTGGTGGCTCATATGTCAGTCTGCTTCAAATGCCCCATGGTTTGATTTGTGCTTATACAAGACTGCTCAACTATAAAGCTGTCAACTCAATCATTTCAGTCAGCGCTGTGAAAGCCTTTGATAGACATTTGTGGTATTTAACCTCAGAACTGGTTGTTTTGGCACTGTTCAGCAATGCAGTACCTCAAAAGGAGCGTCGTGCCCTTGCAGATGTGTTACTGGCCATACAACCAGATGAAATGCCAAGCACTCCAAAACACCGCTACGGTTCTGGATATGGCAAACCGTCATTTCCAAAAATTACAGAAGCGACAACCCTGGCTGATCTTGTGAACGAGGACTCGTGGTTTACAGTGAACCTTCTTCACCTGGATATGACCTTCCTAACAGAGGATGTTGACAATTGGCAGAACAATGACCACTTCAAGGCAGCCAAGTCCATTGTGGATGGGTTAAATGTTGTGAATGACCCTGCGGAGAGAGCAGTAAAGCTCACAACTGATTTTGTCTCAGCTGCAAGAGGAGAAGACCACTTCCAAAATCTTCTTCAAGTGGTTGAATGTGACCGCAAAGCGAGGCCAAATTTGCGGAAACGAGCAAAGTTGGAGTAGTGACATTGGCGTTGTGTTTTATACATTTTCAACTTTCAATCAATGTAAGTATAGTAATACCGAATATTTGTATATTAGTATTATAAGTAATACCGAATATTCGGTGCATCACTACTAAATATATAAAAGTGGCCGGTGGCCACCCAGGACCACCTTCGATTTGATTGTTTTTTGCATACATACTTCTACCAACAAGTGTAACATTTGAGGGAATAGACATTAAAATCCAACAACTTTTTGAAAATCATGGGGCGTTTAATGCACCCTAATATATATATATATATATACTGTACATACATATATATATATATATATATATATATAGTGTAAAGAACGACGCTTGTGTAGAAGAACGTTACGCACAAGATGAGGGAGAACGAACAAATGAAAAATGAGGTACCCACCCGTGAATCGAACCCGGGATCTTCCGATTGCCGGTCAGATATGCTATCCACTACACCATGGGCCTCGATTAATCAGAAGTCGTAATTCTCCTACATACGAGCAGAAACCAATGCCTTGAGGGGGCACCTTCGCATGTCGTACCTATATATACACATTTTTAACTGCAAACAACACACAGTATAATTAATGTAAAGAACGACGCTTGTATAGAAGAACGTTCCGCAGTTAAAAATGTGTATATATAGGTACGGCATGCGAAGGTGCCCCCTCAGGGCATTGGTTTCTGCTCGTATGTAGGAGAATTACGACTTCTGATTAATCGAGGCCCATGGTGTAGTGGATAGCATATCTGACCGGCAATCGGAAAATCCCGGGTTCGATTCCCGGGTGGGTACCTCATTTTTCATTTGTTCGTTCTCCCTCCTCATCTTGTGCGGAACGTCCTACACAAGCGTCGTTCTTTACATTAATTATACTGTGTGTTATTTGCAGTTATTTATTTATTTATATATATATATATATATATATATATATATATATATAATATATATAATCAGTTTGGCTTTAAAAGATCCTACTCAACTGACCTGTGTATCTAATTCAGAGCTGGGCAATAAATACATTGAATGTATTTAAATACTAAATACATGGGAGAAATGTATTTAAATACTAAATACATTTTACGAATGTATTTAGGTACTAAATACAAAATACATCAATTGTATCTAAATACATTTGTAAATACATTTTAAATTGTTATCTGCAGATATATCACTGTTTGATTCACCGGATTTGCTTGTTGAAGCCATGACACACACACGATAAAGAAATCAACCGCTTTCGACTAAGAGTGGCACACAACTGACACGTTGAAACATGAACCATGCTGTACTACACTGTCGACGCGTCGTACTGTGCTAGTACAGAACGTGTATTAAACCAGTAAAAGTATTTACATTTTTATATTTTGAGTATTTAAATACTCATTAAAGTATTTAAATACATGAAAAACAATGTATTTATAAATACAGTTCTAAATACACAAATGTATTTAAATACTGCCCAGCTCTGGTATCTATGTACTGAAAGAAACAATATCTAAATACATTGACAGTAATTCAAACATTTATAGCCGTTTCCTTGATATAAGTAAGGCATAGGATAGGGTCAACCACAATATTTTATTTGCAAAACTAGAAGACAGGAAGGTTCCCATGTACATATTAAATTTATTGAAATTTTGGTATTCCCACCAATCTTTCTCTGTTAGGTCGGGCAATCCAAGTGTTTCTCTTAAAACTCAACATGTACGCCGTTAGTTACACGTAGTACATCCAAGCGAAATTAGAGTCCACGCCATACGTTCGCTAGCATATCTCTCGTGACACTGTTGATGGCATCGAAAATCCTTGCACGAAGTGTGTCAATGTCAGCAACAGGAGCATGGTACACATTATAGGCCGGGTCGAAATCTCGTCAAAATGATTTTGTTTAGATGGGCACTATGTGGGGTTTATGAAATGATATCCTGACCAACAAACTCCAAAAGAAAGTTTATGCTCCCCTCCGTACCACTAGCATACTCCCTTATTTTTGGCTCAGCCCCAAAATTAAAAATAGTATAAATCAAAATGGAGATCATTTAAAGCAATTATCCAAGAAATTTCAAATCCTTGAAAAATTGCCGCATCCCCAAAAAGTGTTATCAGTATATAGAAAAGGGTGGCATAAACTTTAGTTTGGAGTACTGATTGCCTAGGAGACCAATTCATAAACCTCATATAGGCCTAATATATTTGTCTGAAAAGAAGACAATTAGTCTACTGTACCATTTATTACACAAAACAGCTTTGAAGTAAAAACAAAATTTAATTTAAAAATTACCTTCACAATTCACTAATTACTTGTGGATGTGCCTTGGCCCCATTGGCTTTTCCATTCAAACTGTGGCAGTCTTTTTCTTGATTCCAGTTGATTGAGGATAAATTTGTGCCGATTGCCGCAGCCAATCCTTTATTCTGATGCTTTTGTCACTAAGTTCACTGCACTTTCCACGCTTTGACTGTGGCATGAAAAGGCAGCAATTTTCAAGGGTTCTGTTCTTGTATGCAGTAGCTCTTCATTGCTGAAATTCCTTATCAAAGGTGGAGGATTGATAGCTTCCTTTCTCCAGTCAATCATCTCATAGTAGTCTTTGGAATCGAAATTTAGAGATTTAGGAAGCTCAAAATTTCGTGTGCCACTGAAACGTATCCGACTGAGAAGTATCTTCTGAAGAGCATCTTCTCTGACATGTTGTCTGCTATCAGTAAGCATTGACAGTAGGAGAGCTTCGGGATTGGCAAAATAGGCATTATTACGGAACACCGGTTCCATAATAATGCGATGTTTTTCTTCCAATCCTCGCATCAATACAATCAAATGAAAAAAATTCCGTGCTCCGTCAGTAGTTTTAGGATGGGATTTGATATGAAACCATCCAGGAGCATACGATTTCATGACGATGGTTACCAGTTCTTTCAGATTTTGTTCGGGATGCAAAGTCGATACATATAAACGAAGAATCCGGTTTGCTTGGGTAATCCAGCAAGCATGATGAATGGCACCTGGAGACCTGCGGGCTAGACTTTCAGATACCCATCCAGATTGCACTGCTAGGCACATATCATAGAGATACTTTTGATCACTGCTCAACTCTCTCACGACATTCGGTGGTATATCTTGGACGTTGCCCTGAACTAGTGAAAATGCCACTAAGTCTAAAATGGTTAAATCACATTTCAATTTGGCTCCAATTGAACCTTTAAAGGTATTTGGCCCTGATGGTTTTCCGTCTATGGTTTCAAATATGTGTCTGAAGAGGAGTTCATTCATGTGTAAAAGAGAGAAGAGCCATTGAACTGATCTATGCAAAAACATTTCAATCAATTTTATGGTACCAGCAATTCTACCAGTATTGACAGCAGTACCGTCGCATAGCGGAGCATTGAGTGTCTCGATGCTCGCTGAATCAATTTAGAACATTATAATTTCATCAGCTATACACCGAGCATTTCCTGCGTCAGGGCAGAGATGGTCTACATAGATACCTCCAGGGTCTTTGATCAGCACAATGTTGTTCTCTCTCTTTTCCATGCTTGGTTAACGTATCATCCTTTCTTCCATCAAACCCTATACATTCCATAATCACATTTTCACATCTAGATCTAACTATTTTTCTTGCCTACACGAATTCTTTGTTTTCTTCCTATCAAGCATGTTAGATTGATCGATTATTCCCATATCTTTCAATGCAGCATTAACAATAGCTGCTGTAGCTCTCGAACTCACACGGTAACGGTCTGCTACCAATGGTAATTTGTTGTATGAATACCTATTTTGATCATTTTCAATCAATTCCACATCGGGCACGAATTCTAGCTCATTGTCACTGTCTTCTATATCTTCGCTAAAGTCATCTACTGAAGAAGATGGTACAACTTCCATAGCTTCTGCCATTTCCACTTGACCTTTGTTGCCTCTCTTGCTCTTGCTCTTGAGGGATCGTCTCTGGACAGCGGCAGCTTCACGATCAAATGGCCCTAATTGATTTATTCTTTGCTTTTGGCCTACAAATGACTCCCACTCTACCATTGGGATTTTTACCTCGAATCGACAAAACGGCCTTTCTATTCCTTTATCATAACATTCGGAAGTACAAATGTCAAACATTTCATCATATGAAGCAAGTTTTTTAGCAAAATTTTCATTCCTTTGACGTAGAGGAACCTTGTTCAAGGAAAGAGCTGATCTGATTAATCTTTCCACTGCAGAAGAAATAGATCTTTCTTGAATGACAGGGAAAGAGAACATGGCCCAAATATCTTGAAGATCTTTGGTAACTATATTGTAGCAATCGTTCGCAGTTGCTGATCCCCTTGACTTTTTTTTTTTAATGAAGAAATAGTGTCTGACAACGTCTGCCTTTGTAGGAATCATTGATCGGCGGAATTCAGTGGCAAAACCAAAAGCTGCATTCGAAGATTTGTTTCTGGTTGACATTTTTTTTCAACCTTTCTAAAAAATTAAAAATCCAGCTTTTATAGAATCATGCATGGATCATAAGTAAATCTAAAGAGCATAAATTCTTATAATTTCTGTAAAAATATATAATTAGAACATGAAATTTATTGGTATTGAATTTGAAATTCAACACACAGCTCAGTAAATTGATTACACATAAACGATGTTTACGTGTAATCAATTTTCTGATATAGCAAATATTTTGAGAAAATACGCGTGGTGAAAATTTTGAGAAATCCAAATTTTTGAGGTAATTGCCTAAAAATTGCACACGATATATATTATGCCATTTTAGATGGGGGGTCATCATTCTATGAGATGCTCTAAATGGTCTCCATTTTCATTTATGACTTTTTATTTTTGGGGCGGAGCCAAAAATAGGAGGGACTATGCTAGTGGTACGGGGGGGGCATAAACTTTCTTTTGGAGTATGTTGGTCAGGACCCCAATTCATACGCCCCACATAGTGCCCGATCTGCCCCCAGAAATTCTTCGACCCGGCCTAGACTACACAATCCTTTACATATCCCCACAGGAAGTAGTCCAGGGGCGTGATATCGGGGAATCGTGGGGCCCATGGCACCGGCCCGCAGCATCCAATCCAACTTCCTGGAAAAGTGGTGTTCAAGAACTCACGCACTAACAAACCCCAGTGTGGAGGCACACCATCTCGCTGTGAAATGATGGATGGTTGAAGGTTTTCCAACTTTTGGGGGCTACAAAGAAATCGAGCATGTCCAGGTACACTTGTGCCGCAACATTTTCAGCAAAGAAGAACGGACCTATCGCCCTATCATCCATTAAAACCACACCAAAAACATTCCCAAGAAAAAAAACTTGTGTTGTACAACAACATGCAAAACAAAGCATTACTCTCTCTTCTTTGGATTTCATATAATTAAAGTTTATAATCCGGAAAGGACTTTATGTACACCCTGTGTGTGTATATGATTTTCGATAGAGGGAATCGAATGAAAGGTAAATGTGATAAACTTTATTGCTTCAGGATATACGGATTTTTAAAAATTAGTTAACAAAAGCTAAATTAAATAATGGGATTCGTTATAAAGCTTCTATTTCTCTCTCGACGATCGATCTGTATTCGTCAAATCCTCCCTCGACGCATTTCACAGTATATTCGCCGCACACCCACAACTCCGTGCACACCATCCTTATCAAACGCTCGTCGTGCGACACTAACACCACGCCGCCCTGAAACAAAATGAATGACACGCCCAAACCATTAAGCGATAAATGGGGCATAATGATTAAAACTGTGTGTTACGGGGGTGGGTGGGGCGGGGGGTCGCAGTTTCCTTTTGAAAATATCTTAATGAATTACTCCTCTGCACTCTTATAAAACCTCCCATTCGTGCCCTCTACCCCAACACCCAAACAAATAAATAAAACTTTCTGAACTAATTTTTCGCTGTATAAAAAATTTTGCCAAGCCTAAGCCAAATTCCTACATGTCGAATTTGAACTTCACCTTAAATTTGTTGATAGCATTTCCGAGAGCTTCTATGGTCTCAACATCCAGGTGATTCGTGGGTTCATCGAGAATGAAGTAATTTGGATTACCCATACACATCACGGAAAAAGCAACCCTCGATTTTTGACCCCCGGAGAGGCTGGCCAGTTGCTGAAGTGCCAAATCGCCACTCACCCCGAAGGCCCCCAATTGGCGTCGGTAGTCTTCTACGGTTTTACCTATATATATATATATATATATAATAAAATTGAAAAAATCCATTCAATTATACACACATTATAAAAACCGATTTAATGACGGGGTAGGCATGACGTTTGAAAATAGAACTCTGACACACTCTAATCAATTGCGCACACAAGAATAACCACTTGGAATGAAGTACGAACCCAACCTTAAGGATCTATTATCCTTCATGACAAGTTTGGGGATATATCTGCAGTGATATCTCAGGTGAAACCAAAGTCTCCATTTACACACCTCTTTCATTCTCGTAGAAACTCAACGTTTATTCACACATTTACTAATTCATCCTTCCACCTTTTAATTCTCGCATCCACGCACTTACTACGATATAACTTTTTCACAATTTCATTGTTCTCTTTCTTCGCATGACCATACCAACGTAGCACACTATCTTAATTTCACATAGCGTCAATCCGTTTTACACTTATCGCGAGTCTGGTCTCCCTTTTGAGTGAACTTGATGCCAAACAAGCTCCTCATATCCAATACATATTCATATAAATTTCTTAAATGTAAACACTCGAGCACTTCCTTCCTATCAGGGTTTTACTGCGCCCATGATTTTCTTGCCATGCTCTCACTCTACTTTAAACTTCGAATGTACATTGTACAATAGCTACTGTACTTGTTATACATAATACTAGGAAAACTCGAAGATAAGTAAAATTTATTAAAATGGGGTTTTACGATAGAAGATTGTCTACATAATTCGGAGCAAGTATCCCCCTCGCCCCTTTTCAAGTACCATTCCCCTTATGATGCGTCTATGTAAAGCCTCGAAAGAGCCGTAAAATATACAGAAGAGACGGGGGAAAACACTCGTATAACGTTATCAACTTAGTAACGGGGCTCAATTGTATTTATCATTATTAGATTAAATATCTCCTAAAATAAAACTTGCATAATAAGCTGATGAACTCTAATTACTCCAAACCCCAAACCCTTCAGTACGGTGAGTCAACCAAGTTCAATAAATCCCAACTGAGAAGTGATCGAACCTGCCGCCCACAAAACTGGACCGCGATATTCTAACAATTTTTATAAGATGTCGAGCGAATCAATGGAATAATCACCATACGAGTATAAACTGCCACACGAAAAATCCATAATTTTACATATTCGTGCCTCTTTTCTTAAACGAACACCCGAAGTATTTACATTCTTTCGCCACACATTTCAATTTCACAATTACATTGAACAAATTATAACTTTTTTCCTGTTCCTCAGGTAAAATAGGGTGATTCTGGTAGATTTTTGCACAAAGAATGCGAATATGGATGCCAAAAGTTTCCATCACCCACAATTTTTGAACAAGTTAAATTTGAATTTTGTTTAAAAAACAGGAATATGTAGGTATAATTGGCAGCATTAGAACTAAACTTTTCGGGAGGTACTAAGGCCAAAGACGGTACTGTGGCATTGAAAATAGCTAAAATGGCAGTTAGATAAATTGCACTTAATAGGGAGACCAGTCTATAAATGCCATACACACTTCTTTCTTCTGATTACTTAGTTCCAATCACTGCAAACACTTATTCAACACATCCTCTCCCTTCTCCAAAGCCACATTGCTTATTTCCAACCAAAGAACCTGTAATTATACAGGGACAATCACGCGACTTTTAATATTGAGACACCAACCAACCAAACTCCTATTATTTATCATGCCCTTTTCACAGTCAGTAACATTTTTTCCAAGCGCCATATTTTTATTTATTCTACAAGAACATGAAAAACCAATATGAACATATTAAAACGGAAGATGTTCTCAATATTATATGCAGTTACATATTAATTTAATAAAGTACATAACGCCACTAACGATATCAGAAAATACAGCACCAAAAATGCGCGCGTTTCCATTATTCTGTCTAACCCGTGTGTATATATTATATATATATAACGGTGGGTGAGAGAAAAATTCACTTATTTCCGAAATCAGCACTAAAAAAGTCAGTAAGGAACAACCAAACACTACTAGAGGAACAGAATCTTTGTTGAACAGCGTCGTTTATTTTAAAATTATTGTCACGACAAAAACTGCAAAATACTTATTTTATGAAAAAAGAATTATTCATTCACGTTATTATTTAGTGACTCGAATCTTTTCAATAGCGAAAAAATTACTTTTATTTACATTCACTTTTAATCTCCTTTCGCTAATGTCAACGAAACTTGTCAGTGCTTTCCTCAATTCATTTGTTCATTCAACCGAAACTACCAATATCATCACTATATCAGACACGACAAACGCCACTCATTCTGTTACAAATTCGTATACTTCCGTATTTAGTATTCTTACTTAATCCATATACAAATTAAATAGCTACGGCGACATCAAACTGCCTTGTCATACTCCAACATCAATAATGAACCAGTCACTCAACTATCCCTTAATTCTTACAGAAATAATATTACCGACAGAGACTTCTCGCTGCAACGTAACATTGACACCAGACATTCTAAAGCACTCCCTACAAGGCAAATCTATCGACTTTATCGTACCCTTTCTCCGAGTCTATAAATGCCATACACGCTTCTTTCTTCTAATCACTTAGTTCCAATCACTGCAAACACTTATTCAACACATCCTCTCTCTTCTCCAAAGCCACATTGTTTATTTCCAACCAAAGAACCTGTAATCTTTTTTATGCTATCTATCAACTCTTCTATATACTTCTCTAGTTATACTTAAGATTTATACGCCTATATTTTTTACATTCAATTATTTCACATGTTTATACACTGGTACGATTAGAGTTATCCAATTACCCGAGACAACCTGCTTTCCCACGCTTTGTGATGTATCTTCTTCAACCATAACACTGCCCAACAAAAAAAAAAAAATTCCTGCTGATTTAATTCTAAGACCTGTTTCTGGATAATATTGATGTGCTGATTTCAAAAATCACCTTAGATTTTGTCCATCACATCAGGTTTTCGTGCAATGCAATATGCCTATTTTGGGTGATCCATGAAGGGCGCTTATCAAAACTGATGATTTTTGAGACTTGTTAACGGCTGTTTTGCTGTTAAAATTTTATCTGTGGAATACGCAAATCTGTGCATTAAATCTAAAGGTTATGTACAACATATTAAAATCTTGGGTATCTGTGATTTCTCCAGGTGTGAGCGTGACGTCATGATCTGAGAGAGCTTTCCCATTGGCGGAGTGAGAGCAGCCGGTTCGGCTAGTGACGTTACTTGTAAACTTTCAGCAGTTGGGTTGCAACATGAGCACTAAAGTTCACTATCTCAACAGTCATCTGGATAAATTTCCAGAAAATCTTGGTGATGTTAGTGAAGAGCAAGGTGAAAGGTGAAAGGTTCCAAGATATAAAAGTGATGGAAGAACGATACCAAGGAAGATGGGATACCCATATGATGGCTGACTACTGCTGGAGCCTGCAAAGAGATTGTCTTGACATCTCTCATTCTAGGAAGTCCTATAAGAGAAAATTTATCAGCACTGAAAAGTAAGAAAACAAGAAAAAGACAATGTTAAGAAAACTGGTCCCGTGCTTGCTTTAATATGGATTCATTTTTTGCTTATTTAAACACTTTTAATCACTTTGTGTGTCAATATTACCATTGTATATTAAAGTCCACTCCCTGCACAATTGTTTACTTTTCCATGCTGATTCTGAGTATGTAAAAACTTATTTTTTTCAAAAGAAAAAAAAATTGGGCATAACCCTGCCAAAATGCGATATCTCCAAAATATCCGTATTTGATTGCTCGAAAACCTGACGTGATAGGCAAATACTAAGGTGATTTTTTAAATCAGCACACCAAAGTTACCTAAAAACAGGTGTTAGAATTAAATCAGCAAAATTGGTGTTGGGCAGTGTAAATCCACCTAAATTTAGCAATTTCACTACATATCTCATCAATTTCTGCCGACTTTCCTTCTTCAGTTTGAATACTGTTCGTTCAGCATCCACTAATTTGACGTCTTCCACTCCTTGATATCTACTTCAGTATACACCACCAAACCAATTGTATTCATATTTTTAAGAAAGGCGATAAAGGTGAGGCGGGAAATTATAGGCCAATCAATTTAACGTCTGTTGCAGGTAAGCTACTGGAATCAATAATTAGGGATTCTAGAGTCGAACACTTGGAATTGCATAACTTCATTAGAAATACGCAGCACGGTTTTAGGCGAAACAAATCTTAAATATGAAAATAAAAACACTAATAGACAGAGTTTATTTCCACAACAGTTTCGATGCCCACTGGCATCCTCCTTGGGTGGATACAGAAAAACGAAACGATTCGGTTTACTGTAAACTGTATTCACCCGAGGATGATGCCAGTGGGCATAGAAACCGTTGTGGAAATAAACACTGTCTATTAGAGTGGGTTTTTATTTTCATATTTTGACCTTCACGTAGAAAAAAAGTTTTTTTTGCATGAAACAAGTCTTGCTTAACTAATCTTTTAGAATTTTTTCAAAGCGTGGTTGAAGTTTACGATAGTCATCGGGCGGTAGATGTAGTGTATTTAGATTTTCAAAAAGCGTTTGACACCGTACCGCACAAAAGACTGAAAAAACTAAGGCTCATGGAATCAGGGGTGTAGTAATAAATTGGATAGAAGAGTGGTTGCGAGGTAGGAAACAGAGGGTGGTCGTTGATGGAGCGGAGTCGTCTTGGCTAACGTAGCAAGCGGCGTTCCTCAGGGTTCTGTATTAGGCCCCTTGCTTTTTCTTATACTCGTATCTATTAACGATTTAGATGTCGGCCTAGTCAGTACAATTTCAAAGTTTGCGGATGACACGAAGTTGGGTGGTAGGACAATTAATGATGAAGATAGAGGCAAAATCCAGGAAGATCTGAACAAAATCGTTGATTGGTCAGTCACATGATTTAATGTCGATAAATGCAAAATTTTACATATAGATTCGCGTAACAGTAATTTTGCGTATAGTATGTCAGGGAAGAAGTTGGCAAGCGTAGAACAAGAAAAAGATTTAGGAGTTATCGTCGCTGGTGATTTAAAAGTGGTGAAACAAAGTACAGCAGCGGTCAATAAGGCGAACAAGGTGCTAGGTTTTATAGCTCGGAATTTTGAGTACAAATCGCGCGATATTATTGTTCCTCTTTATAAATCATTAGTTAGACCCCATTTGGAGTAGGCGATCGAATTTTGGAATCCGCATATGCGCAAAGATATAGACAAAATCGAGAGAGTTCAAGGACGAGCAACTAAGATTATTCCGTCGCTTAGGTCAAAGTCGTACGAGGATAGGCTTAAGGAGTTAAAATTGACGACACTCTAGACTAGGAGGCTAAGGGGTGATTTAATCCAGGTTTTTAAAATTATGAATGGGTCCGATAACGTAAATAGAGAGAGCTTTTTCAAAATATCACAATATAATAGAACTAGAAATAATGGGTGTAATATGAGAATAAAAACCCACTCTAATAGACAGAGTTTATTTCCACGACAGTTTCGACGCCCACTGGCATCCTCCTCGGGTGGATACAGAAACACAAATGAAACAAAACAAGAGGAAAAACAGTTCAGGGATCGACCGTTAAGAAATTCGCACCTTGGTTGGATTCCATTCTCTCGAGACAGGAGGGGCATTTTCATTAAGTACATTCGCACAAATTTTAAAACTATCTTCCTGTTCTAACATACAGATTCTATTATTTTTACATAATTATTACATTTATAATTAAATTTATTACATTTAATATTGCATAATTATTAATTACAGAAATTATAAATTTATTATTACATTGGTTATTACATTGTTGTTTATTATACAGAAATTATAAACCGAAAAAACGAATGAAAAAAGGCGATTAGGAAATAATCCAGAGACCATTGAGAAATTCGCACCTAGGTTAGATATCGTTCTCCCGAAACCAGAAGGGCATTTTATTACAGGGTCAGCTTATAACTACATTTCCACAAATTAAAAATATCTTCTTGTTCTATACATACAGATCCTAATGTTTTGACATAATTACTGCATATATTTATTTCCACATTAATTACTTCCATTATTACATTTACTAAAAGCGAGTAAGGAAACATATTTTAAAGCCAGAAAATCTTTTTATGCCCCTCGGGAACCTTCATTAACCAAAAACATATGTGAGTTGCTTACATTGCCGGCTTAGAAAGAGTAAAACCGTTGACGAAAGAATTTAAGTTTGCTTTGGCGTTCAAATATTCGTCTACCGTGAAAAGTAAATTGGTTAGGAATAACGTGCAAAAGAGGAACAAGCCTGTGTCTACAGCATTCCCTGTAAAAGTTGTGATTTTAGTATACGTGGGAGAAACTGGAAGAAATATTGAAACCCGTATCAAAGAACACAAATATGCCTTCAGAAGTTGTAATACTAATAATGCCATTTTTTTATCACGCTAGCCAAAATAATCATGCTATAGATTGGGAATCAAGTAAGGTACTTTATAAATGTAATAATTATGTCAAAAGAAAAATAATAGAATCTGTGTGTATAGAAAAAGTAGATAATTTTAATTTGTGCGAAGGTACTTATAAGTTAGACCCTTTAATGAGATTCTTGGTCAATAAATCCCTTACGGAGTCGTGGGAACGTGTTCGAACCTAAGTGTGAATTTCTTAAATGTCTCTGGATTGGAATGTTTCCTTACTCGCTTTTAGTAAATGTAATAATGGAAGTAATTAATGTGGAAATAAATATATGCAGTAATTATGTCAAAACATTAGGATCTGTATGTATAGAACAAGAAGATATTTTTAATTTGTGGAAATGTAGTTATAAGCTGACCCTGTAATAAAATGCCCTTCTGGTTTCGGGAGAACGATATCTAACCTAGGTGCGAATTTCTCAATGGTCTCTGGATTTTTTCCTAATCGCCTTTTTTCATTCGTTTTTTCGGTTTATAATTTCTGTATAATAAACAACAATGTAATAACCAATGTAATAATAAATTTATAATTTCTGTAATTAATAATTATGCAATATTAAATGTAATAAATTTAATTATAAATGTAATAATTATGTAAAAATAATAGAATCTGTATGTTTAGAACAGGAAGATAGTTTTAAAATTTGTGCGAATGTACTTAATGAAAATGCCCCTCCTGTCTCGAGAGAATGGAATCCAACCAAGGTGCGAATTTCTTAACGGTCGATCCCTGAACTGTTTTTCCCTCTGTTTTGTTTCATTTGTGTTTCTGTATCCACCCGAGGAGGATGCCAGTGGCGTCGAAACTGTCGTGGAAATAAACTCTGTCTATTAGAGTGGGTTTTTATTCTCATATTTTGACCTTCACGTAAAAAAGTGAAGTTTTTTGCATTTATAATGGGTGTAAGTTGACAAGTAGAAGGTTCGAGACAGCAGTTGCCAAAAACTTTTTCACGCATAGAATAGTAAATAGGTGGAATAATTTGCCGGTAGAAGTAATTAGTAGCACGTCTATAAACATGGTTTAAAATCGATTAGACGCGTATGTTGATAGATTGGGTATAGTTTAAGGTAGTAAAATTAAGGTTTTTGTGGTTCGGAACCCACGTAAAATTGTAGGTCCCCTCCACCACACGGAGACATGCGCAATCCACAACTACAACCACAGTTAGGTAGACCAGCCATGAGTGGATACTAGGGTCTTTGTTGGTCTGAAACATTAAAACATTATAACATTATAACATTATAACATTTGCTTCATGTTCCCTTTTTTTTTAACACCCAAACGCCTCTCCTACCTCAGTGAGGTCGCGTTCTGTTTGTGCCAAGTTACATACAGGTGGGAAGGGTTTCCAGCTCCCCCGCAACCGTCCCTTATTTTTAGTCGCCTTTCACGACGCGCTGGGACCACGTGGGAAGAATTCTTTAAATCCCCTATCCCCAGGAATAAAAAACTCTCAAACCTCTCGTATGTCCTGATGTTGCACTAACAGTGCCATTCTCATCTTTCACATTACCAGTTATTCCATCGACTTGACCTCTACACTTCCTTATAACTTTCCATAAAAACTTTCGGTCCTTACGTATTAACGGGGGCCACCACATATTGATGATTGGTTAGGTTAAGTTGTAATATTTTCGTTAGTTTGAAAATTTCTAATACATCATATTTTTTAAATAGCAATATTTTTTTAAATATTTACAATGATTATATTTCAAAAAAGAGACTGCATCTTCTTCACTTTTAGATAGATCCCAAATTTTCATCATGAATAAGCCTAAAAATTTTTTTTTCAGAAATTGTATAAAAAAATATTTAAAAAAATATTGCTATTTAAAAAATATGATGTATTAGAAATTTTCAACTAACGAAAATATTACAACTTAACCTAACCAATCATCAATATGTGGTGGACCCCCGTTAATACGTAAGTACCAAACTTTCTATTCCCCATATGCTGTTCATTCATCTCCCTTCCCAGGTCTTCATCTATTTCCTTTACTTCGTTTTACCATTTGCTTAGAATCCTTCTTGCATTCTTTGTACAACTCATTACATCTCCTTTTATTCTTAACAGGTCCTCTTCTTTCACCTCATTGTTCCACCTTGCATATTGTCTTCACTCCATTTTGTACACCCACATACATTACTAAACACTTCTTATACATAACATTCTGTACATGCAGTTTTTTATCATCCTCTCTCTCTCTAAGGACTTGCTATACTCCGTTGCCACTTCAAAAAAACCACACGCACACATAGTATGACAAACCTCCAGTCAACTTTTGCATCTCTCACATCCCTCACCATATCTACAGTTTCACGTGGGAACCGAAGTCCGAGCCGATACTCGAACCCAAGACTATTAGAGCAACTTTTAGATTACTTTGGCATGTCGTAGGAGTAAAAGCAAACTGAACAATGAAATTAGTAAGGCACGAGCAGTGCCGACACATATACTATAATGCCAGTAGGTGCGTATAAGCACCTCAGTTCTCAAACTAAATCTGCTGGTCAATTTACGTGGAAAGAGGCGTTACCTACCCGGGTATTTGCTTTGAAGCAACGTCACAGGGGATAATCTCATGTCTAACTGATCCCGTGATGTTGAGTAAAGTAGGCGATCCTCAAAGATCTGTTGGCAAAGAGTAAAGTATAAACTTTTTATTGAGAGTGAGTGGGTATTATCTTTACTTCAAATTTCCATAAGGGCATTGTCGTGGAAAAATACCGAAAGTGGCACTTTATCAACATTTATTAACTCTAAAACCTTTAAATCAAATCTTAAAATAACTTAAGCTAACCCACATTCGTTTGGAGTACCATCGGTCATGGGTCGTGTAGGTGAACTGTTTACCTGTTACAAAACCTATGCCCTTTCGTGGGTTGGAGTTCTCCCAAAAGAATTTTCAATAAGGTTGTCTTCCCCGCGCCATTTTCACCAACCTGAGAAAAAAAAAAATTTCAGTCTCCGTACCAAAGCCCAAGTTTGAATAAAAACGAAAATAGGGTGAAGAGGCGACACAACGGAAAAGGAAGCGTTAGTGTAGACCTCTATACAAACAAATGCGAGGAAATGGAATGGTACACACTCACTGTATACGCGTCAGTATACAGGGTGTACATAAAGTCAGGATCTATTTTTGTGAAGCACTTGGAAATTATATGGAATTCAATCATAAAATGATAAAGTGGTAACATTTATTAAATAATTAAGAGTAGGATTCGACGTGACGCCCATCAGTATCCCTGCACAGCTCAAATCGTTCCGCAGCATTTCTAAACACATTCTGGAGCATTTGCGGGGTTATGTTATCTGCAGCAGTTCGTATACGTAAGTTTTCAAGACTCGTAATCTTCGTCTGATAGACGTGCGATTTGAGTAATCTTCGTCTGATAGACGTGCGATTTGATAAAGCCCATGCAAAGAAATCTAAAGGGGTTAAATCTGGTGATCTCGCTGGCCAAGGTCTGTTGCTTCCGCGTCCGATCCAGCGATTTGGAAAACGTTCATTTAGATAATCCTGAACAATTCTGGCATAGTGACAAGGAGCACCATCATGTTGATAGACGACGGTACTAACAATCCTATCCCCGTCGTCTACCACATGATGGTGCTCCTTGTCACTATGCCAAAATTGTTTAGGATTATCTAAATGGACGTTTTCCAAATCGCTGGATCGGACGCGGAAGCAACAGACCTTGGCCAGCGAGATCACCAGATTTAACCCCTTTAGATTTCTTTGCATGGGGCTTTATCAAATCGCACGTCTATCAGACGAAGATTACGAGTCTTGAAAACTTACGTACATGTATACGAACTGCTGCAGATAACATAACCCCGCAAATGCTCCAGAATGTGTTTAGAAATGCTGCGGAACGATTTGAGCTGTGTAGGGATACTGATGGGCGTCACGTCGAATCCTACTCTTAATTATTTAATAAATGTTACCACTTTATCATTTTATGATTGAATTCCATATAATTTCCAAGTGCTTCACAAAAATAGATCATGACTATGTACACCCTGTATTATAATTATGTATGCGTAATTTTTGTAACCTACACGCGCGTTCATAATGTGTACTTATGTGTACGTACAACAAACGTGTCTAAAGGTGTTTCAGACAAAAACGTTTCAATATTGGTATCGTGAATTGCGATTTCTAACCACGTACTATGCATATTCTGGAATCCATGGAAGCGCTAATATCGATTTTCTTAAAAATAGGTTTTCCCGCAGAATACTCAAAAGCTACTTCGTCCAACTGTAAAATCGGTGGCGTCAATTTTTCTACCTCTGGCAACTTGAAGATGACGACGGTCTCCTTCTCAACTGGCTTTAAAACGGGTCTGAAGATACAGATATGTTAGAGTTAATTATAACGACGACACGACGGCTGGAAATGAAAATAAAGCTTTCAAAATACGTAATTAACAATTTAATCCCAAAATAACGAGTGAAAAAAAAGTAATGAAACTCGCAATTTTTCCAGCATTTTAATCTTAGACTGAACTAGAGAGGCTCTCTTTGCGTTGTATCGGAATTTGTCGATAAACTCTCGCACGTGTGATCTGAACTGCATTTGAGACTCGTATTCCCTCTGTTGATTTTTTAGCTTTTCCCTTCTGGTCGCGACGAAGTTTTCATAGTTTCCTCTGCAATACAAAATTGGTTACTCGTACGAACGCTGTTCAGAATAAAGGAAAAATTGTAAACACAATTTCTAAAAAAAAAAAATAGAAACTTGCATTGTTTTTTTAAGTCCTAAATTGGGCTCCTTCGCGTAAACGGGTTTATCTAGAGCCGCACTTAATACCAACATTGCTATTTTATTACATAGGTACTTTTTATTTTTATTTTTTAGTATTAACTTTCGGTATTTTTTTTCTGTTATTAACTTATTATTACTCGTTTCATTACGTCTATTTTTTTCATTTATTTTTTTTTTAGTGTAATTTTTTTGTTTTCAAACATCATTTATTACCTTTAAGGAATATTTTACTTCTTTATGCCATTTATTTCCTACCAATAAACTTTACCTTTACCATTAAACTGGAGGTGGTGTGCCCAGTGCGACCAAACACCAGTAACGGGTAATATCCAGAAACCAACTACAACGGAGGGGTAAGCCCAACTCCAGCCGCAGCAGCAGTGAAAGTCGAACCCGGAACCTTCTAAACAAACGATTCCTTACCTATAACCGTCGATAGTCTGCGACTGAAGGTGCAAGACGTCAGTGGGCACAATGTCGAGGAAGTTTCTGTCGTGGGACACTACGAGCAGAGTCGTGGGCCAACCCATCAGATAATTTTCGAGCCAAATGATCGCCTTCATATCTAACATGTTTGTCGGTTCATCGAGTAACAGAAGGTCTGGCCTACAACGAGAATGCTTACTTATTTCAATAACTCCGATTACAGCACGTTACAGTAATGTAACAATCTATTTATGTACGCGGAATGAAGGTCTGCTTATAGTGGAAACAGTAAACACTGCGCATTACAGTAAGAAAAATTAACCATATTACGTCCTAGAACTATAGGTCAAAATTTAAGCAAAAACCTTCTAACAATGCCAAATGTTTCTTAAAATCCATCAACTCGTACAAACAATAAGTAAAAGACATTATAAAAAAACTTTCTACTCTCTGAAAAGAAGTTTATGTAAAAAATATGAAGTTTTCTACAATGAGAAGAGAGATTTCGTACTGAGAGAGAAAGGGCTCTCGCCAAAGCAATCCTCATCCTCCATCCTCCGGAGAATTCTCTCGTTGGCCTCCGTTGCATTTCCGAAGTGAATCCTAAACCCCCCGAAAATGACGCCTGCTTTCGCGGGCGCTTTGTCCGCTTCTATCGCCTGCAATTCGCAGTAAATGGCCGATAATTGACTGCTAAAATCTTGATCTTTTACGCTGTGAAAAAATCATAAATTTAAAAATCTCATGAAAAAGATGCATGTTCAAAGTAACCCCT